>CM065301.1:2624412-3091912 GCA_032871835.1 Dipteronia dyeriana | reverse complement strand
GATCTTCATGGATTACCACCAGATAGAGATATTGAGTTTGCGATAGATTTGTTCCCAGGCACAACTCCAATTTCTATTCCACCTTATAGAATGGCTCCAACAGAATTGAAAGAGTTGAAGATTCAATTAGAAGAATTGGTGAACAAGAATTTTATTAAACCTAGTGTGTCACCATGGGGAGCGCCAGTTCTGTTTGTTAAGAAGAAAGATGGAACATTACGTTTATGCATCGATTACCGGCAATTGAATAAAGCAACGGTGCGTAATAAATACCCACTCCCACGTATTGATGACTTATTCGATCTGCTTCAGGGAGCAAAGATATTCTCCAAGATAGATTTGCAAACAGGTTATCACCAATTGAGGATTAGAAACTGTGATATACCAAAGACCGCTTTCAGAACTCGTTATGGGCATTATGAGTTTCTAGTTATGCCTTTTGGATTAACAAATGCTCCAGCAGTTTTTATGGATTTGATGAATAAGGTATTTCATCCTTATCTAGACAAATTTGTTATCGTGTTCATTGATGACATTTTGATCTATTCTAAGGATGATGTGGAGCTTACAAAGCATTTAGAGATTATTCTACAAGCCTTGAGAGAGAATCAACTTTATGCCAAATTTAGCAAGTGTCAATTCTGGCTCGATAGAGTTACATTTTTGGGCCATGTGATTTCTGGTGATGGAATTTATGTTGATCCTCAAAAGGTTGAAGCTATAGTGAATTGAGAACGACCAGTTAGTGTGACAGAAATTAGAAGTTTCTTGGGTTTAGCAAGTTACTATCGAAGATTTGTAGAGGGATTTTCTAAAATATCTTCACCATTAACAAGATTAACTCAGAAGGATGTGAAGTTTGAGTGGTCAGAAGCTTGTGAAAAGAGTTTTTCAAGAACTCAAGAAGAGATTGACTTCTGCTCCAATACTTGCTCTTCCAACGGGAAGTGATGGATTTATGGTTTACAGTGATGCATCTAAACATGGTTTGGGTTGCGTTTTGATGCAACATGGGAAAGTGATAGCTTATGCATCAAGACAATTAAAGAAGCATGAAAAGAATTACCCAACCCATGATTTAGAGCTTGCTGCAGTGGTGTTTGCACTGAAAATTTGGAGGCATCACTTATATGGAGTTACTTGTCAGATTTATACAGATCATAAAAGCTTGCAGTATCTTTTCACTCAGAAGGAATTAAATTTGAGACAAAGAAGATGGATTGAGTTGATTAAAGATTATGACTGTACGATTGAATATCATCCTGGTAAGGCAAATGTGGTGGCAGATGCACTCAGTAGGAAGTCTTCAAGTTCTATGGCTCATTTGAGGATAAATTGGAAGGTAAATCATCTTCAACTTCCATTATTAGCTGAATTAAAAATGTTGAGAGTTAAGTTGGAAGCACTAGATTGTGGAGCATTACTGGCTACCTTTCAGGTTAGACCTATTTTGATTGATCGTATACAGGAATTGCAAACTCAAGATTCTTATTTAGTTAAATTGAAGGAAGAAGTATAGAAAAGCTTACGAGCTGATTTTATAGTGAGAAGTGATGGTACGTTAGTTCTCGGTAACCGACTGTGTGTACCAAACATTAAGGAACTCAAGAATGAAATTTTAGAGGAAGCTCACTCTTCAGCTTATGCAATGCATCCAGGAAGTACTAAGCTGTATCGTACTTTGAAAGAGCATTACTGGTGGCAAGGTATGAAAAGAGAGATAACAGAATTCGTCTCTAAATGTTTGATTTGACAGCAAGTCAAAGCAGAACATCAGAAACCAGCAGGACTATCACAACCACTTTCTATTCCCGAATGGAAATGGGAACATGTTACCATGGATTTTGTGGTAGGACTCCCTCGTAGTCAAAGTGGTCACGACAGTATATGGGTGATCGTTGACCGACTTACAAAGTCTGCACATTTTCTGCCAATCAGTATTACTTACTCTCTTGACAGATTATCCAAAATTTATGTAAATGAAATAGTTCATCTTCATGGCACACCAGTATCCATAGTGTCAGATAGAGATCCTCGGTTTACATCTAGATTTTGGCCTAGTTTACAAGAAGCTTTGGGAACTAGATTGCATTTTAGTACTGCTTTTCACCCATAAACTGATGGTCAATCGGAGCGTACTATTCAGACATTAGAGGATATGCTTCGAGCTTGTGTGATGGATTTCAAAGGTAGTTGGGATGTACATATACCTTTGATAGAATTTGCATACAATAACAGTTATCAGGCTAGCATCGAAATGGCACCTTATGAAGCTCTGTATGGAAGAAAATGCAGAACACCGGTGTGTTGGGATGAAGTTGGTGAGAGAAAGTTGTTAGGTCCAGAACTTGTTCAAGTCACAAAAGAAAAGATCAGAATAATCAGAGACAGATTAAAGGTTGCTCAAGATAGGCAGAAAAGCTATACAGATAAGCGGAGAAGGGAACTTGAATTTAAAGTAGGTGACTATGTATTCCTACGAATTTCGCCTTGGAAAGGTATACTTCGATTTGGAAGACATGGTAAGTTAAGTCCACGATACATTGGTCCGTATGAGATCATTACCCGAGTAGGAGTAGTGGCATACCGTTTAGCGTTGCCTTCAGAACTTTCAAGAATTCATGATGTGTTTCATGTTTCTATGCTTCGAAAATATATAGTCGACCCTACTCATGTTTTAACCAAGCAACCAGTGAAGTTAAGAAAAGATTTAACTTATGAAGAGGAACCTATTGAGATTCTAGATAGAAGGGAACAAGTGTTGCGTACAAAGGTCATTCCTCTTGTAAAAGTGTTATGGAGAAATCATGCAGTGGAAGAGGCGACTTGGGAACATGAAGATCAGATGCGGACTCAGTATCCCCATCTGTTTCGGCTAAGTAAGTAAATTTCGAGGACAAAATTCTTATATGGAGGGGTGAATTGTAACACCCAGTTTTTCAGGCCCAATTGAAAGGCCCAATTTGAAAAAAAGAAGAAGGGATAAGCGTGAAGCAAAAAAGGCATCAGGTGAGTAAGCCAAATGAGATGCATGGCTGACAGGCAGCTGTGAGCTTGGTTAATTAGCTCACAACTTCAGCTGTGTCCTTCCATAAGTATATATATATATATACGAGGATAAATGTTGTGAGAGCTAGAAAGCAGTAGAATCAAGCGGAAGAAAGGAAAGAGAAGAAAAGAGAAAAGTCAGTGAAGCTCTCGTGATTACAGATTTCAGTTGATTCTTCTTTAATATCCAGTTTCTAATTGGATTTGGTGATTGATAGGGAAAGAAGACGAAAGGAACCTAGCATACTCAGTCTAAGATAAGCTTGACGACTAAGTTGTGAGTGAATTAAGTTTCAGTTTTGTTTTTAACTCAAGTTTACAGTTTTATGCTTTAATTGCTGCAAATCATTTTAAGCTTTTTATTGCTTTTTATGATTGATGGTGAGTAAACAGAGAACCGAAAATATATATTTATGCTTATATTAGCATTCAGAAATAGTATATTATTTTTATGAATTATCAAGAAGAGATTATGATTTCTATAAAAGCACCATGTACCCTTCCCCAGTTATGATTAAGGTTGGCTTTTGGGGCCGTTCTACACATGTGTATGTCATGAGTCGCTCTGCATGTGCATGACCAGAGAAAGAGTAATAGAGTCGCTCTGCACTTGTATGACCAGAGAGTCGCTCTGTCCAAGCATGACCAGAGAAAGAGTAATTGAGTCGCTCTATTCGGGTATGACCAGAAGTTATTCATGACTGCGTTTGCCTGAATATATTTCGGCTTACGTATGGAGGATATTCCCTGTACGAATTTGGTGAAGATTAAGATTTTATAAAGCATTTATTCTTATTCAGCAAAGAGAAGCATTCAGTTTATTCAGTTTATTCAGTACAAAGTAGATATATTATCTTATACCATGTATTGCTGAATGCTTATTGTAAAGTGGTTTATAAAAGTGTATTTACTAAGTTTTTAAAAGTTTTCATTCACTCGGTTGTGCGGACTCAGAAGTTTTGAGGTGGGCCACTCGATGACATCATGAAGCATAAAAATCATGCATTTTAAATTTTCATGTACATATTTAAAAATATGAGGTCGGCATGGTCGGGATGGTAGACATGGTCAGGATATGGTCGATTTTTACTCGGTCTGTTCGGCTTACTCGGCCCACTTGACCTACTCGGCCCACTTGACCTACTCGGCCCACTTGACCTACTCGGCCCACATGGCCTATTCGGTCTACTCGGCCTACTCAGTTTTCTTACTCGGCCTGTTTCATCTCCCACTCGGGATGACTGGTTACTTAGTTTTTAAAGTTGTCGGTTTTTGGTCCGAACGATCATTTTTGATAAACTTTTTGTAACGGACGAAAATATATGTAAAGAAATTATAATTATGTACATTTTGTACTCTCCAGTACTCTCCTCACATTTTATTTGATTCAAACAAGTATTTCCGAATGGAGATTTCAGTAGAAAGTCCTTTTATTATGCTATAGAATGTAGAGCCCATAGGGTTTCCCTTGTACTCAAGAGAGGAGTCGGGGCAGGCCACAGGGCCTCCCTCGTACTCAAGAGAGGAGTCGGGGTGGGTCCCGTCACAATAGCTGACCAACACTTAGTAAATTTTGATCAATGTTAGGTACGTAAAGAACATTAGAAATTGATTTTGTACCTGAGCTGGTTGTGAATGCAACAGTTCCAATCCCTTTTGCAGGAAGATAGCCACCATTGCCTATTCTGACCTTCGTAACTTTTGAAAGCTTCAACTCCTTGAAGAGAGTTTTATCCGAAGTCATGTGGTTTGTGCAACCACTATCAATCAGCCAACTTTAAGAAGAAATTGCAGCTGAAAAACATGTTGCGACAAACATCTGGTCTTCTTCATCTTGATCAGCTACATGGGCTTCTCTTGCTTCTGAACATTGCTTTTGCAAATCACAGCTTCATGTCCAAGCTGATTGCATTTGTTACTCTTCGCATCTAGTCTCCACCAACATCTGAAAGGTGGATACCCTTTTTTCTTACAAAATTGGCAAAGAGGATAATTTCTGTTTGAGCCTCCATCTTTGCCTCTATTGTTGTTGTTTGTAGAGTTCTCAACACTTGAAGTTTGACCTTCCTTATGGTTCTTTTTCTTGTTATTTGTTGTGGTATCTTGATGCTTGGCTGGCAGAGCCCTCTCGACGAAATCATTTTGCCTCATAAGTCTTCTCTGCTCTTGAGTTTGAAAAGCATTCAGAACTTCTGCCAGGACATATCCTTTGTGTTTTCCAAGGAATTTATTGAAGCTTCATATTTTTATGGAACGGTTCCAAGAATTTTTTCGACAATCCTAGAATCAAGAAATTCCATACCAAATAACCTTACCTTGTTAACTATGCTAAGCAATCTATCAGAGTATTCTTTGATTGTCTCTGATTCTTTCATTCTTTACAGCTCAAATTATTTTATTAGGTTTAGCACCTTCATGCCCTTTATTCTGTCATCTCCTTCAAATTCTTTCTTCAGAAAATCCCAGATTTCTTTTGCTGTTTTGAGAGACATAATTCGCGAGAATACGGTTATTGAAATAGCAGCAAACAAACAAGCTTTGGCCTTTGATTTCCTGGTTCTTCTTTCCTTGTGATTCTTGATTTGAGCTATTGTGGGATTACCTGGTAGCGGAGGTACTGCATAATCTTCTTCCACAGCTTCCAAGAGATCCAGAGCTTCTAGGTAAGCTTCCATTCGAACAACCCACATGTTGTTATTTTCCCCATCAAAGACTGGAGGTGCCAACACAGAGAAGGTTGAGTCTCCTTCTGTGTTTGACATTTTTGTGTGTTTATGAGTAATGTTTGATGGTCCTAACACTCAAAGATTCCTCAAGAAATAAAGCCCTGATACCAATTGTAAGTTTTAGAATAAGAACAAAATAAATGAATATGAACAGAACTGATACAACAAAGAAAACATTAAAAGAAATCGATGTGTTTCAGTCAAGATCTCTATATATTTTATTATTCAACTATCGACTCATATATATAGCTGATTTACAAACTGAAAGTTGGTAAAGTTTACGAAGATAAAGCAAGTTAACCTAATTATGATCCTGAAAATCAGAGCACATCTAACAAATTCCTTTAGAATAGGAATACAATTGACTAGACAAGTTTATTTAAATATCTGAAGCAAAAATTTGAGAAAACAAAAGTCACGTGCATTCTATAAAGCAAATATTTAACATTAACGATAAAAGAGTGGTGACTGCAACGATGGGAAAAATATCATTTGCCACAAGTAATTTGCATTTCTCATTCCATTTTGATTGTTATTAGCAGATGTTGCTAGTATATTCTCTATGAATTATCGATTTCATTGGCAGATTTGTAGTATCTAATTTCATTCGTGTTGCACGTTTATGAATTCCGTGTCTAGTGTAATGTAAATTTTTACAGCAAGATTGTTGGAGCAAGATATTATTCAGGTCAGATTCTGCAAGGGAATATGACAGTGGGCATGGCGCCCATAAAGCTTCTAATGCAGCAGGTACCAAAGTGATTGATGCAAGTTTTTATTGCCTAGCTGCAGGAAATGCAAGAGGAACAGTTCCTTCTGCAAGAATCTGCATGTGAGATCTGTGAATTTCCATGGGGGTGTAGTGAATTCCATTTCTTGGCAGCCTTTGATGATGCTAATGCTGGCGGGGTCGATATTATTGCATTTGGAGCAACCTAGGCTGATCTATTAGATTTTGCCTATGATTTTGTCGCAATTGGTGCTTTTCATGCCATGGAGAAGTGTATACTAACTACTGCTCTTGCTAACAACTATGGTCCAGAACCAGCATCGATCAACAGTTGTGCCACAGACACTGTCATTAGCAACAAGCAATGTAGACCGGCTGTTTATTGACAATGCTGTTCTAGGGGACGGAACTACATTGATTGTATGTGCATTTACTCATCTTCACTTTGAATCAACAAAGATAGTTTTTGTGCTCTTTATCATATCTTGAGCTTTTCTTCCAGAAATCCTCAAGTAACCATACTGAAAAGTGTGGCCGTAAAAGAAGATTCTGCACCTGCAATCCACCCATTCTCTGGACGTGGTCCGAATCATATAACACCAGATAAGCAGATATCATTAAAGTCAATTCTCTCGTGCGCACACAACAAATGTTCTAAGGCGCAAATTCACATAAAATTGCAATTACATTCTCTATAATTGTTTTCGTTTTTGTGGATCACAATACAGCCAGATATAACTGGAATGGGAATAGAAATTCTGGGAGCATTTTCAACTGGCACGGCATCCTCAATTCTCCCTGGTGATCAAAGAGTTGTTAAGTACAATATAATGAGTGGAACCTCTGTTTCTTGCTCCTTTGCTGCTGGTGCTGCACTATGCAGAAGAAGCCTTTCGATTACTTAGTTAAAGCAAGTTAAATCTTTGCGGCAATGTCTCGAATTTGTGTAACCTGTTGCTCAAGTGCTGGGAACATAGTTGTAAAGGAACTGAAATTTTCTGTCTCCAATATGGCTGGTGCAGTGTCGAACACCAAATCTTCTGGTCATTAAATTGACTTGATAAGCTCTAGAAAGTTGTTCAATGAATCGTAGGAAGAACCGCCTTCTCCAATACAAAGTTTAACCTCTTCTTTGAAATTCTTAGTTCTCTGCCTCATCTCTTCCCCTTCTTTATCTACCATTAGGCTTCTTACAGCTCTCTATCTCCCCTCTCTCCAACTCATTCTCCAATTGCAAGCCTATTCTCCATACACGACTCACATACATCGCGTTCACTCTTTGATCTCCAAAGCATGGCCTGCATATCATCGGAACCCCTTCACTAATACTTTCCAATGTTGAATTCCAACTGCAGTGGCTCAAAAACCCTCCAACTGCATCGTGCGATAAGACCTCCTTTTGGGGTGCCCATTTCACAATGCAGCCAGTTCCTCCAACAGCTTCTTTGAAACCCTCAGGCAATAACACAATCTCTTCTGAACCATTGACCGAGCCAGGCCTGACCACCCATAAGAATGGTTGCTTGCTATTCGCCAGACTTCATGTAGGTCTTTCTTATCCATGGATGCTACGCTCCCCAAGCTTACATATATAACAGAGTTAGGAGCTTGTCTGTCAAGCCATGTAATGCAGTTAGTATCCTCCATAAGTAAACTGCTAGAGGTGGCTGGGGAAAGTTTGTGCAAAGGGCCAATTGGGAAGATTGGAACTTGGTATTGCTGTTGGATTTGTGCCAACAATGATTGTTCAAGGCAATCCACGGTATTCCAAATGACAGCTGAAGATGTTCTTGCATTGTAAGATTTAATTATCAGTTGCAAATAATTTTCTGTTATTCCTAATTGGGAAATAGGCAGATCCTTGAACCGGTAGGGATGAAGCCTGGGCACTGGTTCCTGAAACATTGGATCTGTACTCCGGAATCATAGATCAGAATGTTAATGTTTATGAGAAATTAATATACAACTTTTTGACAAGGAAACTCAAATTAGGGAAAAACATGGTACAAACCTTGTAAGGGTAGGTAACCTTCTTCCTTGAGTTGGAGAAGAGCAAGACGAGATATACAGGTGGCAGCACTGGTTGTGGGCAAGATGATGCTTTTTAGCTTCAGTTGATTAACTGCTGATTCAGAGAAGAACATCATTTCATCATAGATGACACAGACAATCTCATCATCGGGGTCCTGTTGTTTCACCATTTGAGCTAAGCATTCCTGAAACGGCGCTTCACATTTCACATTGAGAAGTGCTATGATATCCACAAAATTCCCAGTGGAGTTGTCATGATCAGATAAGCCATCCGGTATAGCTTGGAATTTGAACTCAGGGTTGTTGGAGGGGTCAGGAGAATTGAATTGTGTGTAAACTACAGTGATGGAAAAGCCCTTTGAGTGAAGGATGGTGCCCAGCTGAAACATTGGAGTTTTGTGGCCTTGGTATGGCAATGGTACTAGCACCACTCGGCTGCTTCTCCCACCTTCCTTCAGCATCTCTCTACAACTATTCCTTGTCTATGTAATTGAATTTCTTCATGAAGAACTGGTAATAAAAGTTAAAATTTGCTTCATTAAGTGGTGGTTTTTGGCAATATAAATTTTAACTGTCTCTTTCCATCATGCATCAAGATTTGGATTCTAGTTCAATTTAACTATAGGCATTGGTAGATAGTGCATGCCTTTTGGGCATTGCTCGTTGTGGTCAGAAATGAGCTTCACCATCTGTGGCTGCTTCTTTATTTATCTTTTTTCTGATGCCAAACATAGACAGAGTTGTCTCTACATCATATTCTGTCCATACACAAATAGATAATGGATTCTTGATCCGTCGTTGTTTCCCTTGTATTCTTGTTTGCTGCAAAAGATAAAACTTCTATTGGAGCCTGTTCTAACTTCTAAGTGATAGACAACCATTTAAGATTATAATTACTAGTGTTTATGTGGTCCATCTGCACCATTATAATTTAATGGTGCTTATGACAGTAGCAGTTGTCATGATAAAACTGTTCATGTTGAAGTAAATAAAACATTTGCAATTAACTTCACTAGGACATTCACAAATGTTGGCCTGGCTAACTCCACTTAGAGATCAGAAGTTAAGACAACTTTTGAAGATAAAATCGACGTGATGCCAAATATACTATCGTTCGAGTCAATAAATTGTAAGAAGTCTTTTGTTGTGAATTTTGTTGGGTATGGATTGCCAGGAAATCACACAGTATCTGCATCACTACTAGTGTGGTCTGATGGACTCATAATGTGAGAAGTCCTATTGTTGTGTACACAAATAATGGCTTTAAATGATCATGCTTGGTTGCTAATATATACGTATGCATGTGGATCTTGTCTGAAATTCCTTGACATTAATAGATTTCGAATCTTGTATGTTCTGAAATTGAATTTGCTTCATTTTTTAGCATTTTGATTATTTTCGTTTCGTCGATTAAACAGTACTTCGTCTTTAAATGTAAACCTATGATGATTATACTAAACCGTCTTTGTGATCTTAAAATACATAAATACAAATACAAATGTTAATCATGCAACTAATGATTAAAAGCAAGATACAAATCCCGACTGATGGGTTCAAAAAACTTTCAAGAACAAACAAAAGTATAGAGAAATGAAATTTTGGATCTTCTCTTCAAGTGTTATTTGTTCTCTCATTCAAGTCCTTTTTGAAGGGAATTCTCAGGAAAAAAAGTGATCATCCATTGACAACATAATCTGAATTCATTATCCATTTGAGTATGGACCGAATATGGTAATAAATAAAGTATAAATGGTAATATGAATCAATAGACTTATAGACAAGATCAATGAACAAGGAACTGAAACAATATTTTGTTATGATACAGCAAGGATGGATATATGTTGAAGAAGGTAAAATAGAAAAATATAATTGGTCATGTTCAATATTTTATGCAGAACAAATGAATATACAACTTTAATTCCATTGGTACAGACAAGATGAGATTGATACAGTGATTTGCACCTCACACGTATACAATGAGGTTGTAGGTTTGAGTCGTGTACTCGTGTCTCCTTCCTAAACCCCAAATTATTGTAATATTTCAAAGAGGAATTTATTGGTTCTCTACTTAATGTTAAAATAAAGAAAGAAGAGCCTATTTTTAAGCAATGAAAATAGTGAAAAATGTCACGTCTTTTTAGACATCATATCAAGTGGAAATATAAAAAAATATGGAAACAATTCAAATTTAAATACAAAATTTAACCTTATAAAATATTTTATATATGTTAGATAATATTGGGAGAATCAAATATTTAATACTACCTTATAATTCATAATCTCACACTTCTATAAATATTATATCCTCTTATCTATGTGCTTCCATACTTGGAATAAATAGGTGTACGTAATTTTCCATTTAAGTTACTAATTAATTAGTCACTTTTACACTAAATTCTTATTAATCTGTATTGTTAAATTTGGGCATGTGAATCCTTTCTGTAGTTGGAAATAATCTTGTAATTGCAGTACAAATTTAGCTGTAATTTCAAAGATAACATATGTATCAGATTCATTATCTTGAATTTCAAGATAAATTAATATTTGCTCTTCTTCAATTTGGACCACACAACAATGAATGGATTCTTTTTGTTTCAGTATTTTTCTTGCAGTGTTTTACTCTGTATGAATATATTATGTGGCGCTACTGATGTTGATACAGATAGAAAGGTAAGTATTATCGTTGTTTTCTAAACAAACAATGTTGTGAGATTTATCATAAACCTCCATTGAAATTTTGAAATGATCAAAAACACCATTTAAAATTTATCAGAAAATTCTGAACTGCCATTTTATTGATGATGTTGTTTGTCGTGAAAAATCTCTTGATTTTTTCAAATATAATAATGTTCTTTGTCAACAAAAGCTATAATACTATGTTAGTAACCATCAAACCCAAAAACTTAAACGGATTGAAAATGATCCAACAATAGCATTTACATCCATCCCCCCAAACGAAATGGGGACTTCGTCATAGTGATTTTGGACTTCAAAAATTGGAACCTGTTGTTTGGAAGAGCTTTTGTGAGACAGTCAGCAATCTGGTCACACGATGGAACATATCGAACAATAAGTTCTCCATTTAACACCTTATCTTGAATAAAATGCATATCCAGCTCGATATGTGTGGTTTGAGCATGGAAGACAGGGTTTTGAGCAAGAGATCCTGCATTGGTATTGACACACCAGGTTATTGTAGGGCAAGGTAACTTAAGACCAAGCTCAGCTAAGAGAGATTGAAGCCATGATATCTCAGCAGCCACACTTGCAAGTGCCCTATATTCAGACTCGGTGCTCGAACGAGCAACCACATGCTGTTTCTTAGATGATCAGGATACTAAGGAATCACCAAGAAATACACAATATCCCCCAATAGACCTGCGATCATCAATACAGCAACCCCAGTCAGCATCGGAATACCCGACCAAGGTGAACCGAGAGAAAGGTATGAAGTGAAGACCATGATCAGTTGTTCCCTTGACAAAACGTAGAACTCGCTTGATACCTTGCCGGTGAGACAAAGTAGGAGCATGCATGAATTGGCTTAACTTGTTTACAACAAAGGCCAAGTCCGGCCGAGTGAAAGTTAAGTACCGTAAGGCACCAATAACACTTCGATATAAGGTTGGGTTCGTCATAGGTTCACCATTTGCAGCTGAAAGGAACTTTCCAGTAGGCATGGGGTGGAGCAGGGCTTGACAGATTCCATTTCAAACGACGAAGCAAGTCATTGGCATAACGGGACTGCGAGAGGTAAAGACCAGTAGCGTCCCTGGAAGCTTCCAAACCAAAAAAAATAGCTCAATGGACCCAAATCCTTTAAGGAGAACCGAGAATTGAGAAGACCAATGAAGGTTCTGATGTGAGATGAGCTATTACCTGTGACAAGTATGACATCAACATACACTAAAATAAACAATTTTGAAGCTCCTGTATTGAGAAAGAAAAGTGAGGAATCAACTTTAGAGTGATGGAATCCCTACTTTAAGAGCTGAAATTGAAGTGCATCAAACCAGGCACGGTGAGCCTATTTAAGGCCATATAAGGCTTTGCGAAGACGACACATATATGTGGCTTTAGTAGGATCTACAAATCCTTCCGGTTGTGGCATATAAACAGTTTCATGCAAGGTTCCATTGAAAAATGCATTATCAATGTCAAGCTGATGAATGAGCCAATTGTATCCCACTGTAATGGCTAGTATCACCCGAGTTGTTGAGGCCTTGGCCATGGGGCTAAAGTTATCACTAAAATCCACCCCTTGAGTTTGATGGAAACGTTTTGCTACTAAGCATGCTTTATACTTTGGGACAGTACCATTAGGTCTGAGTTTCAGCTTGAATATCCACTTATTCCCTACTTGATTGTATTCTGATGATGGTGGAACTAAGTCCCATGTCCTGTTGCGGCTCAATGCCTGGAACTCTTTATTCATAGCAGCCGTCCACATTGGATGAGCAAGAGCATCTGAAACATTGGTAGGTTCAAGTGAGATGGGATCATAAGAGTTTTTGGATGTTGTACTGGAGTAGGTTTCCGGTTTGAAAATACCAGTCTTGGATCGGGTTTGCATAGGATGACATGAGTATCGGTGGTGGGGGATGTGGTGCACGGGAGGGTTGAGATGATATAATTGGTGAAGGTGAGGCAATGATAGAGTCAGAGGTGTTGGAGGAGCTTGCAGGTGCATGATCTGTTGTGTTATCATCATTAGGTTGAGATTGAGATACCAGAGAAGATGCTATTGGGCTGGTCGCTCGGAGTGCACCTTCATCAACTGTAACAACCAAGTCGGGTGATGGAGTAGGGCTAGGAGTGAGGGTGAAGCTGCTGCCATGAGTTGAGAACGTGTTGGACACTATGTTAAGAGACTCCAAGGATGAAAATCCAGTGGCAAATGGGAACACAGACTCATTGCAGTTAACATGACAGGAGATATAGATACAACCAGAAATGTCATGACACTTATACCCTTTATGGCTGTCACTATATCCAAGGAAGACACATTTCTTTGTATGGAATTGGAATTTTTGTGTTTAGAATGGTCTGAGATATGGGTAACAAGCACAACCAAAGGTTTTTAGAATTGTGTAATCTGGTCCAGATTTGTGTAGTAATTCCCATGGTGTCCTATTGTTTAGAACTGCTGTGGGGAGACGATTGATTAAGTACACAACTGTTTGAAAATTGTACCACCAATATCGCAAAGGCATGGAGGCCTGAGCAAGAAGGGTGAGGCCAAGCTCAACTATGTCTTCCGTTCGGCCTTTCCACTTTGTTCATGTGTATGAGGGCATGGATGACGAAAATTGATTCCATTTATCTTAGGAAATTGCTCAAAGGACCTGTATTCCCCTCCCCAATCAGATTGCAATGTTTTTATTTTTATGGAAAATTTATTTCAACAAGGGAGTTAAACTGTAGAAATGTGGGAAAAGCTTCTGATTTGGATTTAAGAGGGTATGTCCAAGTGTATCGGGTTAAGTCGTCTATAAAGTGCATTGTAGTATAGAATACCAGATGTTGATTTTATGGGTGAAGGTCCCAAAGATCTGTATGCACAAGTTCAAGTATGGACGTTGATTGTGTTTGTGATCTTTGAATGGACTAGTATGACTTTTCCCAAATTGGCAAGCTTCACAGAACTGAATTTTTTTATTGATTTTTGGATTGAGTTTTGGACTACAAACTTTTAAAACTAGACTCAAGACTCGAACTTACGGATGACCTAGAAGTCTGTGCCACACATTAGCATCAGACTCACAAGACATGATACCTAAACAAGTCACTGGTTGTGTAAAATTTGCACTTGATTTTGATGAATCTGCTGGTTGGATGTGCATTTTGTTTGTGTATTGAATGAAGCTGATTCGACTTGGTGGTTGCAGTTGATAAAGGCCATCTCTTAGCTTCCCTTCTAGCAGCACCTTCCTGGTTGCTTTGTCCTTCATAAAACAGCAAGATGAATGAAATTCAACAAAGACATGGTTATTAAGGGTTACCTTGGAAATGCTTAGCAGATTTCGATATTAGGTACATGAAGCATATCTTTAAGAGACAAATAGGAATGTAAAGCAGGGATAATACAGTGGCCAATATGTTTAATTTGTAGTTTCTCTCCATTACCAACTTGAAGAGTTTCATTACCATTGTAATCGGAGTGAAGACTCAGGTTGCCAAGGTCTGCTGTGATATGATTCGTAGCTCCACTATCTGCATACCAATTTGGATCATTCACTGTTTCTGGTGACACGACAAATGCAGCTGCTTGAGAGTTCGAGTTTCCAGAATTTGGAGAGTTGTTGAAGTTTACATCATAACAATGGTAACAACTCATTACCATGTGCCCAACTTTTCCATACAACTGACTAGTTAGCTTGGAGTTGTTTGAGTAGCCTCGTCCACATGTGCCTCTGTATCGTCCTCATCCACTACGATAGTTGTTGTTGCCACGACCTCTTCCCTGATTTTGATTTTGATAGGAATTGTTGTAGTTTCTGTTATTTGAGTTTCCAGATTTTCTGGTGGCCATATTCGCAGAGGGTTGCCCAAGTTCTAACACAACATAAGGGTTAAAGCGAGCTATTAATCGTTCATCAAGCCATGGCCTAGTAACAACTCTAGAGGTGATGTTAACAATCACTGATTCATACTCCTTTTGAAGGCCTCCTAACGAAACAAGTATTAGCTCGGAGTTGGAGATCGGGTATCCGGCTGCTGCGAGACCATCAGAGAATGACTTCATAAGAGCAAGGTACTCAGGACTGGATCGTGAGTCTTTAGTGGTTTTAGACAAGGATTCCTTGAGATCTTGCATTCTGGATTTTGATTGATTCAGAGCTGTCCACAAATCATGTGGGGTATTGCATCCAATAACCTCAACCAGAGCCTGTTCTGTCATTGACCCTAGAAGCCATCCCATAAGCAATTGATCCATTGTGAACCATTCGTCATACGCTGGGTTTGGGCTCAGATTGTAACTGCTTGCTAATCCCAGAATCGGAATGTGTTGCTGTGGGTACATGGTCGAGTCCCAAATAGAAAGCTGTCGAGTTTGTGTCCTTTAATAATGGGAAGGACAACATATTTCCATAGGAGATAGTTGTTCCGATCCAATTTGATCGTACAACTATGGGTAAGTTTGCCGCCGAATGGCTTGATGTTGTGCATCGCCGGTAAGGATGTGTGACAGAGAAATAGAGACTGAGAGTGAGTTCCATAGATCTCACTTCTTTGAGCTGTTGGTGTAGATATAACTGAAGTAATAGGAGAAGCTTGACCGAAGGTCAGAGATACTTCTATCGGCGGTGCCGGAGCTTGGATAGACACCTGAGAATTTTAGTTTTGCTATTTAGTAAAATCAAACCACTTCTGTTTTTAAGATTTCATGCTCTTATGTAACACCCAATGTCAACTTGGCCCAATTGAAAGGCCCAATAAAAAAAAAAGGATAAGCGTGAAGCAGAAAGGCATCAGGTGAGTAAGCTCAAGTGAAATGCATGGCTGACAGGCAGCTGTGAGCTTGGTTAATTAGCTCACAACTTCAGCTGTGTCCTTCCATAAGTATAAATATATGAGGATAAACGTGGTGAGAGCTAGAAAGCAATAGAATCCAGCAGAAGAAAAGAAAGAGAAGAAAGGAAAGAGAAGAAGGAAAGAAGACGAAGAGAACCTAGCATACCCAGTCTGAATTAAGCTTGACGTCTAAGTTGTGAGTGAATTAAGTTTTTGTTTTGTTTTTATTTCAAAAGTTTTCAGTTTTATGATTAAGATTAATTGTTGCAAATCTTTTAAGTCTTTTATTGCTTTTTATGATGGTGATGATACAAAGAACTGAAAGTATATGTTTTATGCTTATATTAGCATTCAGAATCAGTATATTATTTTATAAATTATCCAGAAGAGATTATGATTTCTACAAAAGCACCATGTACCCTTCCCCAGTTATGATTATGGTTGGCTTTTGGGGCCGTTCTGCACGTGTATGTCATGAGTCGCTCTGCAGGTGCATGACCAGAGAAAGAGTAATAGAGTCGCTCTGCACTTGTATGACCAGAGAGTCGCTCTGCCCGAGCATGACCAGAGAAAGAGTAATTGAGTCGCTCTGCACGGGTATGACCAGAAGTTATTCATGACTCGACGTTTGCCCGAATGTATTTCGGCTTACGTAGGGAGGATATCCCCGGTACGAATTTGGTGAAGATTAAGATTTTATAAAGTATCTTACTCTTGTTCAGAAAAATGATGCATTCAGTATTCGGTTTATTAAGTATGAAAGTAGATATATTATTTTATACCATGTATTGCTGAATGCTTATTATAAAGTGATTTAGAAAAGTATTTTTAAAGGTTTTCATTCACTCACTAGGCATTGACGCTCATCCTTTCACTCTTAAAATTTTATTCAGGTGGCTGCTCGGTTGTGCGGACTCAGAAGTTTTGAGGTGGGCCACTCGACGAAATCATAAGCATAAAAGTCATGCATTGTAAATTTTCATGTACATATTTAGAAATATGAGGTAGGCATGGTCGGAACGGTAGGCATGATCGGGACTGTAAAGTTGTTGGGAGGGTAGGCATGGTCAGAACGTGGTCGGAATTCTACTCGATCTGTTCGGCCTACTCGGCCTACTTGACCTATTCGGTCCACTGGACCTACTCGGCCCACATAGCCTATTTGGTATATTCTGCCTACTCGGATTTCTTACTCGGCCTGTTCGGTTTCCCACTCGGGATGGACTGGTTACTTAGTTTTTTTAAGTGGTCGATTTTGGTCCGATCAGTCATTGACACTTTCTGTAACGAACGAGAAATATTATAAAAATAAATTGCAATCATGTACATTTTGCACTCCTTATATTTTGTTTGTTTAATAGCAAGTATTTCCTATGGAAATCTGAGTAAGTCCTTTTATCATGCTAGTAAAAGTAGAGTCCACAGGGCCTCTCTCGTACTCAAGAGAGAGGAGTCGGGGTGGGTCCCGTCATCTTAAGGTTTTATTATTATTTTAAATGGAATTTCATTAATATACTACTGTTTTTATTTCGAGGTTGGAATCTACCTTTGCTCAACATTATGAGTCGTAATTTTTTAATTGTGATGGACTGGTTTGCTTTAATATGAGTTACACTCACGATAAAATCGTTTCTCAAATTCTTTTCAAAATTAATCATCTAATTTTGACTTAACTTAAGTGTTCATATTTTAGCCCTACCAATTTAATTGTTGAGTTTGATTATGTTCTATTTATCTTTTTCTACCATGTGGTGATACGTGGTTTGAACATTAATTGGTCATGCTGTGGGTTCAGTTAGTTGTATTGATTTGAGATTGATAAATACTAGATTAGTCCTTTTTACCTTAGTTTGATTTGTAATCTTTTGGATATATAAGTTATTGATATAGAATTTGCCATTGGAAATCACTAGCATGATTTTGGATTTGGAGATGACTCAATTGGGTAATGTGTGAATGGAAACTTAGAGTTTAAGAAAATGATTGATTTGATTATATAATTTTTGAAATAGCCATAAGTGAAAGGTGAATTCCCTAATATTTTGGAGTTCGAGAATCATACAAATTTCGAGGACGAAATTTTTTTTAGGGCGAAAGAGTTGTAAGACCCGAATTTTGTTATTTCTTTATTAGTATTAATAATAATATTAATATAAATAGGAACACATTCATTCAGTTTCTTTTTGTTAAAGCAACTAAATCATCCGGTATTAAAGCATAATATTTTGACAGTAAACCATTGATTCTCTAACATTATTACAAGTCAATTCAATGAGATTTGAAATAAGTTAATTTATACATTTAGAGTGATTTGAAATAAGTCAATTTCGCTTTTAGAATGATTTGAAATAAGTCAATTCCACATTTAAAAAGGATTTGAATATTTTAGCAAAATCAGTGGAATTGTATATAAGACCCAAATTGATTCTCATTTTATTAATGATAATAGTATTATGACAATAATAATATATAAATAGAAACATATATATATATATATATATATATATATATATTGATATATATAATGTGTAGTCAACTCCTAGTTTCTTTTACTAAGACAACTAATTACTAGTGATTGATTCTCTAATATATTTTTAAAGACAATCACCAAGCAAATCAATTCCATATTTAGAGGGATTTGAATATACTAGCAACATAGGTAGGATCGGTATAACTCCAATATTTTATACTTACTCACTTATGCATATATTTTACAAAGGAATTTTAATGAAAGTATCATTTTCATTCTACTCTGAAACTCTTTGAAGGTACGATTTTCTTAAACCTTGTTTCATTTTATTTTTAATTTTGATTAAAGATGTAATCTTTTTTCAAACCCTTTTTGTTTTTGACACAAAATATCTCATTTACAAAATTTAGGCCTCTAACAATTTCTTGATTTGAGTTTTATGGAGATGTTTTAATACATGAATTTTGGAGTGAATGAAATATATATATATATATATATATATATATATATATATATATATATATATACACACACACACACACACATGAAGTTTATAATAAATTGCTTGGATTTTTGGAGTCCATTAAAGAGTTCAAGATTGAGTGTTTGTAGGTTGAGATTTTGATTTGTTTAATACTGGTGAAGCAACTTACTGTTTTGGTTATTGTAGATATATTTTTGAGGTAGCAATTGATGGTGAATTTTGGTATGAGAATAGTAGACATATATATCAACTTATGTTATAATTTTCGGAATTTTTGGTGGTGTTTAGTTTAGGGATATTTCATTTATAAAACAGTTGTGGTTGTAAATATTTCTGAATTACTAAACTGACCTTATTGTAATGGAGTAATTTTAAATTAAGTTTTGGGAAGAATTTAGGTCTAAGTTTTGGTAATATGTCTTTACAGACATTATTGAATCTTGATATAAATTTTCATGAATTTTGGTGATGTATAAGTAATTTAATTCTTTGGGTATATTTGATGTTTAAGCCATAATATTTATGCTGACAGTCATGAGCTCTTGGTGGTGTAGGAATTTTAATTCACAAACGGAAATTGGTAAATTTTTTATCTTCTGTATAGGGATAGATTACTGATGTCTTAGTCTATAAATCAAATTTTGGAATTTTTCATGGTCGTTAGGATTGTTAAACATTGATACAAGGTCTGATTAAAGGATCGAAATTTATGCTGTCATGATTAACCCTTGTGTGTTTAGAAAATTATAAAAGTTTATTGGTGTTTGATAAAATTCTGAAATTTGAGGGGAGTTATTAATCTGATGTTTGAATTTATTTACTAAGTTTTGAAATTTTTCGAGGCCTTTAAGATTTTCGAATCACTAACGTTTGAGCACTAAAATCTGTTTTATGAAATCTCTTTAGAAAAATGAACAAAAAAATGTATTTATAAAGTTGAGTTAGATCTCTTTCATTTGGCTGGTTTAATTGAGGGATTTTATTCTATATGTTTAGGATTATCTCATGATTTCCCAATATCGTTAGTGAAACCTTAAACTTCCTCATCTGAGGTAAGTAGAGTTTTTTCCTTTTTGCATAGTATGTAATTGCACAAATGTTTTCTTAGAAACTAAATTTATTTATCATATTGTTATGATCTAATACATTTTATTATATATGTTTATATATGTAAATAATCCCATTTCCTACTTATGTAGTATTTACTTATATATTCGTTACCTAATTCTTTTTTAATAAGTTTTACTATTACTAGAGCTTATTGTTTAGATGCTGAAATGTTTGTTTTTTTTTTTTGCGCTTTAGCAATGCAAATGTATTATGATATACATATTTTGAAAGTAATGTTTTAGCTCAATGTCAGTAGTAAATGAAATGAAATGTTAATCACCGGTGATAATGTAAATGCAGCGCACGCGACAAATGAAATGTTATGATTTTGGTCTTGTACCAATTTCTAAAATGTAATGATTTTGGTCTTTTACCAATCTCTGAAATGTAAATGGCCGGGTCACCGGGGGTATTGGTGACACTACTTGACTTGAGCTTATTATTTTTATGAAATGTTATTAATTGTTATCGTATATTGAAAATGATAATTTTGCAAGTATATTTGTATTTGAAAATATTACTCTTACAAGTTTACTTATATATTGAAAATATTACTTTTGTAATTTTAATTGTATCTGAATATTTGAAAAGTTATGTACGTAGTAAATGTTATTATAAATTTCATAAATGTTTTTGATTACGTATTATGCAATACTTACTGAGTTGACAGCTCACCTGACAGGACCCACCCCGACTCCTCTCTCTTGAGTACGAGGGAAACCCTGTGGGCTGAACTTTTACTATCATGATGAAAGGACTTTCTACTGAGATTTCCATAGGAAATACTTGCTATTAAACAAACAAAATGTAAGGAGAGTGCAAAATGTACATAATTGTAATTTCTTTTCATATATTTTCGTTCGTTACAAAAAGTTTGTCAAAAGGACCGATCGGACCAAGAACTGACCACTTTAAAAACTAACACATCAGTCCGTCCCGACCAGAAATTCGAGCAGGCCGAGTAAGAAACCCGAGTAGGCATAGTAGACCGAATAGGCCATGTGGGCCGATTAGGTCAAGTGGGCCGAATAGGTCAAGTAGGTCGAGTAGGCCGAACAGACCGAGTAGAATTCCGACCATGCCTACCCTCCCGACCACTTTACACTCCCGACCATGCCTACCTCATATTTCTAAATATGTACAAGACAATTTAAAATGCATGACTTTTATGCTTCATAATGTCATCGAGTGGCCCACCTCAAAACTTCTGAGTCCGCATAACCGAGCAGCTACTTGGATAAATATTTAAGAGTGAAAGGATGAGCGCTAACGCCCAGTGAGTGAATAAAAACTTTTAAAAACACTTTTCTAAGCCACTTTATAATAAGCATTCAGTAATACATGGTATAAGATAATATATCTACTTTCGTACTTAATAAACTAAATAAGCTGAATGCTTCTCTTTACTGAACAAGAATTAAATACTTTATAAAATCTTAATCTACACCAAATTCGTACCGGGGATATCCTCAATACGTAAGCTGAAATACTTCGGGCAAACGTCAAGTCATGAATAACTTCTGGTCATACCCGTGCAGAGCGACTCAATTACTCTTTCTCTGGTCATGCTCGGGCAGAGCGACTCTCTGGTCATACAAGTGCAGAGCGACTCTATTTCTCTTTCTCTGGTCATGCACTTGCAGAGCGACTCATGACATACACATGTATAAAACGGCCCCAAAAGCCAACCATAATCATAACTGGGGAAGGGTACATACATGGTGCTTTTGTAGAAATCATAATCTCTTATTGATAATTCATAAAATAATATAACTGATTCTGAATGATAATATAAGCATAAAACATATACTTTCAGTTCTGTGTATCATCACCATCAATCATAAAAAGCAATAAAAAGCGTAAAAGATTTGCAACAATTAATCTTAATCATAAAACTGGAAACCTTTGAGTTAAAAACAAAACTGAAACTTAATTCACTCACAACTTAGACGTCAAGCTTAATTCAGACTGAGTATGCTAGGTTCCCTTCGTATTCTTTCCCTAACAATCACAAGATCCAATTAGAAACTGGATATCAAAGAAGAATCATCTGAAATCTATAATCACGAGAGAGAGCTTCACTGACTTCTTCTCTTTCCTTTCTTCTCTTTCCTTTCTTCCGCTGGATTCTACTGCTTTCTAGCTCTCACAACGTTTATCCTCTAATATATATACTTATGGAAGGACACAGCTGAAGTTGTGAGCTAATTAACCAAGCTCACAGCTGTCTGTCAGCCATACAATTTACTTAGGCTTACTCACCTGATGCCTTTTCTGCTTCACGCTTATCCCTTTTTTTTTTTTTTTTCTTTTTTAAATTGGGCCTTTCAATTGGGTCTGAAAGACATTAGGTGTTACATCACCCCTTGTCATTTAATATTTTGCAGACTAAGTATCTTAGAAGCTGACCGCTAGAGCAATAGACTTTCAGGATGGTGAAATTATTGAGATTATATGTAATGTTCTGCTTTGTTTTATTACTTAGAATTTGAGTTTAGGTGCTCGACATTATTTAAATTTTCCTTTAGAGTGTTTTGAACCTTGTCGTTGGAATTATTTAGAGATATATTTACATTTTAGAATGATTTATTTGGAGTTATTCGATGATTATTAGTTTCTTTGGGTGAAGTAATTGATGGTTTATGATATAACATTCCGAATCAAAGTGTTTAATTACTATTTGGATTTTGGGGTGTTACAGATTATGTCTACAAATAGATCATTTTCAATTCAAGTTTATGCCTCAAAGTACTCGGGTGTGTTCAAAATATGTCCATGTTATTTCAATTTGGAGAAATTTGTATTACTGATTTGTTATACAAAAATCCATGACCCGAAAGTTTTTTCCTCAGGACAAGGTCACCCTGACCGATGGTTATTTAACCTATGCAAAAAACCATTGGGTTAGGGTGACCCGATGTTGAGTCACCATGTCCCGAGGAAAAAAAACATCAGGTCAGGATAACCCGATGGTTGTTTGCATAGGTAAAAAAACCATCCGGTCATGGTGACCCGATATCAGGTCACCCTGTCCCAAGGAAAAAGTATATCGGGTCATGGTGACCCGATATCGGGTCACGATGATTCGATATTAAATTTCCTCGGGATAGGGTGACCCGATATCAGGTCAACCTGACTCGATGGTTTTTTTTTCATATGGTTTATGCCTCATTCAATATATTTTTTAAAAAAGAGTAATGCTATATATCACACATAAAGTCACAACTCTTCTGTCACAAAACATGCAGCAGTTAATGTGTCAATTGATAAGTAGATACACATTAATAATGATTTATCTCACTAGTCTATGTATCCACTCACTAATTGATACCTCAGCTGCCACATGTGTTGTGATGGAAGAGTTGTGATTTTATGTGTGATATCTAACATTACTCTATATTAAAAGAGAGGAAGAAGCAAAGATATGTGAATACTCTCATCAAAATAAGGATTAGAAGGTTGGAAAAATAATCTTACAATGTAATACTTACCGCTTAAATAACTTTATTTAAAATTCCCCAATATTTTTAAGACTTAAAATATGAAAAGGAAAGGTGATGTAGAAAAAGAAAGGTTAGATGTTGTTTTGGTAAGGGTTTTATGAATTAGTTAGTACATTGTTAGTTGATGGTTGGCAAATATAATAAATAAGATTAATAAATGGGGTGTAGTTATAAGTGAGGGCATTTTGGAAATTTTAAGGTATTTTTGTAATTAATTTTGGTTTTAGGGTAGATTTACAATTCAACCCCTGAAATAGGGCAGTTTTGCTAAAAACCCTATATTATTCATCAAGCATTAAAGGAAAAATATATGATTTAATAATAATAACAATTCTCATTAAATCTACATATATATATATATATATATATATATATATATATATATATAATTTAATTTTGCATTTACAAAATTATTAATTAATTTGATTAATCAATCATATTAGTGTATTTTTTAATTATTAATGTAAAAATAAAATAAAATTAATGAAGCCCATTAAAAAGAAATTAAAAGTGAGGAACGGTTGCATAGGAAAAGTTTTTTTTTTTTTTTTAAATGAGATTGATTAAGAGAATTTAACCATTATCCCTTTAATTATGAGATTGCTTCTTAATTTGTGATTTATGAGATTGTTTCTTAATTGACTCTTGATTTGGAAAGAATACCAAAAGAAAAGCAATTATTCTATCAAAAACATATTTATTATTAATAATAAAATAATGGTAGACATCCAACGCTTTTGTTCATCATTTACATCCAACTTGATATGGTAGCTGATATGACATTTCCTTGTCAACTACTATATCACATCATCACATTTTTTTAAAGTACTATATTTAAGGAATACAATTTTTTTTTTTTTAATTCAACTCATTTGATGTGATGATGTGACTGCTAATAAGGAAGTGCCATATCAGCCACATCAGCCACATCAAATTAGATGTAAATGATGAAAAAAAGTGTTGGATGTCTATCATTATCCTACATATAATATGAAAGTAATGTGGATATTTTTTTTTCAATAACTAATTGAATTAATTAATTACAATGAATAAATTTTTCCCTCATAACACAAAAGCCTTTCTCTCTCTCAATTCTCTCTATAAAACCACCTAAAATCTCTCATTTTCTTATCATTATCTTTCTGTCAATTTTTTTTTCCGTTTCTATTGCATAAATAATTGTTTGATCAATTTCTTACCTAATCCTTGAAGGGATGCGAGAACGATTACACCATATGCGAAAAGATGTGTGACACAACTGCTTCAATAAGAACTTCGACAATTAGTATGTGAGTACTCTAATTTATTCATATATAGTAGAGAATCCATATTTCAATATTTTTTTTAAGCCAAACATGTAGACGTTTATTTATTGTTGTTACAATTGTGTTTGTTTGCTATTGTGTAGCCAAGCTACCCAAGACCCTATGCCTGATCGAAGTAGAAATCCAGAGCAGTAGGGACACAAGCGATGGAAAGTTGCATGCATGAACTATTTTCAAATGGATCGATGAAGATTTCATTTGTATTTCTTTCTTATATTTTGTATTCTAACTTTATAAATTTTCAAGTTTCTTCCTTGAAGTATATATAATTATAGGTTGTACCTTGTCCATATAAGAATTATTATTATTTGTGTGTATATGTGAGTTTATTCTTTGAAATATATCCATGTGTTGTTTGGTATTGAGATTATGATTTCTCAAGAAAATCACTAAGAAAATAAATGGTAAAAGTTGACCCTCAAGGCGCCACGTGTTACCGTTAGGGATCTTTAACTTAAATGCATTTCAAACCGAATGAATTTGCATTCTAACCTAATTGACTCCTTAATTTAAAATAAAATTAATTATATTCTAATTTAATAAATTCTTATTAATAAATATTTTTTTTTGGTATTCTTCCGATTAAACGTAGCTTTAACCATTAATTAATTTTTTCTTTTGAAACTTAACCATTAATGAGTTGTTTTGGACTTTTGACTTTTATTATTATTAGTGCTCTTATTCTCATCATTATATATAATGAATCTGTACATTTTTATATTTTTAATTTAATATGAAATTAAATATATTATTATTAATAAATGTTTTTTAATGGAATAATTATTTTTCTTTTGGTATTCTTCTCAAATCAAAAGTCGATTAAGAGACAATCCCATAAATAAATCCCAAATTTAGAACCAATCCCATAACTAATGGGATAATGGTTAAATTCTCTTAATCAATCTCATAACAAATAATAAATAAATAAAAACTTTTCCAGTTCTAGCATTTCTCACTTTTAATTTCTTTTAAATGAGTTGTATTAATTCTATTTTCTTTTTTTACATTAATAATTAAAATTTTTGCTAATATTCATTGATTAATCAAATTAATTAATAATTTTGTAAATGTAAAATCAATTATATGTATACATATATATATATATATTAGGATAATGGTAGACATTCAACACTTTTGACATCATTTACATCCAACTTGATGTGGCGGTTGATATGACACCCTTGTCAGCTGCCACATCATCACACCAAATGAGTTGAATTAAAAAATAATAATAAATTGTATTCCTTAAATCTACTACTTTAATATATATATATATATATATATATATATATATATATATATATATAAAATGTGATGATCTGGTGATGTGGTAGCTGACAAGAAAATGTCATGTCAACTGCCACATCAAATTGGATGTATATGATGGACAAAAGTGTTTGATGTCTGTCATTATTCTTTTATATATATAGTAGTTTTTCAGTTAGTGTGTACTGATATAGGTTATATCAGTGCGTTGCATGTTGACTATTGATTATGGGGAAGTTTTGAGAAGTGCATACACTTTGAATTAAAGTATGTAAATCTAATAGTCTACATCTAATACCATGACGAATTTATATCAGTGTGCATTGACTTGAAAATTTCTTTATATATATATACATATTGATATTCATAGATATCAAAGTTCCCTCACAACGACTAAGGGTCTGCTTTTATGTATTATATAGATTGATAATATATTTGACTATGATTGAAAAACATTGTCAATTAGAGCCCTTGTTTTGATGATGTAGATACCATTGAATTTTCTGGCAATCCACCCCCAGAAACTGTTACACCAAAAGATTTCTTCCCCGTTAATGATTTAAAAGAAAGAACATCAGGCACCACCTCAATTTTAATCTTGGCATTATCCACAGTACTGATTTTTGCTTTGTAGGTTGAATTTGGTTGACCAACACTTGTAACTGCTCTTGAAAAAGTGATATTGAAAGGCTTGTTTTCTCTGACATGAGCAGCAAAAGAAGGATAATTGAGATTCAACGGCGTGTCTTTAGTTTCTCCAGGGTAACTGCTATCATCTCTGGTTATGTACCGTAGTTCTCTTGTGGTATAACCAATGCTACAGAGAAATTTTATGTAATCATCTTCGAAAGCCTAGTATACCAAACCAGGATATATAGCTTTTACAGGATC
This sequence comes from Dipteronia dyeriana, assembly GCA_032871835.1. NCBI lineage: Eukaryota > Viridiplantae > Streptophyta > Magnoliopsida > Sapindales > Sapindaceae > Dipteronia > Dipteronia dyeriana. The sequence goes on along the minus strand of CM065301.1, from coordinate 3,064,813 downwards.
AATATGCCCGGTTCCAAAAGCAAACTCACCATCTGGATTAATAGTAGAATTCATGGGCCAAGCTATACACAAGAGGGAAAAAAAAAGATCAGCATCCTTACATCCGGCACAAATTGTGAAATCATTCCAAGAGAAAGTTAGAGTCTTAGAGATTCTGTAGTCAACAGCAGATTTAACCGTTGAAGGAGACCAATAAGGATGAAAACTTTTAACATAAGCAGCTGCACCGGCAGCATGAGCGCAAGCAACAGAAGTACCGGTCATTAAATTGTACTTCACTGATCTCTTGTCCAGGCCATGCAAACCTGATGGTGGCAAAATAGGTGGATATCCTGCCAGAATTCCTACTCCTGGTGCACTTATATCCGGCTATCAATATATGTCGAAGAAAAGAGTATTAGTACGTAAATCATTTTTGTGCAGGCACAGTATCCACACACACGCATGTATACACACAGACCTTGATGATATATGCTATGATAGAACTAGGACCACGTGAAGAGAAGTCGGGAGTTACAGGATCCCCAACACTTTTTACAACTTCACTTTTTAGTATTTTTGCTTGAGGATTTCTGTGTAACAAGTGACAGTAAGAAGAGCAAAGTGAAAGTGTAAAACTAGTCCCTACAAAATGTTTCTCCAAAAGGTACTTAATCAGTTTAATATGCAAAGAATACACAATGAGAGAAGAAATTACTTGTTACAAGTGAAATTTGATCCTCCTTCACAAGCACCCTTACATTTCTTGGGGAGAGGATCATTGCCCTCATCGTTAAAACTCTCTAATTTGGGCCAGATTCCGGTGCCAATAACACCAATTATGATGTCAATTTCGCCACTGGGATTTCTCTTAACCGTCTCTGAGAACCCCATGAAGTCCCATGATCTAGTTGTCTGAAGTAGAAGAGGTTTTCTAGGAAAAAAAGATACTACTCCCTCCATGCCTGCACACAAATAAAACTGTGACTACCATCACAAATTCACAATAATAATACATTTTGAATTTACACAACTTAACTTTTTCCCTTACTGGTGATCTTTCGTTGCTCCCGTTCATTAAGCTTCGCTGCAAATCCATTGAAACTCTTATAGTTTCTAATCAGAATATCATTCACAGAAGTAGTACTGCAGAGAGGGTGAGAAGATTTTAATACAGAATATCATTATAGCAGATGGTGGAACGTTTTAACATATGCAGCTGTACCAGCAACATGGGTTGGCCCAGGTAACTACAGCAATAGGTCAATATGCAGCCAAAATATTTAGTCAAGGCCCTCCAGGTGCGCTTATATCAGGCTGGATAGCATTTGAGCATTAAATGAGCTGAATGCATTACAAAGGATAGTCGAGAGAGACAGCTATAGATTTTGACAACATATATACCTTAAGGATCTCTGATACAAGCTGATTTGGCCCATGAGAAAAGAACCTAGGAACAACAGGAGCAGCAGAATCCTTGATGGCTTCACTTTCTAATATTTCTGCTCGAGGGTTTCTGCATATTCAGTATAAAATTTGATTCATTTTCACTTTTAAAATATAAGAATTAATCAACATATATATAGCTACCTGAAGATATCAATACTTTGTAGAATTCTTGTAGGAGAGGATTGCATTGTATTCTTTACAGCTTACGGCCGAATCTGGTAATGGAAGAAGCTTCTTCCTTGGATAGATTAGCCTTCACGATTGATCCTGCAACACCAGCTTCAAGAGCAACTTCATATCTAAAAACCTTATCACATATTATAATATTTCCATTCACTTTACGGCTATCGAGACACTTAGTCGGGCTTGTTTGTGTTGGTTGTTTGTTCCAGCTCAAAATTAAAAGAAATAAAAATGGACCCTTTCTCACATAAAGCAAGTATAAAACAGGGGATAGCAGAGTAGTTGTTCTGCTCAAGAGTCAATTTTTTTTTTTTTGTCTTTTCGTCTCGTCTCATTCCAGAAGATTCACCAGATTATATACTGGTTTTTTTTCATAGCATAACAACCATACACATGTCTATATTCATTCATGCAAGCTAACCCAAGTTAAAGTTAACATAACTCTAATTAGTTAACCTAAGAGAATAATTTATATATTTTTGATAACACAATAACAACACAACATATTAATTTCAACACTCCCTCTTAATATGTTGTGCTTGAACTCCCAAAGCTTCTCTAAGCTGTTGGAATTTCTCTTTTGGAAGTGCCTTGGTTAGTATGTCTGCAATTTGATCTTCAGACCTGCAAAATTCAAATTGAATTTCTCTATTTTCTGCAGCCTCTCTGATGAATTGATGCTTGAGTGCAATGTGCTTGCTTCTGCTGTGATGGACTGGATTTTTGACCATGGCAATGGCTGATTGGTTATCACAGAATATTGTTGTGACTCCCTCTTGCTTCTCTCCAACATCTTCTACAGTTCTTCTCAACCAAATGACATGAGATGTTGTTAAAGAAGCAGACACATATTCAGCTTCAGCTGTGGATTGAGCAACAATTTGTTGCTTCTTTGAGCACCAAGAAAACACACCTGAACCAAGTGAAAAAATAAAACCAGAAGTGCTTTTCATGTCATCAATGCAGCCTCCCCAATCAATATCACAATAACAAACCAATTTTGCTTCTTCTTTCTTGTTGAATCTTATACCATAATTTATAGTGCCTTGGATGTATCTCAACACCCTTTTTACAGCACCTAAATGAAAATGACTGGGGTTGTGCACAAATCTTGACAGCAGACTTGTTGCATACATGATGTCAGGTCTTGTAGCTGTGAGATAGAGCAACTTTCCCACCAAACTTCTGTAAAGTGTTGCATCCACCATCTTTCCACAATCTTCTTTCTTTAACTTATCATTCACAACAAGAGGAGTGTCTACAGAATTGCACCCAAACATACATTGATTCTTCAAAATATTTTCAGCATACTTTCTTTGAGAAATGAAAACACCATCAGCATCTCGACATATTTCAATTCCAAGAAAGTAGCGTAGCTGTCCTATATCACTCATTTCATACCTCTTCACCATTTCAGATTTAAACTCTTTTATCATACTCTTATTGTTGCCTGTGAATAATAAATCATCAACATAGATGGCTGCAATGAGAATATCACCAACCTCATTCTTCTTAACATACAAAGTAGGCTCACTCAAACTTCTTTTGAATCATTTTTCATTGAAATACCCATCAATCTGACTATACCAAGCTCTAGGAGCTTGTTTGAGCCCAACAAGGCCTTTTTGAGCTTGTAAACTTTGTCTTCTTCTCCATTGATTACAAAGCCTCGAGGTTGATCCACATACAACTCTTTTTTTAAATCACCATTCAAGAATGTTGATTTTACATCTAATTGGTAAAGTAACCAACCTTTTTGAGCAGCCAAGGCAATAAGAATTCTCAATGTATCAAGTCGAGAAACCGGTGCAAAAGTCTCATTGAAGTTAACACCAACTTGTTGTAGGTAGCCTTTGACAACCAACCTGGCTTTATGTCTTTGCACAGACCCATCTGAGTTGTATTTCATTTTGTAAATCCACTTCACACCAATAACTTCCTTGTCTCTTGGCCTCTCAACCAACTGCCAAGTACTATTCTTTTCTATTCCTTCAATCTCCACTTCCATCGCCTTTCTCCAAATATCTTTTTTGATTGCATCTTCAAAACTTTCCGGTTCAACATAACAAAAATTACAGTCAAAATTTCAGCCAAACTCTTCATTTTCTGAGGAGTCAAACTTGATGATGAAAAAGAACTAGAACCGGATGAATCTCTTGGAGATAACGGTGTGCTAGAATGAGGTGATTGCAATACACATTCATCATTTGCTTTGCCTTGATCTGAATTTTCCAGCATTTCATCAATCATGACATCCATTTTTTGAATTATACCTTGTTCCCAATCAAAAGAAGCTTGCTAATCAAATATAACATCTTTACTAACCACAATTTTCTTGTTTTTCAATTTGTATAGCCTATAGCCCTTTGATTGTGAGCTATAGCCAACAAAAATGCATCTCTCACTTGTTTCATCAAGTTTTTTCCTTTTCTCTTTTGGGACTTGAGAGTAACAAACACAACCAAAAATCTTCAAGTGTCTAATAGATGGTTTCCTCCCATTCCAAACTTCTAAGGGAGTTTGATCATGCAAAGCTTTGGTTGGTGCTCTATTAATCAAATACACTGCAGTATAAACAACTTCAGCCCAAAAGATTTTAGGCAGTCCCTTTTCATGGAGCATAGATTTAGCCATCTCCATCACAGTTTGATTTTTCCTTTCGGATACTCCATTTTGCTGCGGAGTATATCCAACTGTGAGATGTCTTTCAATGCGTTTTTCTTCACAAATTTTTTCAAACTCATGAGAATTATATTCCATACCTCTATCACTTCTCAAGGTTTTATCACATGACCACTTTGTTTTTCAACATAGCTTTTGAATTTTTTAAAAATAGAAAGTACTTTAGATTTTTGTCTCATAAAGAACACCCATGTCATCCTTGAAAAGTCATCAATAAAAAGGATGAAATACCTATTGTTGCCATAAGAGGGAGTAGACATAGGTCCACAAACATCCGTATGAACCAACTCCAAAACTTGTTTTGCTCTCCATGCAACTCCTTTTGGGAAAGATTGTCTGTGATGCTTGCCAAGTGCACATCCTTCACATACATTTTGTTGTTCTTTAATTTTTGGGAGCCCTTGTACCATGTGTTTTTGATATAGCAACTTGAGACTATGAAAGTTCAAGTGCCCAAATCTTTTGTGCCATAGCCAAGACTCATCAGCAACTTCAACCTTCAAGGTAAATTCATTTGCATACTGGAAGCCAAGTTGAATGCTTCGATTCTTCATTTCAACTTTGGCTACAACCATATTTTGCTTTTCTTTGTCAAAAATGGTGCAACCCTTGCCTTTAAATTGTAGAGAATATCCATTTTCAAGGAGCTGTCAAACACTCAGTAAATTTTGAACACCAATCTGAGATATACGTAACACCTTTCTTAGTTTGAACACCAATTGTCCCCTTACCTTTGACATGTACAAGAACACTATTCCCCAACTTCACTTGTGAATTGATGGAGGTGTTAATGTTGATAAAAATGCTCCTATTTCCTGTCATATGGTTTGTATAGCCGTTGTCAAGAAACCACACACTATCTTGCTGCTCAAGTGCACTTTGACATGCATAAAACAAGCTTGCTTCACTTTCTTTTCCTTCAGAATTGCTTGCTTGTTGAGTTACTTTGTTTCTACAGTCTTTTTGCAAGTGGCCAATTTTTTTACAATTGTAGCATTGAGGTTTTCTCTTGAACCAACAATCATCTTCAACATGACTACTTCTCTTGCAAATATTACACCTCTGAGATTGTTTTTCTTCACCAGAGTTTCTATCAAAATTTCCTCTACCTCTACCTCTACCTCTGCCATTCCAACTTCTTCCACTTCCTCTACCACCTTTTCCACCCCTAAATGACTCTCCTTTGTTTTGACTAGTATTTAAGGGTTGTTTGGAATTTTTAATGTTAAGCTGAGATTGAAAAGCACTATCAATAGATTTCTCAGAGTGACTTAACAATCTTTGCTCATAGGATTTTAGTGAACCCATCACTTCTTGAACACTCAAGGTAGAGATATCTCTGGTTTCTTCAATAACAGTGACAATATGATCAAATTTAGCAGGCATGCAAAGTAATATTTTCTGGGTAATTTTTATATCATCAAAACTCTCACCATAAGCTTTCATTTGATTCACCAAATCCATAAATCTATCTAGAAACTCCTTCAAAGTTTCATTCTCTTTCATTCTCATATTTTCAAATTCTCTTCTAAGGTGTTGGAGTTTAATGGATCGTACCTTTGTGATTCCTTGAAACTCTTGTTGAAGGATGTCCCAAGCTTCCTTTGCTTTTGTAGCTGCCATGATTCTTGGAAAAATTGTATCTGAAACTGCCTACTGAATTCTACCCAAAGCCATAGCATCCTTTTGTTTTTTCTCCTTCAATAATCTTGATTCATCATCTGACAATGTTGTTATTGACTCAGGCTCTGCAAATCCATTTGCTACCAAATCCCATAAATCAAGAGAGAGAAAGATGGTTTTCATCTTCACAAACCAAAAATCGTAATTTTCTCCATCAAAAACTGGTACATAAAGCTGATGAACTGGTACATTTGGAATATTTGCTGAGCTTGTACTGGCCATCAAGAATCTCTGAAGACTTGTTTCTTTTCTCACCTCTCCTCACTTAACCAGGCTCTGATACCAGAATATGTTGGTTGTTTATTCCAGCTCAAAATTAAAAGAAATAAAAATGGACCCTTTCTCACATAAAAGCAAGTATAAAACAGAGGATAGCAAAGTATTTTTTCTGCTCAAGAGTCAATTTTTTATTTTGTCTTTTTGTCTCTTCTCATTCCAGAAGATTCACCAGATTATATACTGGTTTTTTTACTACGCGTAACAACCATACACATGTCTATATTTCATTCATGCAAGCTAACCCAAGTTAAAGTTAACATAACTCTAATTAGTTAACCTAAGAGAATAATTTATATATTTTTGATAACACAGTAACAACACAACATATAATTTCAACAGTTTGGCACACAAGATTGTACTAGGATGAGAGTTAATGGAGGAGAAAGAGATGAAAGGAGAGAGATGAGAACTAAAATAATGATTTTTCTTTATATTTAATTCAATCCTATGTTTCATCAAACAAAACGTGGTATTAATTCAGTCCAAGAGTATTAATTTAGTCAAATCCACTCCAATCCAATCTCATCTTTATCCAATCTAATCCCGCGCACCAAACAGGCCCTTAGAGAGAAGCCCTGAAAAGCAACATAAGTTAATAAATAATATGTATTGTCTTTGGAAATGTTAGGGGTTGAAATGAGTCATTAAATGGAACCTACTCAGCCTCATTTGCAGGGCAAGGTCAAATGAAACCTCTTTGCCGTGTACCAAAGGATTTTTCCACCAAGACCAAAAGAATTTATCGAGATACCCTATTTGTGCAAACTTATTGTTAGAATACATAAGAGAAAATTCCCATAAATTGATTGTGACATGAAAACACATTGTGTGTACCTGTATTATCTTTCCATTCCCAAGAATAATGTTGTCCACAATCAAGCGATCTGTGGTGCTGGCTGCTACTGAGAACAGCCATGGAGCAACACATGACACCGATGATGATTTAGGACCATTTAGGACCATCATTGCCGGCAGAATTTACTGTCAGGGTTCCTTTTGCCATAGCATGAAAAGCGACAATGGCAATGGTATCCTCATTAAATTCAGAAGCACGACTTGCCCCAATTGAGATTGTTATAAGGTCAACTCCATCAGCAATAGCATCATCAAAAGTACTCAAGATATCTGCATCATCACACCCATCTGAATTGCAGACTTTGTATGCAGCAATTCTAGCTGATGGAACCCCTCCTCTTGCTGTCCCTTTCACCAACCTGTAAAAACTAGCATCCTTTACGTGGTTTCCAGCAGCCGTGGCTTTTCTTCCCGGTGTTTAAAAGAGTAAATGTCTACTGATTATGAAAGTATATATTCGGTTTTTGTTTCCATTATTTGCATTTTGGAGACTTGTAAATTTTAAAGTGTCTCACAACCAAAAACATTTGTGGGTAAGATTGAATGTGTGAAATTTGAATAATGAGAAAAAAGAGAAGAATATAAATATTGATATAAATCAAAATAATAGAATTCAAATTTAAGACAAATTGAGATTGATCTTGTAGCAAACCTTTTATATTTACGCCACGAGATCGTGGATTCAAGTTCTAAAAAAAACCTTAAATTAATGTAATATTTCAAAAAAAAAAAAAAGGAATTCAAAGTTAGAAGAAATTTTGATTTACATTAAATATAGGATAAGAAATAAATTAAATTATAAACATGAGAGGAATGCAAATCAAGTAATCAAATTCGATTAGAAATCTTTCTTTTATTAAAATTTTTAATATCACATCTTAACATGTGGTAATTCATCTTTCGGCTTTCTCCCACCTCAGTGGTGAGGGGGTTTACGTCCCACCATTTGCATTTAATTAGAAAGTGAATCAATAAAGATAAATGAATTTATGATTTGTCTATATGATTTAGGGCCAATTTGGTATTACATTTAAAAAGCTAAAATCAGATTATTTTATAATTATGACATAAAATGATATTTGGTAAAACTTCCAAAAGTGGTTGATTGATAATCTGATAATTTTTTATAATAATTATGAGAAGTAGGTGAGAGGTTATTTTTTGAAAGTGATTATGGAATAATCTATTTCAATATTTAATGCATCATTTTAAATATCATTATCATCCTTATAAAATCAAGTTAAAATAATTTATATACTTTATTTCATCTCAAAATTAAATATTCTATTTAAATAATTATTTGATATATATAATTAATGAAAAACACGAAATAGAGTCCTAAACTCATGTATATTTTAGTAATTGTAACTAATCTCATCACTTTTACAATAAAATTACCAAACATATGGATATTGCTTTTGAGCTATACAGTAGCTTTAAAAATACAATTAACCAAACATCTACTAATTAACTTCACAATTGATTATTACTTCAGCACAACTAACAGTGATTATTATAAAAGTTACAGCAATACCAAACTGATCCTTAATTACCAGCATATTTTACAATAAAATTACCAAACATATGGATTTGCTTTTGAGCTATACAGTAGCTTTAAAAATACAATCAATCAACATCTACTGATTAACTTCACAGCTGATTATTACTTCAGTACAGCTAACAGTGATTATTATAAAAGTTATAACAATACCAAACTAACCATTAATTACCGGCATATTTTAGCAGACATAGTAATGACAAATCATGATTCTTAATTAAGAAATGCGTTCATTGGTGCATTTTTTAATTGAGAATCCATTGATTAGCGCACGGATACCGGAAGCAAAACTTTATATTAATATGTTGATTCGCACATGAATATTGAAAGAGCACACATCAAAATCGTTGACCCTCGTAAAGGTACCGATATTCGGATAAACAAGAGAAAACTCCCTAAAATTTTATTAATCATCAAAAACTAAAATTCCGGTTATGGTAGAAGGCATTTAAATAGGAAAACTAAAAGCATAACACTCTGTTTGGTTCGATGAAACATCAGAGAAAGGAAATGAAATGATTTAGATGATTTTTAATATCTTGTTTAGATTATTAAATGAGAAGGAAGTGAAAGGAAAAGGAAGGAAATGGAAGGAAAATGAGAGACAAATTTCTTTTTGTTTCATCCAATTTAGTTTCCATCCAAATTTGTGAGAAAAAAGGGAGAAATGAATATAGAATTAATGATTTTTTTAATATCCCAAAACTAACCCTATTAATATTGGTATTCATATTATTGAAAGAATGTTACTTTTGTATATATAATAAAATGTATTCATCTATTTATCCACTCCAAATAAGATCGGTTTCCTTTCATTTCTTTTCTATTTGTAACCATTCAAACAACAATCATTAAAGATACATTTTTTTTCTTTCCTTTCCTTTCTTTTCCATATACCGTTAGCCTCTCTCTTCTATTCCACCAATCCAAACATAGTGTAAAAGAAACCTAAAATAACCGGGATACAATAAAATCATCAATTTTCCTAAACAGGGAAAGAATTGGAACAACAATGGAAATTAAAAATACTAAAATTCTAAAACAAAATAATCCTATCTACTAAGAAAATTAGATTTAAAATCAAATCATAAAATAATTAACTTCCTAATTAAATATAGAATAAATGACAATCTGTATTAATTACAAAAATAATTTTAAGACCCAAAATCATCAATAATATCTTCATCATCAAGTAGGCATATAATGACAGTGTCAAAAGGGTCATATCTATCTTATTTGATTTTTGGGAAGAGTTGAAATCTGACCACTCTTAATAATTAATGCATTGGTAGGACATGAATTCTTGTGTGTGTATGTATATATAGATCTCACATATCACCCCTCTCCCCACAGTACTCAAGAATCCAGAAATGGCTAAACTCACTTCTTTTCTGTTTTACTATGTTTCTCTAGTGATTCTCATCACTGGCTCCATGAGCATACACTCTGGAGCCTCTGATGAATATAGACAGGCAAGCCATACATAATTTATTTTTTTCTTTTCTTTAGGTGATGTATAATTTTGCTACATATATATGCTTATAATTTTTTCGATCTATGCTGTTGATGGTAATGCAGGTCTACATTGTGTACATGGGGTCACTTCCAGAAGGGGAATATTCACCTTCCTCTCATCATCTTAGCATTCTACAGGAAGTCATCGAGGACAAGTAATCTTCTCTAGAACCTGATCGATATTGCTAATTTTATTATCGTCAAGTGGTTTTACAGTTTTCAACCGTATTAAAATCTTCTCACCCTCTCTGCAGGACTACTTCTGTGAATGATATTCTGATCAGAAGCTACAAGAGGAGTTTCAATGGATTTGCAGCGAAGCTTAATGAACGAGAGCAGCGAAAGATCGCCAGTAAGGGAAAAAGTTTAGTTGCGTAAATTCAAATGTATTATTATTGAGAGTCTGTGATGGTAGTCATAGTTTTATTTGTGTGCAGGCATGGAGGGAGTAGTATCTGTTTTTCCAAGTAAATCTCTTCAACTTCAGACTACTAGATCATGGGACTTCATGGGGTTCTCAGAGACGGTTAAAAGAAATCCCACTGGTGAAAGTGATATCATAATTGGTGTTATTGACACTGGAATCTGGCCTGAATTAGAGAGTTTTAACGATGAGGGCATTGGTCCTTTGCCCAAGAAATGGAAGGGTGCTTGTGAAGGAGGAGCAAATTTCACATGTAACAAGTAATTTCTTCTCTCATTGCATATTCTTTGCATATTAAGCTGTGTATAATTATTGGAATTCTGATATGTGCATCCGCAGAAAGATTATCGGAGCTCGAGTCTACAACAAAACCGAGTCCGCGAGGGACAAAATAGAGGGTCATGGAACCCATATGGCCTCAGTAGCTGCTGGGAATGTAGTAAAAGGGGTGGACTTTTTTGGACTTGCAAGAGGAAATGCGAGAGGCGCGGTTCCATCTGCTAGAATTGCTGTATATAGGATCTGCTTTCAACTACCCTTCTATTGTCCTGAGGACGGGCTCTTGGCTGCCTTGGATGATGCGATTGCTGATGGCATAGACATTCTCACAATTTCACTGACATATGCAGTCTCGACAGATTTAAATCGCGATGGTATTGCAATTGGTGCATATCATGCCATGAAAAAAGGCATTCTTACTACTCAGGCTGTGGGAAACTCTGGCCCAAGTTTGACTTCTGTACAAAGCGTTGCGCCATGGATACTCTCTGTGGCAGCTAGCACTATTGACCGAAAGTTCACCAACAAAATTATTCTGGGAGACAACACCACCTTTGTTGTATGTGTCATCAACAGTTTAATTTTATTTCATGATCAACTTGCAATGTAACTCTTTCTTTGGAACCTAATGATGGTTAATTCATTTTCCAGAATGATGCAATCGAAACTTTTGAAGCAGAAGCACCTCTAGTATATGGAAATGTAAGCCTTCCAGCTTGCCCTGAATCTGCTGGCAGGTCATGAATTGTGTTTTTCGTTGTTTGTTTGCTTTGATCTTTATGGATAGAAGATATAATTGTGAAGGTAAAGTGCTGACATGAAATTTTCTACATTTTGCATTTCAGAGAATGTTCGCTTTTCTGTTTAGATGAAAAATTAGTGAAGGGAAAGATAGTGGTATGTGATCATGCGGGGGGATTTGCCGAAGCTTATAGAACTGGTGCAACAGGGTCAATATCACCGTCATATTCAAAGTTTTTTCAAATACCACTTCCAAATGCTGCATATGCTTTGAAGAACCACGAAGGAGACCAGGTCAAGGCCTACATGAAATCTACAAAGTGAGGATCTTACTGATTAAGTACCTTTTAGCGAAACATTATTTTATAGAGACTAGTTTTACATTTTCCCTTTGCTTTTTCTTACTGTCACTTGTTATACAGAAATCCTAAAGCAAAAATACTAAAAAGTGAAGTTGTAAAAAGTGTTGGGGATCCTGTAACTCCCGACTTCTCTTCACGTGGTCCTAGTTCTATCATAGCAGATATCATCAAGGTCTGTGTGTATATATGCGTGTGTGTGGATACTGTGCCTGCACAAAAATGATTTACGTACTAATACTCTTTTCTTCGACATGATATATTGACAGCCGGATATAAGTGCACCAGGAGTAGGAATTCTGGCAGGGTATCCACCTATTTTGCCACCATCTGGTTTGCCTGGCCAGGACAAGAGATCAGTGAAGTACAATTTAATGACCGGTACTTCTGTTGCTTGCGCTCATGCTGCCGGTGCAGCGGCTTATGTTAAAAGTTTTCATCCTGATTGGTCTCCTTCATCGGTTAAATCTGCACTTTTGACTACAGGTAATCTCTAACTTTCTCTTGGAATGATTTCACAATTTGCGCCGGATATTGATCTTTTGTTTCCCTCTTGTATATAGCTTGGCACATGAATTCTACTAGTAATCCAGATGGTGAGTTTGCTTTTGGAACCGGGCATATTGATCCTGTAAAAGCTATAAGTCCTGGTTTGGTATATGAGGCTTTCGAAGATGATTACATAAAATTTCTCTGTAGCATTGGTTATACCACAACAAAACTACGAAGCATAACCGGAGATGATAGCAGTTGCCCCGGAGAAACTAAAGACAAGCCGATGAATCTCAATTATCCTTCTTTTGCTGCTCATATCATAGAAAACAAGCCTTTCAATATCACTTTTTCAAGAGCAGTTACAAATGTTGGTCTACCAAATTCAACCTACAAAGCAAAAATCAGTACTGTGAATAATGCCAAGATTAAAATTGAGGTGGTGCCTGATGTTCTTTCTTTTAAATCATTAAAGGAAAAGAAATCTTTTGTTGTAACAGTTTCTGGGGGCGGATTGCCAAAAAAATCAATGGTTTCTGCATCACTGATCTGGTCTGATGGGACTAATAATGTGAGAAGTCCAATTGTTTTGTACACAAATGAAGGGCCTCAAAACAAGGGCTCTAATTGATAATGTTTTTCAATCATAATCAAATAAATTGTTAATCTTATATAAATAAGTTGATAATGTAATGTTATTCTCAAAGGGGTTTTCTTCCCGGTGTTTGTTTGTAAGACTAGATATCTTTTAATTATAAAAGTAGATATTCGACGTTTGTTTCCGTAATATACATTTTTGGAGACTTGTAAATTTTAATGTCTCACAACCAAAAACATTCATGGGTGAGATCCAGTGTGAAACTTGAATAACGAGAAAAAAAGAGAAGAATATAAATTTTGAAATAAATCTAATTAATAGAATTCAAATTTAGAAGAAATTTTGATTTACATTAAATATATGATAAGAAATCAAATAAATTATAAAATTGAGAGGAATGCAAATCAAGAATCAATTTTGATTAAAAACTTTCTTTTATTTAAATTTTAATAGAGTAATGCTCTACAACCTAAATAATTAATCCAAATTTCAATCAAAATGATGTGGTCAATTGAGTTGTCATCACCGTGTATAACATGAGATGCTGTGGTTAATAAAAAACTATATACCACATCATTTGAGTTAAATTTTTAGGTTGTTCAGCATTAGTATATCACCTCTTAGCACTTGTGGTAATACACATTTCTCTCATGTGAGGGGTTCAAGTCTCATCATTTATATTTTATCCTTTAATTTTGTAATATTAAAAAAAAACAAAAAAATTCTATTAAAAAGTAATCAATAAAAATAAATTAATTCATGATTTGTGTGTGGGGTCTATATGATTTAATTACCAACAGATTATAGTAAACATAGTAATGAAAAATCAGAAATTAAGTTTTCCCCTCCCTCACAAGTATTACTGATTTGTAAACTACAAATTAGGAATTAATAAAATTCTGAAATTAACTTATAATTGTTAAATTCAAGCTTCTATACATATTAGAGTATCTTCAATGTAAAATTGACTTGTATATGAATTATTGTTCACATGACAACAATGTTAAGAGACTTGCTTCCTATGTGGTATAAATATGGACTTGATAGATGATTAACTTAAAATTTGATCTTCAATACTTCCGTTTAAAACACATATTGTTTTAATAAAGTGTCAAATTTTATTTTCTATTTTCTTTTTTATTTTATTTCCTTAATGTCAATCATAAATATTTACTGAGTCAACCTAAAAAAGGGTTGTGCAACAGGTCGTCTGAAAGTGGACGGTCATACTGACAATGTCTAATATTTTTTTTTATCATTGTCAACTTGATGTTGAATATATACGATTGTATTGAAGAAAGATTTTTTAACGAAATGTCTATTAATCCTACATGACATCTTTTTTTTTCACAAACCACACTTGCATTAGAGATGTTCTTATATTCTCTTATATTTGCTTCCATACTACTAGGAAAAAGGTGTAGAATTCCACTTTAGTTACTAATTAGTCATTGTTAAATCGGGTCTGCGAATCCTTTTATTAATTAATTCCAAAATATTTCAAATTCAATGTGGTAATTCATAATTGCAATAAGTAGCTAGCTGCAATTCCCAAGATCCCATATATGTATTAAATTAATTCTTCTGAATTTCAATATAAAACGGCCTTTGATCTTCTTCTAGTTAGACCAAACAACAATGTCTAAGAATAATGAATTCTTTCTGTTTCAAAATTTTTCTTTCAGTTTCTCACTCTGTATGAACATTTTATGTGGTGCCGCTGATGTTAGTATAGATAGAAATGCAAGTATTCTCTCCGTTTCCTGAAAACTTTGATCGAACATGCATTATAATGATTGTTTTCTTTTTCCAGAAATATCTCTTGATTTTCTGTATGTTGATGCACTTTGATTATATGGATGCAGCTGCACATTGTGCACATCGGTTCTTTGCAAGAAGGGCAATACTCGTTGTCATCAACACATCTGAATATGCTTCAAGAAGTTTTTGGTAGAGGTAGTATTGTGATCGTACTATTTTTATACCTATTTTTAGGTCCCGGTTTCCTATATTTTGTGCTCATTTTTCAAGTAAAATCGAGTATTTAATGGGTTTAAATAGGTGTTTTAGGTGAAATTGGTAATCAGGGGGAAAAGTGAAAAATTTGAGAAAAATTGAAGTTTTTGTAATTTTAGAAGTGTTCAAGAGCCTTTTCGTAATTCACCTTGAAAGGCAGCGAAATCGGCAACGAACTCAATTCTAGAGAAGTTCGCTGTCCAATTGTCGTTGTGCTGCCACCGACCACACACCACAACTTCTTCTTCTTCTTTACAAAACAAGAGGGATATGAGCTCCAAAGGCATCCATGGAGGTTCTCTCCATGGATGTTGCGCCACAATCACCTTCTACACTTCTTCCACCCATCTTTGGAGGAGATTCGAAGGAGAAAGGAGGGTTCTCATGTCAAATTTGAGCCAAGCATACAACAATGGAGATCAACACACTTTGGAGGGATTTCTCCACTTGGGTATTCTCTTATCACTCTTTTCCTTTGTATTTCTTTATCTTGATGTGTAATCCCCCACTTGGGAATATTTGTAAACCTACACTTGTGATATTTATGTAATGATTGTTCTTTGATTTGATTTGGGTCTTGTTCTATTCTTTGCTATTTAGGATTTAATCACTTATTGCTACTTGCATGTGTACGGAGGATCAGTGTTGCAAAAGTCGCAAGGCGCTAGTCGGGTAACGATCCACCGCCTAGCGCCTAGGGGGACTAGTCGGGGACTAGACAGATGGTTGGAATTCAACTGTCGGCTGGTCGACGGAAAGCCGGTGATCGATCGAAAATATATATTTTTATATTATTGTTTATATTAGTTGGTAATTGAGTAAATGTCATTCTATTTCATATATTTTTAACTATTGAAAAGTTGTAACACATTAGTACATTACACACCACCACTTGTATAGTTATATATAAATTATAAAGTATAACTTAAGCATAAGTAAAAAGATAAAAAAAGTTGTAAGATATGAGTGTATTAGTGTATTACACACTAACAATGACACTAATAAAGTAACAAGTAATAACATGTGTGACCCACTGACACCACAACTTTCACAACTTACATACACCACACAACTTTCCAAAACTTAAATTAGTCTTCGACCAGTACACCACACACCTCACAACATAGTACACCACACACCTACACAACATTGGTGTCGCCAATGAAGAACTGAAGAAGTGACGGTTGGTGTCACCGATGTAGAATTGAAGAACTGAATAACTGAAGGCTAGCAATGATCGGTGACAGGCGACGACGGTGAAAGTCTATGAAGACACGACGATGGACGACGATGATCGGTAACAAGCGGTGAAAGACTGAAGCGATGATCGGTGACGAAATAAGAGAGTGGACAATTTTGGCGACTAGAGGTCCGATTAGGTCCGACTATCTTCGATTTTGACCGACTTTGACTGAGGCCGCCTAACGGCGTCGACTACCCTCAAATCGCGGCAGTAGCTCACCGTCGAGCGACTCTCACCGTTGAACGACTAGTTGGCCCTAGTCGCCTACTTCTGCAACACTGTGGAGGATTAGAAATTGATGTGTATTCATGAATAAGGTTAGGAGTAAAATAACTTAATTTAGAAGCAATAATCAAATATCTTATTTGTGTATGTATGTTGATGGATGATTTGAAATGCCATGTTTGGGATGATTTGAGTGAATGAGAGTTAGCGTTGTATTTGGATGATTTTCCGGGTATGATCTTGATTAGGGGTGGGCATGGTTCGGTTCGGTTCGGTTTGGTTCGATTTTGACCAAAACCATATTGAACCGACATATATTCGGTTTTTAAAAATGTGAATCGGTTTGAACTGTTTTGAACCTGAAAACCGAATTGAACCGAACACCTTTATTTCGGCTCGGATCGGTTCGGTTTAATTCGGTTTTGGGCCAATTGGGCTTTGAAGATTTTTTAATATGTTTTTCAATTTTTTGTGTCTTTAAGTTGCATTTTTGACATTTAGACTTAAACTTTTTTAAGAAAATATAATATATAAAAAGTAATTCAAACAAAATACAACTCAATTTTGAATCTAAATCTAAAATTCCAATAATATTCGATCTACATACTCAATCAAAATATAAAATACTCATAACTTCTATAAATAGAAGTAAAAATATGTAGTATATAATGTAGTCCAAAAATAAAACATCATCAACAAACAATCCATAATAAAATTGAACCTTACAAAATAATTAATTAAGACAATTCGGTTTATTCGGTTCGGTTCGGTTCGGTTTTGTATGTCCAAAACCGAAACCGAACTAAATTCAATTCAGTTTTCAAATTTCAAATCAGTTTGAACTGAATAAAAACTATGAACCGAACCGAACCAAACACCCTTTTTCGATTCGGTTCGGTTCGGTTCAATTTGGTTTCGGTTTTTATGCCCACCCCTAATCTTGATTATTAGCTCTAAAGAATGAGAAAAGTTTGGTTTATGCATGGACATGTTAGATCAAGCTTTGGTTATTTGTTCTTGTGCTTAGAGACACAATTGCTCTTCAACTTGGGGACACAATTGCTCTTCCAAGCCCTTGGTTGAGTGATGGTGATTTTGGTAATTTACTTAATCAAGAGAACGAACCATTGATTTGAATTGAATGAACTTTATTGTCTAACAATCAAAATGATGTGCATTTGTGTTTGGTGAACTCATTTCCCTAGTGTGACCAATATATATCTTGCATCTCTCCAAGTCACACTTGTTTTCGTAACTTAGGGTGTCTTGCCTTTAGGAGTAGAATAACTTAATTTAGGAGTAGAGTAATTTAGAAAGGCAAGCACTTGGTTACATTTCTATCTTTAATTATAGGTTATTTGCATTTCCACTCTCTCACACACAACTGCAATATGCATACACTTCACACACACAATTCTAACCATATCCATGTTCTATTTACTTGCTTTTAGTAAACTCTAAAACTTGAGACCCCATATGACCCCTCCATGAGAACGAACACTAAAAAATAAAAACTACATCATATTCCTAGAATTTACCTGTAATATGTTTATTTTTTGCATTTAACACATTTTCTTTCAACACTTTTATCTCCTTATCTGTGAACCCAGCTTTCCGAAAAATATATTGGTGAGAAGTTATGGAAGGAGTTTCAATGGATTTTCTGCCAAGCTTACTGATATTGAAGATAAATTTTGGCCAGTAAGTTCTGTACAAGCTTACTAATCATGGATCCCGAACCTTTGAATGTCGCTCCGATTGAACCGTGAGAGTCCAGTTGACCTTTTGCCACTTCCCTAAGTCAACGTTTTTGATTGTGATGAATAAGAAAAGTTTTAATTGTTTGGATTCTGATTTCTTACTTGATCACTAAGAATACATAATCTGGTTTTAATTAGAAATAAATCTCTTTGGAGAATATTATCTAATTAAATTATTTCCTTATTAAATCAAAAACGAATTTTCTAAATATAATCCCGAATTAATCCCAAAACCCTAGTGTTTCGGTTTGGGTATTTAATATCTCTAATATTCTGTTCAACACACACAGAACAAATACAATTCCAGTTTTTTCTTTTGAGCAGCCGATTTCTTTTCTTCTCTGGTTTTCTTGGTAAGTTCAAAACTCGGTTTGAGTTCGCTGGTAGTGGATAGTGCTTAGGCCTACCACTGTTGAACCGTTGTATCCTGGGAGACAATCGCTTAATACATATACTGTGTTGTCCGGCGAAATTGTCTTAAGGACAACGTGTGAAACACGGGTCTCGGATCAAACTCTGTTTCTAACGTTACTTTCTGTTTTTATTGATACCAGTCAGGTTTGATTGCAAAATATGTTTTACAATCTTAAGACAATTTCTCCTTTTTCGTTTTAAAATTATTTTCAAACAACATTTGCTTATTCAAACTTTCTGGTATCAGGGTTCTGGTTCAGATCGTAACAAACTTGGAAAATACGTTTTACAAGTTTTTCTTGACTGGCGAAAGGGACAACAAGAAGAGGTGTTCCCTCAGCAAGAATTGTTGTATACAAAGTTTGCAATTCACAAGGGTGTCAATCATCAGGTATCTTGAGTGGTTTTGATGATTCTTGAGGAGCTCCAAGAATGTTCTCAGTAGCAGCCAGCACCACAGATCGCCCGATTGTGAACAATATTATTCTCGAGAATGGAAGACAATACATGTACTTTTTTTTTAAAGCAAGTACTTATAATGTGTTATAATGTGTTTTCGTATCTACTTATACTTTCTCTTTAGTATTCTAACGATAAGCTTACACATGTAGGGTAGCTCGATAAATCCTTTCAGTCTTGTGGAAAAAAAATTCCTATGGTACACGACAAAGTTGTTTCATCTGACTCCTGCACTAAAGATGACGTTAAGTAGGTTCTGCATATTAACTCATTTCAACCCCTACCCCTAATGTTTCCAAGGACGATACAGAACATTTATTAAACTTTTGTTGCTTTTCAGGCTTTGTTTTGCTGAGTGTTGATCGGACGATAAATGTACATAATTGAGGTACAAATTCCTATTGTTTGTTCTCGTTTTCGAGCTTGTTTTTCTATATAATGTGTGTTGTGAGCCATGTGTAGGTACATACCCCCTACAATTGGTGTTTGAGCTTAAAACAAAGCTTGGGAAGCAAAAATGAGCAAAAAAGAAGTCAATAATGGAAAGTATACAGAGTTGTCACGACCTCCCCATTGACCCAAACCGTGGCGTGATTCGAGGTCAACCGCAGCAAGCAAAACCATTGTTTCCATGATCAATCCGCCGTTGAGCCAGACCGCGACACAGGTCAACTATGTTTTTTAAAGGTTAATGGGCTGAAATTGTAAAATGCCTATGAGAACACTCAAAATTTAGGGGCCATATCTCCCTCATCAGATCTAATCATATTGAGCGCCATATATATTTGCAAAGCACCGAAAGTCTACTTTTCATCGGTTTTTACGGATTGCAATTTCAGATTTTCTAGAGGGAGTTATGCTTGTTTTCATAACGGTGCGTAAGGCTGGAATCCTGACCGCGGTGATGACAATGGTGATGACTATGGCATCGACAATGGCTCTTAAACTGTGGAAATTGCTATCGCTGTTGTGCAGTGTCTACTCAGACCATGGTACACCTTTGAACTAGATAGTGGCATGCCATTTTTAAGGGGTAAATACGTCCTTTCGCACCCAATTCGAGCCCTAATCTTCCCACACTATAAGTTCAACTCTCTTCTCTCTTCTCTTCAGACTAGAACAAAGTAATAACTCTTCTTCTTCAATTTCTTCTCCAATTAAGAGAGAGATGTTTTCAAAGGCTCCCATGGAGGTTCTCTTCCATGGGAAGCTCATCACCACCATTTCTACACATCCTCCACCACATTTGAAAGTAGATTGCAAGGATAAAGAAGAGGTTTTGGACCAATTTTGGGCTAGCAAAGAATGGAGCCCTTGGAGAAGGCCATCTTCAAGGGTTGTCTTTTTTTTACTCTTCTCTTTGTATATCTTGTTTTCTTTTATGTGTATCCCCACTTGGGAATATTTGTAAACCTTTATTGTGCTCATTTATGTGATGTTTGTTCTTAAATCCGATTTGGGTTTTGTTTCATTCTTGTTGTTATTGATTAATCTCTTATCTTGATATGCATGTGTGTGGAAATTTGAAATTGATATGTATTCATGGATGTGATTATAAGTAGATTAACTTAATTATATGAGTAGTTGTAATCAAATATTTCATTTGTGTGTATATGTATTTGGAAGGTCGAAATGCCTTGTTTTGATGGGTTTGAGTGTAAGTGGGTTTCGGTTGTGCCTATAAAAGGCCAATCCGGGTATAACCTTGACCTTTTAGCTCAGAGAATGGGTGAAACTTGTTCTATGCATGACCTTTGCTAGAGTAGGTTTTGACTATATGTTCATGTGTTTAATGATTGGGACAAGAGGCACAATTGCTCTCTCCGTGACCTTTGATGAGTGATTTGTGTTTTCGAATCCCTTAATAAAGAGAATAAACCCTTAACTTGAATTGAATGTACTTAATGCCTAACAATCAACAGGTGTGCACTTTTGTATGGTTAACCCATTTACGATGTGTAACCATAATCCTACATCTCTCCTATTCACCCATTTATTATTTGTCATGTTAAACACCATTCTCACCCCTCCATATTCCTTTTATTTTATTTGCATTTTTTTTTTACATTGCCTTCGCACACACACTCACTTGCTTACACTTCACACACACCATTCTCACCACATCCGCATTCTTATTTACATGCTTTCAATAAACACTAGAACATGAGACGGTTGATGGATGACACCTCCCTGTGGACGATACCCTCGCTTGCCGCTTTATTGTTTTCAAACGTTAGAGCACATTGCAAGGACCTTTATAAATATCTTTTGAATAGTAATTTTGTAATGACAAAAAAAGCGAGCATTGATCACTCCTAAATGAGCACTCGTAATAGTTTGGAGCCATGAGAGTAGTACAACGATAATAAAGTTCGTTCCACAAGGATTGATGAATTGATTATCATAATTGATTGATTGACTACTATTTAGACAAGCAAATATTTGATGACTAAATTAGACTACTAACACCAATTAAATTTAAACTACTACTAGAATGTAATTAATGAAACTTAAATAGACAAATAAACAAGCCTTAGTCACACACAAGCAAATAGTTGTATTTTTATTAGGGAACTAGGCTAAGACCTTGAATCCACCTAACCAATCCTCACCAATTTATAGACACACCATTGTGAATAAATTATGCAAGTGTGTATGTAGACTCATGATACCCTCTATTAGTCTATACTCTTTCTCGAGCAATAGAAACAACACTTATATGCACTAATAACCTATCTCTCGATGGTTATCCGAAATACACACAAGTTCAGTAAGCTTAGTGGTTCAGTAAGCTTAGTGGTTCACTAAGTGAGTCCTAGAGACTAACCTCGAGTATTTCTACCTTACTAGCCCTCTATCATGCATTTCATCGAGCACGTTGTGTGCTTCTCCTCTCGGTACATCACACAACAACCAAATGAACATCAAATGTTAGCTAGACACTCAATGTTAGTTAAAACATGAAACACATATACATAAACACAAGCAATATGAATAAAGTGGTGGTCTTTATTAGTAAATCATGGTAAAGGTTTCATCTTGGCCTTAGCCAAGATGGATTTAGTTCATAATAGAAGAAATGGCCATACAAAATGTAAGGTAAATACAAGCCATTAGTGAAATACAAGCAATAATAAATAGAGAAAGGGAAAGAGTAAAATAGGTGAAGAACTCCTCCTCTCTTGCTTGGATGTGCTAGACTTCTTCTCTCATTGACTCCTCATGCTCCAAGATTTGGTTTTTGTGGTTGTTTTAGGTGAGAAGATGGTGTCTTTAGAGGTTGGTAAGGTGAGATTTGAGTTTGGATGGTGGTTTGATGAAGAATGTGGGTGATTTGGTTAAGGATTTGGGTGAAAGGTGGTGTCTTGGAGGTTTTGGATTGTAATGAGAGAAGTTGGGGCTCAAGGGTCGTGGTAGAGGTACTGCTGGAGAGCTTATGTTTAGAAATTAGGGTACGAAAACCTAGGCCAGAGCTGATGTGGAGCGCTCAGGCGCTGTATGTAGGGTGCCTGTACAGCGCCATCCTACTGATCGACGTCACTCTGAGATGGGTGTTGTACATAAGGCACCTGTATAGTGTCCACCCACTGGATTTGGTCGCTCTTGAATGGTTGTTGTTCGTAGAGCGCCTGTAGTGCGACCGATCCTTTCTTATACCTCCAAAAATTGTTGTTATGTCCCAAATTCCTCATTTCTTTACCAAAATACCCCTGGAAGCCTAAAAACCTACACTTGCTCATTTAAACCGTTAAATACTCGATTTATACTCTAGAAACGACTGCAATTGATAGGAATTGGAGGCTACACCATGTGTAGAATTGGAAGTTATCAAACATCAAGTGTATTCATAGCAGCAAAGTGAAGGGAAAGCATGTAATATGTGACGAGGTTGATGGATTTGATGTGGCTCGTCAAACTAGTGTTGCAGGATCAATAACGAAGAATGAACCATCAGCCGAAGTTCCTCGTACTCTTTCATTTTCGGCTTCAGCTGTATTCTCTAAAGAATACAGTGCAGTTCTCTCCAACAAGTATCCTACAAAGTATTGATATCTTCTAGTAGCTATGTAATAATTAATTCTTACTATTTTAACCGCGAAAATGATTCAAGTTTTCTACTCAATTTATAGAAACTCTCTTGCAGAAATATTAAAAACTGAAGACATCAAGGATTCTCCTGCTCATATTGTCAATGGATTCTCTTCTTGTGGGCCAAATGCTATTGTACCAGAGATATTCCTGAAGATGCATTCAAGTATTCAACTAATTAATTTAATGCTCGAATGTGATCCAGCCTGATATAAGCTCCACAGGACTAAATATTTTGGCTGCATATACACCTATTGCTCTGGTTTTTGAGTACTCATTAGACGAGGGAGGTGTTAAATACAATATAATATCAGGAACCTCTATATATGGCTTGTCCCAATGTCGCTGGTACAGCTGAATATGTTAAAACATTCCATCCTGAGTGGTCTCCTTCTGCCATCAAATACACTATGAAGACAACTGGTAAAATCCTATACCTTGACGATTCCTTGTGTCTTAGTTCATTTTGATGAGTTTAGTTTATGCTTCAAAATCACTGATCTTTCTTCTTTCTCTAGCATGGACCATGGATCCTAATGAAACTACGGATGGTGAATTTGCATATGGTTCTGGACATACCACTCCACTAAAAGCTTTAGATCCTGGACTATTTTATGTAACTCTCA
This sequence comes from Dipteronia dyeriana, assembly GCA_032871835.1. Lineage (NCBI taxonomy): Eukaryota > Viridiplantae > Streptophyta > Magnoliopsida > Sapindales > Sapindaceae > Dipteronia > Dipteronia dyeriana. The sequence continues at coordinate 3,040,905 of CM065301.1, read as the reverse complement.
AACCTAACTACATCAAATTGCTCTGCAGCAGAGGCTTTAGTGATAAATTACTTTAGAGTATATCAGGTGATCATAACAGCACTTGCCCGGAAGGCTTACACAAAGAATCGTCGAAGGATCTCAATTACCCTTCAATGTCGGCTAAACTTAAACGAGACACACCTTTCAAGGTTACATTTAATTGTGTTGTTACAATGTTACCAATGTTGGCTTTCCAAACTCTGTTTATATGGCAAAAGTCTCTCAACCTCAAAATGCACCTATAAATTGGAGCCGGCTGTTCTCTCCTTCAAGTCCTTAAATGACAAGAAGTCTTTCACCATTAGCTAAACTTAAATGAGATGCACCTTTCAAGGTTACATTTAATCGAGTACTTGTTACCAATGTTGGCCCTCCAAACTCGGTTTTCAAGAGCCGATAGTTCTTGTTGATAAGTTACTATCACACAACCATCTATATATCATATATAAGTGTTTTCTCCAACCAATGTGGGATGAACATTTTTCCATACACAATAGGTTCACCTTGAAACTCAATTTCTCTTTCACTCATTAATTATTTTGTGAGTTTAAGTATACCATTTCAAAGATCTCAAGGAGGAGAAGTCAAATATACTTTGATTTTCCATTTTCATAGATACAATCATACCCAAATAATGTTGGTGAGATGGTATGGTTGAGATCACTTGTGGTGCACCTCTGAGAGAGATTTCGAACACAAACACAATGAAAGGAGAAGCTTTTTATATCTCTCTTGATTTCTTACACCACTCCACACTTTTACAACGTAATCTTCATCCCTTTATATAGGAAAATGAGATGAGCTAAACAACAAACAAAAATAAATGCAAAACGATGAAGTCAAATTCGTTGTTTAGAGGCAGCTGGGAGTTGGCAGTGGTTGTAGCCATTTTAATGGTTGGCTTCTAGATGGTGGCTTGAAGTCAAGTTTAATTTTCAACATCCCTGATGACACATCATTGCAGTGTCGTCAAATATGAACATTTAAGTTCAGCCTCACAAGCGGAGACTAGCACATCGACAAGTAAGGATTGTTTCACAGGGAGGTGGGATTCACTAGTTCTAGCTATTATTACAAGTTTACAACACTTCGAGCAGACTCGTGTATTGCCTATGCAAAAGATTATGTTGAAAAGTAAATGATAAACTAACCTAACAAAATACAGAAATAAACAATATGTACAATGATAGGATGGAATGGAGTGATATGGAATGTAAATGGTTACACTAAGCAAATGACTCCACCATAGCAATCACACAATTTCATACAACATGCATAGTCAAGGATGAATATCGTTCTCACTTAATCCTCACCAATTGCCTTCACTCCAGCAACAATCGACTATACCGAAATGCACCAACAACCTATCTCTCGATGGTTTCCCGAACTACACCCAGTTCATTAGGAACAATGAAACACATGTAGCGACAATACGTGCAAAACAACGTGCAGGCTCTACACGTAGTGGCCAATCTACTAAATGCAAGTTGAGTGCTTCACCTCTCGGTCCATCACATAACCTAGCTTCAATGAAGGGGTGGCTAACCACTCAAGGCTTTAAGCATTTTGAACGGTCACTCAATCAATAACAAGCATATGCAACGAAATAGGCAACAATACTAGGTTTATATCAAATTCCTAATGAATGAAAGTACACATCGAAAAAGAGACAAAGAAATAAGGAAAGAAATTCAAAATGTATAGAAAGAAGACCCCTCATCCGTAACCGGGAATCGAACACCGGGCCTTCTCGGGTGTCATTCCGAGATGTCCTCACCACTGGACAACTACGGCGTTCTCCAATCTCATGAATGCACAACCCCCTCAACAAGAGAGAGTTCTCTCCTAATCTCTCTAGACTCCCTAAGATGGATGAATACGAATGGAAAATATGCTCACCTAACACTAATGTGCATCAATGCAATTGCTAAGACATTGAGTACATTCAATATGAATTAAGGGTTCATCCTTTTGATTTGGGAATTATCCCTAAACCAATTCACCACCCAGTCCGGCCAATGAAGGGCAATTGTGTCCTAAAAGGACCCATTAAGTGTAAGGAAATGAACCAAAGCCAATTTAGCACCTAAATGCATGAACTAGCCTTTTCCACTCTTTGGGGGAAATAAATCCCCAATCACTCAAATCATCAATACATGGCATTTTGGTCATCCATTAACATACAAACAATCATGAGAAGCTAAATTAATCTACTCCTACATTAAATTACTCTACTCCTAATCCCAAACATGCATACATATCAATTTCAAACCATTCATACACATACATATCATAATAAGAGCATTAAAACATATAGTTCCAAGAGCAAAACAAAACCCAAATGAATTTAAGTAAAAAAATACATATATAGCACATGTGAAAGGTTTACAAATTCTCAATTCGGGGTTACACATTAAAGAAACGAAAATACAAGAAAAATGAGTAAAAATGAGCAAACCCTTGAAGACAAACCCTCCAAAGATGCTCCAAATCTTTCCTAGCTCGGATTTGGTCCTAACACCACTCATATTTCCTTGAAATTGGTTCTAAAATGGGTGGAGGAAGTATAAAATGGTTGTATGGAGGTGTACGGTGAGCTCCCATGGAGGAAAATCCTCCATGGGAGCTTGAATCACTCACTTATTTGGTGAAGAAGACGGAAGAGATGAAGAAGATGAAGAGAGGTTCGGTTTTGGAGTGAGAGGGCTGTGTTTGGGGGGGAGAGATGGGGAATAGAATTCTCAAGAATGAGGAGAAAAGATGGTATTTATAGTGTTTAGAGGTTAGGGCAAGAATTGGGTGTGAAAAGACAAGATTGCCCCCTCAAAAATGGGTTGAAAATTTAAAATCTGGGCACGTGCGCTGGTTGACACCAACGCCAACCTACTGATATTTTACACTGGTGAGAGTGCGCTGGTCGACCAGCACCACCTCTTGATTCTTTGCTTCGTCAGTATTTTCCAGCAGCACGCACTGTTACAAAAATGACCATAACTTCATTTAGAAAACCCGGAATTACGATCTGTAAAGTGAGTTAGAAAGAACACATCCAGGAATTTCCAAAAAGTGGTAATGGAAAATGTAGCTCAATCTGAGGAGGAAGATATGGTCTCCAAAATTTGGGTGTTCTACATAAAACTCTCAGCCGCTGTCGTGTTTCCAGCATTGCGCACCTTTACGAAAACAAACATATCTCCCTCTAGAAAACTTGGAATTGCAATCCATAAAAACCGCTGGAAAGAAAACTTCTGGGGCTTTCTAAAAATAGGTGGTATGAAACCCAGTTCACTTTGAGATGGAAGATATGGACCCTGAAATTTGGGTGTTCTGCACAACCCATTTCCATTTCAGCCCATCTAACCTCTAAAACTCTTCAATTAAGCTCAAATACCTTTCGTAAGGAACATGTACCTACACAAGGCTTACAAACACATTAAATACCAAAATATGCTCAAAACGAGAATAAAATCTAGGTAATGGGGACATCAAATTGGTATATAAATCGTTCCGATCAGTCCCCCCTTTAATCTTGACTCTCCGTGCTTCATCATACAAAGAATTGTCTTTAGTCTTGAAAACACATCATGTTTGAGCAGCTTGGTGAAAATATCAGCAACTTGATCATATGTCCTGCAAGAGACTAGTTCCACCTCCTTATTCTTCACATGCTCTCTGACGAAATGATACCACGTATCAATATGTTTGCTTCTTTCATGGAATACTAGATTCTTTGCTATCGCAATCGCTGACCGATTGTCGACGTAGACCTCTGTGGGATTATCTTATGGAAATTCCAAGTACTGCAACACATTTCTAATCCATATACCATGACAAACAGCTGAGTAGGCAGCAACGTACTCAGCTTCACATGATGACAGTGTCACAATGACTTGCTTTTTAGATGACCATGTGAATGATGTATCTCCCATAAAAAATGTAAAACCTGTCATGCTTTTACGTTCATCCGGATCTCTTCCCCAATCACTGTTTGAATAGCCAATAAACCTGTAATCTTCACATTTTGTATAAATTATACCATCATCAATTGTACCTTTTATGTAGCGAAGTATCCTCTTTGCAACATTTAGGTGAGATTGGCCAGGAGTCTTCATGTATCTGCTGACTAGTCTAACTCCATAAAGTATATATGGCTTGGTACACGTCAAGTAACTTAAGCTTCCAACCAAGCTCTTGAAATAGGTTAGATCAACATCTCCTCTTTCATTATTTCTTAACTCCAATCCTGTTTCTACTGGAGTTGTGACAGAATTGCATTTTTCTATACCAAATCTCTTCAGAATTTCTTTTACATAGATACTTTGGGAGATGAAGATACCTTTTTCGCTTTGCACAACTTCAATACCAAGAAAATGAGTCATTAGACCAATGTCAGTCATCTCAAATTCTTTCACCATTCTTCGTTTGAAATCTTCAAACATGGCTGGATTGTTACCGGTGAAGATCAAGTCATCAACATATAGGCATGCATATAACAAGCTTCCGTCAGTCTCTTTCCTCAAATATAGTACATGCTCATACAGACATTTCTCGAATCCGTTCTCATGGAAGTAATCATCAATCCTCATGTTCCATGTATTGCTTCAAACCATATAGAGCTTTCTTCAGTTTGTAAACTTTATCATCTTTGCATTTCTTCACATATCCAGGTGGTTGCTCCACATAGATTTCTTCTTCAATAAAGTCATTCAGGAATGCTGACTTTACATCAAGTTGGTAAATTTTCTAACTTTTCTAGGCTGCTAATGATATTAGCAATCTGATGGTCTCTAGTCTGGCAACCGGAGCAAAGACTTCTCCATAATCAACTCTTTCATTTTGTTTACAGTCTTTTGCTACAAGTCTGGCCTTGTATCTCTGGATTTCTCCTTTCACATTCCTTTTGGTCTTGTAGACCCATTTCACTCCGATGGTTTTTTGGTGTTTTGGGAGATTAGTCAACTCCCATGTCTTGTTTTTTTCAATGGATCGAATCTCTTCATCCATTGCATTTCTCCATTTTCTTATTTGGTTAGCCTCTTCAAAGCTAACTGGATCACTTGTCATCAGCAGACAATACAGAGTAATGTCTTCTTCTACCTGTTATGTATTTTCCTACAGATCTTCTAAGCTAGGTGTCCCTCTATGCATCATATCTGAAAAATCACGTTCAATCAGTGATGGAGCATCATACCTTTATGGTGAAGGGGATCCACGTTGAGGAGTCTGCTGATTTCTGGGTATTTATGGCTCTGTCTCTTGTCTCTTCTTCAGATATCAACTCTGCACTTTTGGAAGCTTTGTTCTGATCCCAATTTCAGGATTCATTTTCTTCAAAAATGACATCCATGTTGAAGATCACTTTCTTGGTGATGGGGTTGTACAGCCGGTAACCCATAGTTCTATCACTGTATCCAACCAAGATACACTTTTCTCCTTTATCTTCAAGCTTCGTTCTTCTTGCTTCTGGGACTTTGATGTAGGCAATAAAGCCAAAAACTTTAAGGTGGATCACACTTGGTTTGTGAGTGCTCCATGCTTCTTGCGGTGTCTTTGTATCAAGACTCTTCGTATGACATCTGTTTTGTAGATATACTGCACATAAAACTGCTTCAGCCCAAAAACTTTTAGGCATATTTTTATCCTTTAACATACTTCTGACCATGTTAAGGATTGTTCGATTCTTCCTTTCAGTTACACTGTTTAACTGAGGAGTTTAAGCTGGTGTGAACTGATGTCTGATTCCTTATTGCTTAAGGAATTCTTGGAAAGCACATACAGTGTATTCTCCATCTTGATCTGATCTCAGTGTTTTGAGGGTAGTAGCCACTTTGCTTCTCCACAAGAGTTTTGAACTCTTTAAAGTAATCAAATACTTCAGACTTCCTTTTCAGGAAATAAACCCAATTTTTTCTACTGTAGTCGTTAATGAAGGTGAGGAATTATTGATTTTGTCCATTTGATACTGGTGTCAATGGACCACACACATCTATGTGAACGAGCTCAAGTGGCATGGTTGCTTTCCAATTTACCTCTTTTTTGAAGCTATTTCTGTGTTGTTTACTGAGAACACAACTTTCACACATCTCATTTGGATGATGGATGTTTGGCAATCCTTTCACCATTTTCTTACTTCCTAATTGCTTTAAACTTTCAAAATTGAGATGTCCATACCTTAGATGCCACAACCAATCTTTGTCATCGATTATGGCTGTCAATCACCTAGGCGCATCATGATGAATTGTGAGAGGGAACATCCTGTTCTTCATCATCTGGACTCGGATAACCAGTTTTCCTCGAGCATCTGTGATGGTTAGTTGTATATTTTGAAGGCTAATGTGGTAGCCTTTCTCCAACAGTTTTCTGAGACTTAGGATGTTTATCTTCATGTCTGGAATATAATAGACATTTGAAATGAAAGCATGATCTCCATTCTTCTGCTTGATCATGACATCTCATCTTCTTTAGACAGGGATTTTAGAGAGGTCACCAAATGAGATTTCTCCGTGAACTTTCTCATCAAGTTCAATAAATAAGTATTTTCTGCCAGTCATATGGTTGCTGGCTCCAGAATCAAGAAACCAAATATTTTGGTTTGATATGTTGAGTTGTGTGCCATCAACATCAACGATTCTTCTTCAACTTGCTCTTTCTCTGCAAACTTAGAATTTTCATTTACCTCATGTGGTGGGCTTCTACACTCGTTGCTATAGTCGCCATATTTGTGGTAGTTATAGCATTGAGCATTTCTTTTGTCAATGTTCGGACGGTTGTTGCACCCGCCTCTTCTTCCTCATCCTCATCCTCTTCCTCGTGGAACATAGTTCTGTTGTCCACGTCCTTCTCTGTTTGTGTCTCTTCCTCTTCTGTTTCTACTCCTGGTTTCAGTATTTCCTGAACCTCTTCCATGAGATCCTCTACCTCGTTCTCTTCCTTGTTGTGAGGTCCCCCCTAGCTCATATTTTTTTCATTGAGAGAGATCTTTGACTGGAAAGCTTGCTCCAATACTCTGTCGTCACTTCTTCTTGTGACTTTCTGCTCATGGGCTTGTAATGATCCCACAAGTTCTTCGACAGACATCGTCTCCAAATCTTTTATCTCTTCTAGCGCCACAACTATGAAGTCAAACTTTGGATCTAATGATCGTAAAATTTTCTCTGAAATTCTCATGTCTGTGAGAGTTTCCCCATTTCTTCTTAGCTGATTCGCAACGACCATAACTCGTGTATAGAACTCAGCAATAGATTCATTAGATTTCATTTGTAGGGATTCGAACTCACCTCGTAGAGTTTGAATACGGATCCTTTTCACTTTGTCAACACCTTTATAAGTTTTGAGAAGGGTGTCCCTGACTTCTTTTGATGACTTAGCGGATGCTATGATCTCGAACGTTGCTTCGTCTAGCCTTTGATAGATTATGGACTTTGCTTTACAATCCCTCTTTCGATCGATTTTAAGAGTCGATATTTGAGCTTCTTTCATGGTTCCTTCAGCTTCTTTGGATTCGGCTTTTGTATATCCATCTTCCACAATATCCATAACATCTTGAGAGCCTAGTAGAGCTCTCACTTGTATGCACCAATTGTCATAGTTGTCTTTGGTGAGTTTCCGGATGACAACATACACGTTACAGTTAGCCATCGAGACTTGAAGTGCGTAGATCACAAATCTAGAGTCAGATTTTGCAAAAATAGAGAGCACAGTTGCGTCCATAATGGTCCAAAACCTTGGAAACCAGTCCGAGTTTGTCAAAACCCGAGTTCAAAAGCATCAGAAACGAGCGGTCAAACTTTTTAGAAAAGTCAACCAAAAATAACAGAATATTCCCTTTGACTGACGGAATATTCCATCCGTTATAACGGCGTTAGTGACGTTAGCACCATGAACAGTATCAGATCTTGGGTCAGGTCAAGAGGTCGGGTATTGGGTTGGATTTCGGGTCAGATCCAGTACCGGGTTGACGGATCGGACTTCGGGTCAGATCCTGTAAACGGGCGAGGAAGACAATCGGCGTGTGTTAGTGATGCGTTGGTGCTATGGCTGCGCGTGGACGGCGCGTTGAACCACTCTCCAACTTCAGGCGGCACGTGCGGCCTATCTGGTGCTCCGATTTGAGTGGCGTTTTCACCGTTGAACTCCTGACGATGATTAGAACACTCTGATGTGATCAAAAATTGATTTTGATCCCTTTGATTTCTAGGCCAATTCGACTTTGGCCTCTGCTCTTCTAGTTTCTGGTTCTCTTGAACTCTGATACCACTGTTGGTGGGATGGTATAGTTGAGGTCACTTGCGGTGCATCTCTGAGAGAGATTTCGAACACAAACACAATGAAAGGAGAGGCTTTTTATATCTCTCTAGATTTCTTACACCACCCCACACTCTTACAACATAATATTCATCCCTTTATATAGGAAAATGAGATGAGCTAAACAACAAACAAAAATAAATACAAAACAATGAAGTCAAATTCGTTGTTTGGAGGCAACTGGGAGTTGGCAGTGGTTGGAGCCATTTTAATGGCCGGCTTCTAGAAGGTGGCTTGAAGTCAAGTTTAATTTTCAACAAATAATACTTTCAAAATGTGTGTTCATCACAAAATTTCCAACCGTTCTCTCCTTCAAGTCCTCAAATGAGAAGAAGTCTTTCACCGTTACTGTTACTATTACCGGGAGATCAGGGACACCTTTTTTGTCATCATCCTTGGTGTGGTCCGATGGCAAGCACAGTGTCGGAAGTCCAATTATTGTGTATTATTAAAGTTAATGCAATAGGTCTTAATAGTCTCTTGAATAAATATTTATTTTCATAATTTAATTATTCCGTGCTACTGTAGCAAAATAAACGACTCATGTGGTTGTTCTTTAAAGATAGATTGATAATATTCTATTCTCTGCATTTGCGTTTGAGTATTTTTTTTTTTTCATGTTTTTGGGATGGATAAATTCTGATGAAATCACTTGATAACCAGTTCCACTTTTTCAAGAGCAGTTACAATTTACAATTGTTGGTCTAGCAAATTCAACCTACAATGTTAATCTCAATGTGCAAGTCCCTTTCTACTTTTGTGTTGGGGATTCAAGTCCCATAATGCGCAGTTATTATTTATTAGTATGTTAAAAGAGTTTTTCCTTGATGTTTGTAAGAGCAGACTATTCTGTGCTTGTTTCTATTATTTGCATTTTGGGCACTTGTAAATTTTAATGTGTCTATCACATGTATGGAACTTGAATAAGGAAAAAAGAGAGAAGAATATAAATATGAGAGAACTTTAAAACTAACCATAAAATTAGTGGGTTTATTGTTTTTACCCACGATTAACATTTTTATTGTTTTTACCAAAATATTCACTATTTGGACAAAATTGCCCTTCTTTATATATATAAAAAAAATCTCAATTTTTTCTTCTTCTTCCCAGATAAAAAGCAACTTTTTCTCTTTTTTTTTCTTCTTCTTCCCAAATCTCTAGTATTTTTTTTCTTCTTTCCGGATGTGTTTAATTGTATTAGACTTGATGTGTTTAATTTGATATTTGCACAGGTGTGTTTAATTGATTTTCTATAGTGTGTTTAATTGATTTGTCATGATGTGTTTAATTAGTCTGTCCTACTGTGTTTAATTGAGGTGTCGTGGTGTGTTTAATTGATTTACATTTGGTGTGTTTATTATCGTGGTGTGTTTAAGCGGTGGTCTGGTGTGTTTAAAGAAATCTGGAAAAATTTACAGATTTCCTCATACAAAAAAAAAAATCTTTAAAACAATAAATGTTAATTCTTTAGTAAGGAATTTCTATTTCAATGGAACAAAATATATTTTTTTAAACATAATCTGGAAAAATAATAAACAAATATAATATGGAAAAAAATTCAAAATAAAAAAACCTGAAATTTTTCTTTAACAAAATCAAATCTAGAAAAAAATTAACAAACATAATCTGAAAAAATTTTAAAATTAAAAAACATAGAATTTTTCTTGAAATAAAATCAAATCTAAACAAAAATTACAAACATAATCTGGAAAAAACTTAAAATCTGGAAAATTTTCAAAATCCAAAAAACCTGAAATTTTTTAAAATTTGGAAAAAAAATTAAACAAAACGAAATCTGATTTTTTTTTAAATAAACAATACCCAAACTTAAACACAACCACAACAATAAACTACCCTTAAAATCAATAACCAACACTCAAATTTGAATTGGGTCTTTACAACCCAGATCTGCAAACCAAAGGAGAGAGAAGAGAAACAAAAAAAAATGTTTGGATTAAAGAGGAGAGAGGTGTGAGAGAGGAGATATGGAGAGGAGATTTGGTTGTAAAAAAAATGTGGTGAAGAGAAATAGAGGCGTGAGAGAACAAGAGAGAAAAAGAAGAGATTGAAGAGAGAAAGAAGGAGGAGAGAGAATGAAACAAATGATTCTGAGTTCAGATTAAAGGAGAGAGAAGAGATAAAGAAATAATTAGGGGCATTTGGGTCTTCACAGCCAATTAATAGGTTATTGAATTATATACACAAGTCTTTATGAGAAGTGATTAGATGTTTTTTTTTTCTTTCTAAAAACCATATAAAATAAGAAATATATTAAAAGAAATAACTCTATATCATATCAAATTAGGACAAATTTAAAAATATATATTCTTTGAGAGGATATGTTTGGAAGTGAATATTTTAATTGTAATCCAGTGATTTGGAATTAATAAGTTAAAAGAGGATTTCTTAGTTTATTTTTAAGTTGTTTTTTTGTTGTTGATATTTTTAAGTTGTTTGACCACTATGTGTGTGTATTTTTTGTTTGGTTTGGGTTGAAGCTCAATGTCAAACCCAACCGATATATCGGTTTGGTTATATTTAAACCCAAACCAAACCAATGTGATTTGCCAAACCGATTCAAACCAAACCAAAAACTGTTGGGTTGGTTTGAGTTGATTTGGGTTAATTTAACGGTATAGCTTTGAACCTAAAAATCATTTTTTGTATTATTATAAAAAAAATGTAAAAATATTAAATATAGGTGTTTTTTAATTATTAAAAAAATAAAAGAATTATATAATTAACAAATTAACAATAAAAGGTATCTTAACAAAAAAATAAAACATAAAACATAATAAAACTCATATTCTAAAAGTGGAAATGGTGAAGAATGTCTCATTTTTTTTGTTGTGTTGTAATGATGTCACCAATTTAATAAATTATGTTTAAAATACACCTATTATGGTGAACTACCCAAATTGCCATTAAATTTGTCTTTGTGCTTCCATCTACACTTTTAAAAAGAAAAGTTATATTCTCTTTCCAAAAACATTGTCTGAAAATCGTTCTCCTTATTTTCTGTCATGGACTTAAGACTGGTTTAACAATGTATCAATTTGTATATGAACATGTAGTCTCCAGAATTTGTACGAGATTTTTTAATTCTTTTATGATATTTTTTTAATTTTTTTCCGAGCCTTTTTTCTATTGGTTCGAACTTTTTTTCTAATAGTTCGAACATTTTTTATTGGTCGAGCTTTTATTTTTTTGATTATTTTCGAGCTTTTTTGGAAAGAATTCGAGCTTCTTTTGTATTGGTTCAATCTTTTTTTCTATTAGTTTGAGTTTTTTTTATTGGTCTGAGCTTTTACTTTTGTGACTATTTTCTAGCTTTTTGGACAGAATTCGAGATTTTTTTGTATTGGTCTGAGCTCTTTTTCCATTAGTTCGAGATTTTTTTGTATTGGTTTGAGCTTTTTTTTTTTTTTGATAATTTCCGAGCTTTTTTGAAAAGAATTCGTGTTTTTTTTGTATTGGTCCGCGCTTTTTCTGTATTGGTTCGAGCTTTTATTTTTTTTTTTGACTATTTTTGAGCTTTTTTGGAAAGAATTCGAGCTTTTTTTGTATTTGTCCGAGCTTTTTTTGTATTGATTCGAGCTTTTATTTTTTGAACTATTTCCGAGCTTTTTTGGAAAGAATTCAAGTTTTTTTTTTCGTATTGGTTTGATCTTTTTTTGTATTTGTTCGAACTTTTATTTATTTTTACTATTTCCTAGCTTTTTGGTAAAGAATTCGAGCTTTTTTTGTATATTTTGAGCTTTTTTTATATTGGTTCGAGTTTTTTTTCTATTAGTTTGAACGTTTTTTATATTGGTTCGAACTTTTATTTTTTTTTTGACTATTTCCGAGCTTTTTTTAAAAGAATTCGAGTTTTTTTTTGTATTGGTTCGAATTGTTTTTGTATTGATCTGAACTTTTTTTCTATTGGTTCGAGTTTTTATTTTTTTGACTATTTTCAGCTTTTTTGGAAAGAATTATAGTTTTTTTTTGTATTGGTTCGAGCTTTTATTTTTTTTACTATTTCGAACTTTTTTTAAAAGAATTCGAGCTTTTTTTTGTATTGGTTTGTGTTTTTTTTTCTATTAGTTCGAACTTTTTTTGTTTTGGTTCGAACTTTTATTTTTTTGACTATTTCCGAGCTTTTTTGGAAAGAATTCGAGTTTTTTTTTGTATTGGTCCAACCTTTCTTTTTATTGATTCGAGCTTTTATTTTTTTTAACTATTTTCGAGCTTTTTTGGAAAGAATTTGAGCTTTTTTGTATTGGTTCGAGCTTTTTTTATATTGGTCCAATTTTTTTTTGTATTGGTCCGAGTTTTTTTTTCTATTAGTTTGAGCTTTTTTTTTTTTTTTACTATTTCCCAACTTTTTTTAGAAAGAATTCGAGCTTTTATCAACACACAACAGATCAAAAATTGGTTTAGTTAAATCGAGTGAGTTTTTAGTAAAGGTTTCGAGTCTTTTAAGTATTGACCATCAGATTTTTAGTGAGCTCGATTCCCGAATGCGTCTGCATAGCACCTGAGTTTGAATGAAACTTTCTCTCTCTATTTCACAACTTTCACTGTAAAAAAAGTAAATAAAAGAAATCTGATGGAACAACTATTGGGGACATTTCTGTCCGTCCACCATAATAGGTGCATTTTAAATATAAGTTATTAAAACAATGACAATATTGAAATGCCACATCCAAAAAGTGCTATTTAATTTTTAAACCCTATTCTAAAATGCATTGAAAGGGATGAGTAATTGTATTTCATTTATTAAAAAAATATAATATATGAAAGAAAGAGGAGTAATACAGAATGCTTGATGATAATGAATGAGGTGAAATAAAAAACTTATTTATATGAGAAGTAAATAAGTATAAATAAAAGTTATAAAACCCCGAGAAATGTGGATTTGATTTTATTAAATATATGGGTTAGTTTGGGTTGTATGAATTTTATTTTTAGCAACCTTAAATGACAAACCGATCAATAAATTTTTTATATGTGAGACCGAACAAACCCATAAAATTTGGGTTGGATTAGATGGGTTGGTTTGGTTTGATGGTTTTTTTGTACACCACGGTTTTTTGTACACCCCTATTGACCACTTAAACAAAAAACAAAAAAACTTAAGGAGTTCAATTCAAACCCATTAAGTTTTAAGTGAAAAAAAACAAATAACCCTTAAGTTTTGATAGCACCGAAATAGAGTAACCGACAAAAATGCCATTGATTTACTTTTCTTTTTCTCAAGAAAAATGAAGATTCTCTCAAGAAAATTGTAGAGTAATTGTGATTTTATCCCTCAAGATAAAAATTAATTAAAATGCTATTGACTTTACTTTTTTTTTCTTAAGAAAAACGAAGATTCACTCAAGAAAATTGTAGAGTAATTGTGATTTTATCTCTCAAGATAAAAATTAATTAGTAATGCTACTTTGTCTAAATTTGTTAACCAAATATAGTGTTCAAATTTGGTGTCCAAATCTTGTGTCCAAATCTTGTATCCAAATGATGTGGCAATACTCCGGTATATTCATTTAAATTATTAATCCAGTGATTTGGAATTAATAAATTAAAAGTCAGGATTTCTTACTTTATTTTTTAAGTTATTTGACCACTTGAAAAAAAAAATGAACTTAATAAGTTCAATTCAGACCCATTAAGTTTTAAGTGTAAAAAACAAACGACAACTAAGTTTTAATAGCACCGAAATAGAGTAACCGACAAAAATGCTATTGACTTTACTCTTTTTTTTCTTAAGAAAAACGAAGATTCTCTCAAGAAAATTGTAGAGTAATTGTGATTTTATCTCTCAATATAAAAATTAATTAAGTAATGCTATTTTGTCTAAATTTGGTGTCTAAATTTGTTGACCAAATCTGATGTCCAAATTTGGTGTCTAAATATGGTGTCCAAATAATGTGGCAATACTTCAGTATATTCATTTAAATTGGATTAAATTTGCATGATTTAAATGAACGGTCCGGAGTATTGTCATATCATTTGGGCATCAAATTTGGACAAAGTAGCATTACTCAAATTAATTATAGTTTTTGAAACAATAATATGTTTATGCCTTAAATAGTTAATAATAAATTACTAATTAAATAAATATATCAAAAGATAATAATAACTACTAAAAAACATATAATAATAATGAGTAAAACATTATTATTTTTCCTATAACTTATGTTTCTTTATTTGCATTTTGGAGGTTGATAAAGTGTGCATTTGGTCTGTTTTTTGAGACTGGATAAATGTTCAAGAACCTAAAATAAATGAATATAATAGGTGTAGTTTCCTATTTAGTTACAAATTAGTCATTTTTACACCAAATTAAAAAACGTGGGTATGTGAAGCCAATTAATTGAGATTCAGAAACCTTTTTGTTAACAATTCTCATAATTTAAGGTGAATAATTTGGTAAATGCATTAATTCCATAGATATCCTATGTATCAGTGTATCACTGAAATCTGATTCTGGAAGCTAAATAAACATCAGATTCGTTCTCCTGAATTTCAATATAAAATAGGCTTTGCTCTTCTTCAGTTTGGACCGCACAACAATGGCTAAGAATCGATTCCATTCTTTTCACTATTTTTCTTGCAGTTTTTTACTTTGTATGAACATATTATATGGCGCCACTGATACAGATAGACAGGCAAGTACATATTATCTATGTTTTCTAAATAAATGATGTTGTGAAATTTTTCATAGACTTCCATTAAAAATTTCTGAAATTATAATCTGAAAACTCTGAACTTGGTTATCTTTTTCCTGATCATTATATGCATGCAGCTGCACATTGTGTACATGGGTTCCCTGCAAGAAGGGCAATACTCGCCGGCATCACACCATCTGACTATGCTTCAAGAAGTTGTTGGGACAAGGTAGTATTCCTAGAATTTACCTGTAATATGTTTTTTGTTTGCACATAACACATTTTCTTTTAACATTTTTATCTCCCTATCCGTGAGCGCAGATCTCTGGAAAATATATTGGTGAGAAGTTATGGAAGGAGTTTCAATGGATTTTCTGCCAAGATTACTGATAATGAGAGACAAAAACTAGCTAGTAAGTTCTTTACAATAGCTATACATGTTTCGAAATCCGGTGATATGTTTTAGTAATATGATTATAAGCAGGCATGGACGGAGTCGTCTCTGTCTTTCCCAGTAGAACTCTCCAGCTTCAAACAACAAGATCTTGGGATTTCATGGGTTTCAATGAATCTGTTAGCCGAAAACGTAATATTGAAAGTAATATTATAGTCGGTGTTATTGACAGTGGAATCTGGCCTGAATCGGAGAGTTTTAGTGATGAGAGTTTCGGTCCTCCTCCAAAGAAGTGGAAAGGGGCATGTAGGGGTGGCATAAATTTCACTTGCAACAAGTAATTTTTTTTTCTTCTTATTGAATTATAACTGGAAGTCATAATAGTTGCTTTTCTATAGGTTGTTATAAAATTCTTTTTCCATTTTTGAATGATTAATTTACAGCAAAATAATTGGAGCTCGATATTACAACTCATCAGCATCTGCAAATACAACGAGAGATGAACAAGGTCATGGATCACATACTGCCTCCACGGCTGCTGGAAACCACGTAAACGATGCTAGTTTTGATGGGCTGGCAAAAGGGACAGCAAGAGGAGGAGTTCCCTCAGCAAGAATTGCTGCATATAGGGTCTGCTATCCGGACCAGGGGTGTTCCGATGCAGATATCTTGGCTGCTTTCGACGATGCTATTGCTGATGGAGTTGACCTTATAACAATCTCAATTGGGGGACAAGTGGTAACTGAATTAAATGAGGATATCATTGCAATCGGTGCATTTCATGCTATGGCGAAAGGAATCCTGACCGTAAATTCTGCTGGCAATGACGGTCCAAGCCCGTTATCGGTGTCTAGTGTTGCTCCATGGCTGTTCACAGTAGCAGCCAGCTCCACAGATCGCCTGATTGTGGACAACATTATTCTCGGGAATGAAAAGACAGTAGAGGTACATATAATGTGTTTTCGTACGTAATGTAGATTTTCTGTTATGTATTAAATCTCATGATAAGTTTACACATGTAGGGTTTCTCTATAAATTCTTTCAGCCTTAACGGAAAAAAACTTCCTTTGGTATATGGCAAAGAGGTTTTAACCAGCGATTGTTCGACGGAAACTGTTGAGTACGCCGGTTCCATTTAATGACTCATTTCAACCGGTAACGATTCTGTATTACAAAACATTGACTAAACTTACGTTGCTTTTCAGGGCTTGCCTAACTGGATGTGTCGATAGCCACAAAGTGAAGGGAAAGATTTTAATATGTCGTAATGTTTTCGGATATGAAGGTGCCATTGAAGCTGGTGCTGCAGGAACAATCTTTCTGGCGGAAGATCTATCCAAGGAAGATGGTTTCATTCTTCCATTACCTGCATCGGCCGTAAACTCTAAAGAATACAATGCAATCCTCTCCTACAAGAATTCTACGAAGTATTGATGTCTTAAAATGATTCAAATGATTCAAATTCTTACTGTTTTAACCCTCTACACAATTCAATTTTTAAACTGAATTTGCAGGAATCCGCAAGCAGAAATATTAAAGAGTGAAGCCATCAAGAATTCTGCTGCTCCTGGTGTCACTGTGTTCTCTTCTCGAGGGCCAAATATATTAGTACCTGAGATCCTGAAGGTATATACATGATGTCGAAATCTGCAACTCTGTCTGGACTATCATTTGTAATGCATTCAGCTCATTTAATGTTCAAATGTGATCCAGCCTGATATAACCGCCCCTGGACTACAAATCTTGGCTGCATACTCACCTACTGCTTCAGTTTCCGTGCCGGCCGTACCAGACAAGAGAAGTTTTAAGTACAGTATATTATCAGGAACCTCCATGTCTTGTCCCCATGTCGCTGGTGTAGCTGCATATGTTAAAACGTTCCACCCTGATTGGTCTCCTTCCGCCATCAAATCTGCTATAATGACAACCGGTAAAATCTTATACCTACACAAATCTTTGTCTTAATTCATTTTGATGAGTTTAGTTTTGCTTCTAAATCACTGAGCTTTTTTCTTTCTCTAGCATGGACCATGGATCCAAGTAAAAATGTAGGCCGTGAATTTGCTTATGGTTCTGGCCATATCAATCCACTGGAAGCCATAAATCCTGGACTTGTTTATGAAACTCTCAAACCAGACTACATAAAAATGCTCTGCAGTAGAGGCCTTAATGATACAGTAATCAGGAGCATTTCAGGAGATAACAGCACTTGCCCAAAAGGCTCAGACAAAGAATCGCCGAAGGATTTGAATTACCCTTCATTGTCAGCTAAACTTAAACAAGACACACCATTCGAGATTACATTTAATCGAACCGTTACCAATGTTGGCTCTCCAAATTCTGTTTACAAGGCGAAAGTCTCTCAACCTGAAAATGTCAGCATCAAAGTGGAGCCTGCAGTTCTCTCCTTCAAGTCCTTAAATGAGAAGAAGTCTTTCACCGTTACTGTTAGTGGGAGTTTAGGGAAACCCTTTTTGTCATCATCCCTGGTGTGGTCTGATGGCAAGCACAATGTCAGAAGTCCAATTGTTTTGTATGATTCAAGTTAATATCTATGTTGTTGGCACTGTAATGGCCTTGCCATATCAAGAATAAATTTGTTTCAAATAATGTTTTGTAGAACTCCAATGAAGGTATTGATCATGTACTTCAAAAGATATTTATTTTCATAATTTATTACCTGCTATAGAAAGAAAAACTACTGGTGTGGGAGGGATCAAATGTGTTGAATTTGAGTAAAAAAAATAAATATCCAAAAGATAGAATTCAATACAGACCGATACAAATTGGCAGTAAAAGACACTCATTTAGCTAATGTTTGAGGTTTGAATCCAGCATAGGTGATATGCATATAAAAAAAATTAAAAATGAGTACTGTGCAGAATTCAAATTTAGAAGAATCTTTTCTGTCTTGTATTGAAAGGCATCTTCTGTTAGATGGTCCTCCTTCAGTTTTGATGTAGTTCTGGCTGGTTTTAATGAATTTCCATGTTTTTGTTTTCAAACAAATTAATAATATCTAAATTTAATTTGAAAATAAATAATACTTGCCAATTTTAATTTCTAATGCTATTGTTACAGGGACTAAAATTCAAGAATTAACTCCAATATTGTTGAAATATGCATTTGCTCTGTTTTTGGGGATGGATACATATTGAAGAACCTTAAACTAGAAAAATATAATTGGTCATATATTTCAAATATTATAAGAAGAACAAATGCATATACAGCTTTAATTTCATCGGTGCATATGATTACAAATAAAATTATGTAATTACTAATAAAATATGAAAGAGAAGAAATTCTTTTTCGTAGTTACAATACTATTACAAATTAAGAATAGAAACTTATATACATACAAAAAAAGAAGCCGCATTATATCAAACTTGAAATATTATATAATATTCAAACAATTCAAATGTAAATATTGAACGTGGGTTCACTTTCAGAAGGGCAACACTAGCCGGCGTCACAACATCTGAATATGCTTCAAGAAGTTGTTCAGGGAAGCTAGAGTACAAAATCCTAGAGTTTATCTGTAATATATATATATATTTTGCATTTTCTTTAACTATCTTCGTCAGCCCAGCTCTCAGGAGATAGGATCCAACAATAGTATATAAACACACTCTAACAAGAAGTTACGAAAAAGAGTTTAAATGGATTTGCTGCCAAGCTTACTGATAATGAGAGACAAAAGCTGTCTAGTAAGTTATATACAGTAGATTTAATGTCTAGTAAGTCCTTAGTGTAAATGGTTTCTAAATCACAATATATGTTTTAACACTCTGATTATAATATATATAGGCATGGACAGTTTGTCTCCGTCTTGTTGGATGTATGGTGCTGTCCCACATCGTTAAGACGAACAAAGCATTGTGCACTTTATAAAGTGTTGGGCAGACCTTGCTGGGCTTTCTAGTTGGTATCAGAGCCTGTTTTGTCCTTGGACTCTGCTGCTGCGTTTGGCTCCTTAACCTTTAAGATGTCTTTTGGGTTAAGTTAGGCCTATTGATCTTTCTTGTTGGGGTATCAGAGAAGCCAGTTTCGTCCATGGGTCCTACTTCTGTTTTCGGCTTAGGTGGGTGTGTTGGATGTGCGTCGTTGTCCCAACACTTTATACAGTGCCCAATGCTTGTTCGTCTTAACGATGTGGGACAGCACCGCACATCCAACATGCCTTTCCAAGTAGAACTCTCTGGGAGTCTAATTCCCGGAGACACTAAAGAGACGCTGGAGAATCTCAATTATACTTCTTAATTTTACAAAAGGTACTGTAGATTATGCCAAGATTAAGATTGAGGTTGAGGTTGTGCCTGATGTTCTTTGGAGGTGGTGTGGGGAATGCCATACAATTCAATGGTTTCTGCATCACTGATCTGGTATGATGGGATTTATAATGTGAGAAGTTCGATTGTTCGATTGTTCTGAACACAAATGAAGGGCCTCAATACAAGGGGCTCTAACGGATAATGTTTTATTTTTTCCTTCAATCATACTCAAATTACAAACTGACAATTTTATTTAAATAAGTTGATAATGTAATGTTAATCCCACCGTTTGCACATCCTCTTATACGTGGTCTGCACGTTCATTTCCACGGTACAATCTTTTCTCCTATGTTTTTTAGCAGGACCGATCCTGAGATTTTGGGGTTCAGAGGCGAAATAAAAAAGAGACCCCAGACTCTCCACGTATGTTTACTTGATTTACTTATTTTTTTGTAAATTCTTGTAAAAATTAATAAAATAACTCTAAATCAAAACTGTAACGCAACAGAATAACAAATAAAAAGTTATCAAAATAAAATATTTATAATTGCATCAAAGAATGTGTCACTTAAACCTTACTTGTCTAACATTTTTAGCAACAAAAATAATAATTAAAATATAATCAAGTTTTTTTTATTATAAATTTTGTTTTCAATGATAACATAGCTGAGCCACCAAGAATTATGTAAATTGTTTGAATTTTTAAGATTTTGTTTTTGAATTTTTGTAAATAATGAGATTTGAAGAATCCTAAATTTGATTTTCAATTTTTCTTCTAATGTCTGAGTCAAGTTGATTTAGTGTTAGTCGGTGTAAGAATGCTAATTGTGTTTCCATAAGTGAGCCTTTAAAAGAAAAGCCATATAAGGTTGGTGGGCCTATTTTTGTTTAAGAGTAGAGATATTTGTACCTCTTATAAATTGTATGGACACTTTAAATTATAGTATATTTTCTAAAATCCAATAATATGTTCAAATAGAATTACAAAGAAGATTAATTAGCTTGTAAGTACACACTAATAATTATTAATTAGTTTTCTATTTTAATCATTTGTGAAATTTTGTTTCCTATTAATGATTTGATATTGCCATTTAGGGTATAGATATTGTCACCCAAACCCAATTTTTAGAATGGTGTTATTGATACACTCACAACTGAACTATTTATACCTCACTTTTCAATTATTTAGTATTTTTTTTTCCATTATCAAATTTAAAAAATCTTGAACAAAGTAAAACTAATAATATCTCACTTTTCTTATTTCAAAATCCTAATGCCATATATTAGAGATTTTTTTATTTTTTTTTTTGCATCTAATAAGGATGATTTCACCATAAAATAAGAAGTAAGAACAAGTCATGCGAATGAATGTGAGAAAACTGTATAATATTAGAGATGAGCGATGCAGTATATTTTTATTTTTATTTTTTAAATAAAGGTACGGGATGTATTAAGTTTGAAAAATAAGTAAAAGGGCATCATGGAAATAAATCAAAAATATTAATGAAACTATTTAATTTTATATAGTTAAATCAAAATTTTAAAAATTGAAGCATAAATAGTTCAATAGTTGGGGTGCCAATTAGAGGTGTCCACGGTTCGGTTAAACCGTTCGAAATAGAACCGAAACCGTCCTCTCAAAACCGTAACCGTAACCGAAACCGTCGGTTACAAAACCGGTTGAAAACCGATTTTCGACGGTTCGATTACGGTTAGGAATTATGAAAAACCGTCCAAAAACCGCCGGTTTCTATAAAAAATATAAAAAAAAATGCAACAACTAATTAATTGCTGACATGTGGCACTTAAAAAAAAAATGAACCAAACCGAAACCGAACCGAACCGAAAATCGAAACCAAACCGTAACCGAAAACCGCCATAACCCAAACCGCCCCAAACCGCCCCATTCCGGTTACGGTTCGACCTTTCCACGGAACTGAAACCAGCGGTTCGTAACCGAAACCGAACCGTGGACACCATTAGTGCCAATAGCACCACTCCATTTTTTATGTGTAAATTACGTAAACTTACCATGGTTATATGTATAATTACACTAAAACCAGTAAAAAAATTAAAATAACACTAATTTACCATTGATTCGTTAACTAACCATTAACAACAGTTAGTCACTAACTAGTAAATGGTAATTTGGTATTTTCAATGTTATTAAATAAATGAAACAAGAAGAAAAAAGTGTCTAATAACATATCGCCACATCAGCCCTAACAATTTATTGATTAAGAGTAATGCTATTGGCACATCCCTATGTCTCACTTTTTAAAATTTTGATTTAATTAAATAAATATAAATGTTGTTGTTATTATTATTATATATTTATTTATTTCCAAAACTACCATTTTTACTTATTTTTCAATTTTAATACACCTCATATCTTGATCTCTGCATTCGTCTATCTCTCACCTCTATTAAACAATTTATTTTTTTCTTCTTATTTTTTTGAGTTTTTTTTCTTCTTCTTATTTCATGGTGGAAAAGAAAAGAAAAATAATAGAGTTGTTTCAATACAACGAGGCTATGAGTTTGAATTATCGCCCTCCCTAAAAAAAACATTGAATTTAATTATGCAATAGTATAATACTTGAAAAAAACCATATGTGCGGAAGGCAAGATGAGGTTGACCCAATAGTTTGCTCCTCACACCTAAACCATGACTCCATGAAGTTGTGAGTTTGAGTATGTACACCACCCTAAAATCCTGAATTATTGTAATATTTTTTTTAAAAAAAAAAAACTGTGTGCGGATGTATAACCCCTCTTACCGCAAGTGGTATGCACTTTAGCACCTAATTTTCGCATTGTAGTAGGGGTTCAAGTCACATTATGCATAATTATTAGCATGTGAGGGGAGTTTTCTACTTGGTGTTTATAAGAGTAGATATAATTAGTCCATGCAATGTCTTGAATTAATCCTATCTTTTGGCAGGGTAAAGATATAAAAATTAATAGAATTAATCAAGACCATTGATTTGCTTATTAGACATATGTCAATACATTATGAAGGTAAGGACATGGTGATAACACTTATGTGATGAGATGATCCAAATTCCTTCTTATTATGAGAGTAGATATTTTGTGTTTATTTCCATTGTTTCATTTTCGAATTCAGAGACTTGTAGATAGGGGTGGGCATGGTTCGGTTCGGTTTTGACCAAAACCATATTGAACCGACATATATTCGGTTTTTAAAAATGTGAATCGATTTGAACTGTTTGAACTTGAAAATTGAATTGAACCGAACACCTTTATCCCTGTTCGGTTCGGTTCGGTTCAATTCGGTTTTGGACCTAATGGGGTTTAAAGATTTTTTAATATGTTTTTTTAATTTTTTAGGTTTTTAAGTTGCATTTTTCGCATTTAGCCTTAATTTTTAAGAAAGCATAATATGTAAAAATTAATTCAAAATACAATCCAATTTTGAATCCGAATCTAAAATTTCAATTCTATTCGGTCTACATACTCAATCAAAATATAAAATCATCATAACTTCTATAAATAGAAGTAAAAAAATGTAGTATATATATGTAGTCAAAAAATAAAACAGCATCAACAAACAATCCATAATAAAATTGAAACCTTACAAAATAATTAATTAAGACAATTCGATTTATTCGATTCGGTTCGGTTTTGTATGTCCAAAACTGAAACCGAACCGAATTCAATTCGGTTTTTAAATTTCAAATCGGTTTTTAAAACCGAATAGAAACTATGAACCGAACCAAACACTTTTTTCGGTTCGGTTAGGTTCAATTCGGTTTCGGTTTTTATACCCACCCCTACTTGTAGACTTGTAGTCAATTTTAATGTGTCTGGCAAGTGACAACCAAAAACATTCGTGGGACCTGAATAAAGAAAAATAAAAAAGAGAAGAATATAAATAATGATATAAATCAAAATAATAGAATTCGAATTTAGAAGAAATTTTGGTTTTTATTAAATATAAAAATTATAAACTTGAGCAAAACCAGGAATGCAAATCAAATTACATGGAAAGGGATCAATTAATTATTTGTAGGGTCCATATAATTTAATTTCCAACCTAAACGACAAATCAGGAATTAAGAAGAAAAAGTTTCTTGATTAATAGATGCGATTCATTGGTGCATGTGATTGACAGATAGCAAAGAAAATTCTTATATTCTTTTATATTTACTTTCACACTTGTAAGGAATCGGTGTAGAATTTCCACTTTAATTCGTTACTAATTAGTAATTTTTACACCAAAATTCTTATTGACCTGCATTGTTAAATCGGGAATTTGAATCAATTTGTTAATTATTTACCATAACATTTCAAATTTAAATGTTGTAATTGCAATAAGTAGCTAGCTGCAATTCCCAAGATACCATATATATATATATATATATCAGATTAATTCTTCTGAATTTCAATATAAAATATATAAAATAGCCTTTGTTCTTCTTCAAGCTGGACCAAACAACAATGGCTAAGAATAATGGATTCGTCATGTTTCAATATTTTTCTTTCAGTTTTTTACTCTGTATGAACATATTATGTGGCACCACTGCTGCTGCTGCTGCTGATACAGATAGAAAGGCAAGTGTGATCTTCATTTTGCGGAAAACTTTAAACATGCATTATATTGATGTTTTCTTTATCCTTAAATATCGCTTGATTTTCTGTATGTTGATGCACTGTGATTATATGGATGCAGCTGCACATTGTGTACATGGGTTCCTTGCAAGAAGGGCAGCACTCGCCGGCATCACACCATCTGAATATGCTTCAAGAAGTTGTTGGGATGCGGTACTATTCCTAGAATTTACCTGTAATACGTTGTTTTTTTTTTTTGCACTTTACACTATTTTCTCTCTATCCGTGAGCGTAGCTCTCTGGAAAATATAGTGGTGAGAAGTTACGGAAGGAGTTTCAATGGATTTTCTGCCAAGCTTACTGATAATGAGAGACAAAAGCTGGCTAGTAAGTTTTGTACAGTAGCTTTACATGTTTCGAAATCACATGATATGTTTTAACAGTACTCTAATTTTATATACAGATATGGACGGAGTCGTCTCTGTCTTTCCAAGTACTACTCTCCAGCTTCATACAACGAGATCTTGGGATTTCATGGGTTTCAATGAATCTATTAGCAGGAAACGTAATATCGAGAGCAATATCATAGTTGGTGTTATCGATTCAGGAATCTGGCCGGAATCAGAGAGTTTTAGTGATGAAGGTTTTGGTCCTCCTCCAAAGAAGTGGAAAGGGGCTTGTAGAGGTGGCAAAAATTTCACTTGCAACAAGTAATGTTTTTCTCTCATTAAACTATATGAATAAAAGTTATTATATTTGCTTTTTTCCATAAATAGTATAAGTGGTTATAATGTTTTTTTTTTTTTTGGATTGATTACTTCACAGAAAAATAATTGGAGCTCGTTCTTACATATCATCATCACCTGGTGCTAGTACCAGAGATGAAGAGGGCCATGGAACGCATACTGCCTCTACGGCTGCTGGAAACCTAGTAAAAGATGCTAGTTTTTTCGGGCTGCTGAAAGGGACGGCAAGAGGAGGTGTTCCCTCAGCAAGAATTGCTGCATATAAAGTCTGCAATTCAGATGGGTGTGCAGCAGCAGATATCTTGGCTGCTTTTGACGATGCTATTGCTGATGGAGTTGACCTTATAACAATCTCAATTGGGAAAAGTGGTGCTTCTGAATTTAATGAGGATCCGATTGCCATTGGCGCATTTCATGCCATGGCTAAAGGAATCCTGACAGTAAATTCTGCTGGCAACAACGGTCCTCAACTGTCATCAGTGTCAAGTGTTGCTCCATGGCTGTTCTCAGTAGCAGCCAGCTCCACAGATCGCCTGATTGTGGACAACATTTTTCTTGGTAACGGAAAGACAGTACAGGTACATATAATGTGTTTTCGTATCCGCTTGATGTTTATGTAAATTTTCTCTTATGTATTATTCTTATGATAAATTTACACATATAGGGTATCTCTATAAATCCTTTTAGTCTTGGCGGAAAAAAACTTCCGTTAGTACGTGGCAAAGAGGTTTCATCTGCCTCTTGCAATGCAGAAGACGCTGAGTAGGTTCCACATATTGACTCATTTAAACCCGTAACGTTTCCAAGAACATTTATTAAACTTATAATGTTGCTTTTCAGGATTTGTGCTCCTGGGTGTCTCGATAGTAAAAAAGTTAAGGGAAAAATTGTAATGTGTGATGATTTTAGTGGAAATGTGGCTCATGAAGCTGGTTCAGCTGCAGGAGCAATTCTGAAGAATGAACCGCCAACGGATGATCCTATTATTGTTTCATTTCCAGCATCTGCTTTATTTTCTAAAGAATACAATGCAATCCTCACCTTCAAGAATTCTACAAAGTATTGATATCTTAAAGTAGCTATCTGTTAATTAATTCTTACTTATTTAATTAACCGTGAAAATTATTGAAGTTTTAAATTGAATTTGCAGAAACCCTCAAGCAGAAATATTAAAAACTGAAGTCATCAAGGATTCTGCTGCTCCTGTTGTTACTGGGTTCTCTTCTCGTGGGCCAAATCCTATTGTACCGGAGATTCTGAAGGTATATATATATATTGTCTAAATCTACAACACACTCTCTCTCTACTATCCTTTGTAATGCATTCAACTAATTTAATGTTGAAATGTGATCCAGCCTGATATAAGTGCCCCTGGACAAAATATCTTGGCTGCATATTCACCTCTTGGTTTTGTTTTTGACGACTCAGTAGATAAAAGAGGCGTTAAATACTATATAATATCAGGAACCTCCATGGCTTGTCCCCATGTCGCCGGTACAGCTGCATATGTTAAATCGTTCCACCCTGAATGGTCTCCTTCTGCCATCAAATCCGCTATAATGACAACCGGTAAAATCTTGTTGTACCTTCGCAAATCTTTGTACCCTAATTAGTTCATTTTGATGAGTTTAGTTTACCATTCAAAATCACTGAACTTCTTCTTTCTTTAGCATGGCCCATGGATCCCAAAGAAAACACTGATGGTGAATTTGCGTATGGCGCCGGACATATCAACCCGCATAAAGCTATAGATCCTGGACTAGTTTATGAAACTCTCAAACCTGACTACATCAAATTGCTCTGCAGCAGAGGCCTTACTGATAAAGTAATCACGAGTATATCAGGTGATCATAACAGCACTTGCCCAAAAGGCTCCGACAAAGAATTGCCAAAGGATCTCAATTACCCTTCAATGTCAGCTAAACTTAAAGCGGGCACATCTTTCAAGATTAAATTTAATCGAACTGTTACCAATGTTGGCTTTCCGAATTCTGTTTACAAGGCGAACATCTCTCAACCTCAAAATGTCATTATCAAAGTAGAGCCGGCACTTCTCTCCTTCATGTCCTTGAATGAGAAGAAGTCTTTCACCGTTACTGTTACTGGGAGTTCAGTGAAGCCATTTTTGTCGTCGTCCCTGGAGTGGTCTGATGGCAAACACATCGTTAGAAGTCCAATTGTTGTGTATTATTAAAGTTAATGCAATAGGTGACCGGGATAGGTCACCTACTGCATAATTTATTTTCAAATTTTATTTTGTGTTATAGTAGCAAAATCATCTACTTATGTTGATGTTAAAATATTGAAATAAATCACTATTAATATTAAAATTTTGTTGGCGTTGGTTGATGTTGGTTCGATTTAGATACAAAGAAGGACAGTAGTCTTTTTTTTATACTTAAAAACAAATTTATTGTTCATTAACACTGATCTCATGATTGTTAGTCAACGTCAGTCAAACATAACATATAAAATGATATTTTTATCCTTTATCCTTTTAACTAATTTTATTTTATTTGTTAAAATAAATTCAAAAATGAAATATAAAAATTGGATCATGACCGCCCATCTAATGTAGATAAAAGGTGGAGATCTTAAAAAAAATTGTTTAAGAAAAACATTATTTTTATAAAAGATTTTTTTTAATATATATAATGGTTCTCCGATTGTCGATCATGAACCTGCCGGTAAAATCGAATTTTTAAAAAATTGCAAAAATTAGTTTTTTTTTAAAAAAAAATATTAACATCTACTTACCAACAAAACCAAATCAAGCTCCTTGTGTGTACGACTTCTTCCAATTAAATTCAAAGTGATGACCATCAATAGACCCGAGACATCCACATCAAATTGTTGTGGTTGTATCGGCTTAGGGAATATATACAATCAAACACACAAGAAAAAAGAAAATAAAAGGCACAATATTTAACGTGGTTCAACGTAAGTCTACGTCCACGGAGCGCACCTGCACTCAACTTCTACTATGAAATCGGTGTTTACAATAGCGAAACAATATCTCTTTCCTTACGGTTCTCAATATTCTTTTATCTCCTCTCTATACATCACACATTACACATAAGAATTTCAGGAGTATTTACAATAAAGTCTAGCCTAAAGCTAATAGGAATTCTTTTCCTAAATAAAACAATAAAACAATAAAACACTCCTAAATAGAATAGAGAACCACTCCTAAACATAATAGGATTCAGGCTTCACAACCCAACAATCTCCCACTTGAAGACTGAAACTATAGTAGACTTCTTCCTCCTTCCTCCTTCCTTGATGACTAGTGGACAAGTACGATGCACTCATCCTCATCTGTCTTCAACCTTGAAGACCTACTGAAGTTGCGCACAGCTCCGGTTTCTCTGTAATGACTGGTTTGGTTAACATATCAACTGGATTCATACTCCCTGCGATCTTCACAAGCTTTAACACTCCATCGTCGATTAGCGACCGAATAAAATGATACCGCAGTCCTATATGCTTGGTCCTAGAATGGAACGCTGAATTCTTGGCCAAGTGTATCACACTCTGACTATCACTATGTAACACATTTATCACTTGCTCGAATCCTAACTCTACTAACAACCCTTGTAACCATATAAGCTCCTTGCTAGCTTCTGTAACAGCCACATACTCTGCTTCAGTTGTAGATATTGTCACTATCTTCTGCAACTAAGAAACCCAACTGATAGCGGTACTCCCCATTGTGAACACATATCCAGTGGTGCTTCTTCTGTGATCCACCTCTCCAGCAAAATCAGAATCAACATAACCTTCCAACTTGAGTTCATTTCTCTTGAAGGTTAGACACTTCTCTGTCGTACCTCGCAGGTACCTTATAATCCACTTCACTATTTCCCAGTGTTGCTTGCCTGGATTAAACATGTATATGCTCACAACTCCCACTGTATGGGAAATACTTGGTCTAGTGCAAACCATGGCGTACATCAGGCTTCCAATGGCTGAGGTATATGGTACTCTAGCCATGAAGTCTTTTTCTTCATCCGTCTCTGGACACTGCTCCTTGGATAATCTGAAGTGACTAGCTAATGGTGTTCTTACCTGCTTTGCATCGCCGATGTTAAATCTCTGTAACACCTTACAAACATACTCTGCCTAAGATAACTGCAAAGTACCCATCTGTTTGTTTATACTAATCCTCATTCCAAGGATCTGCTTTGCTGCTCCTAAGTCCTTCATCTCGAACTCATTCGATAGTTTCTTATTCAAGTTGTTAATCTCTTCCAACTCTGCACCAGCTACTAACATGTCATCAACATAAAGTAGCAATATTATGAAGCTCGATTTAATCTTCTTGAAGTAGCGGCAATGGTCAGCATTGCATCTAAAGTATCCATTCCGTTGTATAAACCCATCAAACTTCGTGTACCACTATCGGGGAGTTTGTTTCAAACCATACAAGCTCTTCGTCAATCGGTAAACCATCTTTTCTCTGCCCTGTTCCGAAAACCCTTCTAGTTGCTGCATGTATATCTCTTCCTCTAAGTCTCCATGAAGGAAGACAGTCTTCACATCCAACTTCTCAAGATATAACCCCTTTGCTGCGACAATGCTCAACACTAACCGGATCGTAGTTAGTTTAACAACAGGAGAAAAAATGTCGGTGTAATCAATACCTTCCTTTTGCTGAAAGCCTTTGACCACTAGTCTCGCCTAGTATCTCTTGGAACCATCATGTTCCTCCTTGATTCGAAACACCCACTTGTTCTGTAGGGCTTTCTTTCCTTCAGGCAACTCGGTTAACTCCCAAGTTTGATTTGACATAAGCGACTTCATTTCATCCTTCATTGCAAGCTTCCACTTGCTTGCTTCTTCACCCTGACATGCCTCTTTATAACATTCAGGTTCTCCCGCATCTATCAGCAATAAGTAATACAAGTACCTTCTATTTGGTACATATGGGCGAGTGGATCTTCACGGTGTACCTTGGGACTGTGGGGATCTTCTCAAAGCATTCCAAATTTGTGAATTCATAACTCTTTGACCGATCAGACTCTGTGGTGCTGAAACTTCATTTTATGGTATAGGATTTTCAACCTGGGGTTGCACTCCTTGATCTTCAACTTTCTGATTACCACATTCCACGATCCTACCACCCGATACATCCTCTGGCCCAAAGCAGTTTGGCTCTTCTTGCTCAGACATATGTGTGTTCTTTTCCTTGTACATGACCTTTTCATTGAAGACAACATCTCTACTCCTGATCATCTTCATGTTTTGTTCATCCCAGAGTTTATAACCAAACTCGTCTTCACCATAACCTACCAAGGTGCACTTCACTGATTTGGCGTCCAACTTGCTCCTTGAGTGATCACCTACATGTACATAAGAAATGCAACCAAACACCTTCAAATGAGAAATTTTTATCTCTTTCCTAGTCCAGATCTCTTCTGGTATAACGAGGTCCAAAGACTTTGTTGGTCCTCTATTGATCAAGTATGCTGCTATATTGACTGCTTCTGCCCAGAACTGTTTCGGCAAACCATATTGTAGGCGCATGCTTCTAGCTCTCTCAGTCAATATCCTGTTCATCCGTTCTGCTATACCATTCTGCTGCGGCGTTCCAGGAACCGTCCGTATGAGCATTATCCCACTCTGGTAGCAAAAATTCTTGAACTCGTTGTCTTCATATTCTCCACCATTGTCTGAACGCAGCTTCTTGATATTCAAACCTGTCTCATTCTCAACCATAGCTTTCCACTTCTTGAAAGCCTCAAACACATCATACTTGTGTTGTAAGAAGTAAACCCATACCTTTCTAGAATGATCGTCGATGAATGTGATGAAATACTGTTTACCCCCGTTTGATGAGATTGAAGCTGGACCCCAAACATCGGTGTGCACTAGTTCCAGCTTCTCATTTATCGGTGCCCTTCCGGTCCTTTTGAAGCTTACTCGCTTCTGCTTTCCAAGAATGCAGCTTTCATAGAAATCAATCTCAATAGATTATAACCATGGCAATTTACCTCTCGAATGCAGACACTTCAGCCCTTGACTACTCATGTGCCTAAACCTCTAATGCCACATATTTGAATTCTCTCTACTCTCCGCCACTGTGGCCGAACCATACCCATCGGTAGTAGTGTAAAGAGACCCGCTCTTAGTTACTCGAGCGACTGTCATAACTCCTTTCGAGATCTTCCATTTATCACCTGTGAAAGTCGTCACATAACCGTCTGACGCTAACTGCCCTATGGAGATCAAATTCTTCCTCAAGTCCAGTACGTGCCTCACATTGTCGAGTTTCAAAACTGGCCTATTTAGTTGAATCTTCACATCTCCCTTCCCGATAATGTCGCATGCTTGATTGTGGCAATAGGAAGAAGCTTATAGTATCACTTTATATAGATGATTTGCTGGTTACTGGTGATGATGTTTATGAAATTGACAAATTCAAGATGAGTATACTGCAAGTCTTTGAGATGACAGACCTTGGAGTGATGAATTATATTTTGGGGATAGAAGTGGACCGGTCCAAGGATGGAATTTTCTGTCATAGAGGAAGTATGTAATAGATATGCAAAGGAATTTTAAAATGGAGATTTGAAACCCAGTAGCAACCCCATTAGTTGTTCATGAGAAGCTCTCCAAGGCAGATGGTGATGATAAAGCTGATATGACTCAGTATAGGAGTCTGATGGGCAGTTTGCTTTACTTGATAGCCACCAGACCTGATTTGATGTTTCCAGCAAGTTTGCTTCAAGATTCATGCATTCACCAAGCTTAACTCATTTTGGTGTTGGCAAAAGAGTCTGGAGGTATCTGAAAGGTAACATTGATTTTGGAATATGGTATGGCAATAGAAATGGAATACTGGAAGGGTATGTTGACAGTGATTGGGCAGGCTCTGTGGATGATTTCAAGAGCACAATTGGTTATGTTTTCTCACTTGGAAGTGGTACATTTTCATGGAATTCAAAGAAGCAAGATGTGGTGGCTCAATTAGGGATGGCAATGGGTCGGGTTCGGGTCGGGTCCTACCAGACCCAGACCCAGACCCAGACCCATAAAAAAAATTAGACCCAGACCCAGACCTATGAAGATTTTCCGGTTCGGATTCGGGTTCGGGTCTGGACCTGTGGGTCTACAGCAGACCCAGACCCGCCCCGAAGACCCACGAAATTTCATGGGTTCGTGTCTGGACCCACGGACCCGCTGACCCGCTGACCCGCTTACCCTTAAAATATTTATTAAAACTATTTTTTTCTTTTCTATTTTTATTTTTACCTACTCAATTTTTAACCGGTATAACATGCTCAATAGTCAATACGTGAATAATTAACTTAAATTGAAATAAAACAAAATAACAAAGACGATTGACTATTGAGTTGAGAATCGAAATAACCACACAAATCGAATCAATAATCCATAAAGTCATAAACCAATATTAAGCATTACACAAATAGCATCATAAAACAAACACAACTAGTTTAAAATCAATAATCCATAAAAGTCATAAACCAACATTAAACATTACACAAATAGCATCCTAAAACAAACACAACTAGTTTAAAATCAATAATCCATAAAAATCATAAACCAACATTAAACATTGTACAAATATTATCCTAAAACAAACAAAACTAGTTTAAAATCAATGACATAACACATAATCATTGACCATCAATGAATCAATGACATTCATTATTCATTTCCTCCACTGCTCCACACTTCCAATTTCCAAAGTTCCATTCCATCAATCAAGCTTTTCACAAAAGGGTTGTTGATTCCTACAACATTTAAATATAAAATCACTTTAGTATATATTCAAATAAGATCAAATAGTAATAAATTCATGAAAAAAAAAATGAATTTACCTCATCATCATCATTCATCGTCATCTTCCTCAAAATTAGATGCTTCAAATTTTCTTTCCAACTTTGAATCTAATAAGAAGTAAAATATATGAATTAGAATAAAATAAGAAATAAAATTGATAATATAAAAAATTCAAAGAACAATGTAATAATTTTTATACCATTAAATTCGGACCATAACCAACTTTGAGCACACATTAATGCCTCAATTGTCTTTGAATGTAACCTGCTACAATGAGGGCTCACAAATCTACCACCAGTACTGAAAGCCGACTCGGATGCAACCGTAGATACAGGAATTGACAAAATATCTCTAGCTATGCAATGCAAAGTAGGATATTTAGATGCATTTACTTTCCACCATGTCAATATATCGAAATTCTCAACTCTTGGAATGACAGGTTCCTCCAAATAATATTCTAACTCTGTCTTCACATGAATTGTAGTATAAGGAACTTCAGTAATATACTGATCGAATCGTGACATTTTTTTTTGGAGGACCCATTGTTGATTGAGATGGTGAAACATGTGTAGGATTACTTGATGAAGCTTGACTTGCCTTGGACTTTTGCTCATACTCTCCAACCATCCTCAACAAA
The DNA here is from genome assembly GCA_032871835.1 of Dipteronia dyeriana. Lineage (NCBI taxonomy): Eukaryota > Viridiplantae > Streptophyta > Magnoliopsida > Sapindales > Sapindaceae > Dipteronia > Dipteronia dyeriana. The sequence continues at coordinate 3,007,501 of CM065301.1, read as the reverse complement.
TCTTCTTGAATCTTGTTAATCTCATATGAAGATCCATCTCCATAAAGCGAAGGAAAGTAACATTCCATGACTTTGATTTTATATCTAGGATCTAAAATTGTTGCCACAACCATAATACCATGAAAATTACTCCAATAGCTATCAAACTTGTGTACCATAGATGATGCCATTAATTTTATTTGTTCAAATGTGGATGTGCTCCAATCATTAATGGCATCCCTAATATCACACACAGTTGGTAGATAATTATTGGCAGTAGGATATTTTGTTCCTGAGAATTCTTCAGTGGCTTGATAAAACACATCAAGTTTATCACTTATCTCTTTTGCTAACACCCAATCATCTTCAGTTGAGACATATTTATAATGTGAATCTTTATGTTTCAAACGAGAAAAAACTGTTTTATACATTAAAGCAGAGCGAATCATCAAGTATGTAGAATTCCACCTCGTTTTGCAATCAAGTACCAACTTCCTAGTGCTTTCAATCTCTAATTGGCTTACAGTCTCAAAATTTTTTTCCTCTCTTTTAGGTGATGATGTCCAATAAGAAACACTAGAACGGATCCTTTCAATACTGTCACTAATCACATCTAACCCATCTCTCACTATCAAATTCAATATATGTGTAGAACAACGCATATGGAACATGTCTTCATTCAACAAAAGTGACATATCAGAAAACATCTCTAAGAGAATACGAATCATAACATTATTGGTGCTACAATTATCTACAGTTAAAGTTGATAACTTGTGTTCGATATTCCAATCATGTAAGCACTCCATCATAACATCAGCAAGCATCTCAGAAGTGTGTAAACATGGAACATATATAAACCTATGAAAGCGAATATCATAATAAACATTAAAACTATTAATCTAATATACTACCACTAACCTTACTAAATTTCACATATTAAACTACTAAATTTACATAATAAAATAGTTAAAGAGATTAATGTGTGATAGTGTACCTTATGATTAGACTTTGTAAAGTCCAAGAATTATCAACAAAATGTACCGTGATAGCCATGAACCCTTTCCTTTGATTATGAGATGTCCACATGTCGGTAGTAAGTGCAATCCTACCCTTATTTTTCTCTAATAAACCCTTTAATTTACCCCTCTCATAATCATAAATTTCTAGTATATCACACTTCAATGTATTCCTAGATGGTATTTTGAACAATGGTTGAGCCGTCCCCATGAACCTATGAAACCCTGAATGTTCTTGACAGGACCCACCCCGACTCCTCTCTTGAGTACGAGGGAGACCCTGTGGGCTGAACTTTTACTAGCATGATAAAAGGAATTTAGACTAAAATTTTCCTTGGAAAATACTTGCTTTTAAACATAAATAAATGTAAGGAAAAATATTGGAGAGTACAAAATGTACATAATTACAATTCTCTTACACATATTCGTTCGTTACAAAAAGTTTGTCAAAAATGACCGATCGGACCAAAAACCGACCACTTTAAAAACTAACACACCAGTTCGTCCAGACCAGAAAACCGAGGAGGTCGAGTAGACCGAATAGGCCGAGTGGGCCGAGTAGGTAAAGTGGGCCGAGTAGGCCAAACAGACCGAGTAGAAATCCAACCATGTTCTGACCATGCCTACCATCTCGACCATGCCTACTGTCCCGATTATGTCTACCATCCCGATTATGCCTACCGTCCCGATTATGCCTACCGTCCCGACCATGCCTACCGTCCCGACCATGCCAACCTCACATTTCTAAATATGTATAGGAAAATTAAAAATACATGACTTTTATGCTTCTTGATATCATCGAGTGGCCCACCTCAAAACTTCTAAATCCGCACAACCGAGCAGCTACCTGGAAAATATTTTAGGAGTGAAAGGATGAGTGCTAACGCCCAGTGAGTGAATGGAAACTTTTAAAAACATTTCTGAACAACTTTTCAACATGCACTCAGTAATACATAGTAAAAATAATATATCTACTTTCGTACTTAATAAACTGAATAAACTGAATGCATCTATTTTCTGAACAAGAATAAAATACTTTATAAAATCTTAATCTGTACCGAATTCGTACCCAGGGATATCCTTAATACGTAAGTCGAATTACTTCATGCAAACGCAGAGTCAGGAATAACTTCTGGTCATACCCGTGTAGAGCGACTCAATTACTCTTTCTCTGGTCATACGCGGGCAGAGCGACTCGATTACTCTTTCTCTGGTCATACACATGCAGAGCGACTCATGACATACACATGTGTAAAACGGCCCCAAAAGCCAACCATAATCATAATTGGGGAAGGGTACATATATGGTGCTTTTGTAGAAATCATAATCTCTTCTTGATAATTCATAAAATAATATAACTGATTCTGAATGCTAATATAAGCATAAAACATACTTTCAATTCTCTGTATCATCACCATCAATCATAAAAAGCAATAAAAAGCTTAAATGATTTGCAACAATTAATCTTAACCATAAAACTAGAAAATTTTGAGTTAAAAACAAAACTGAAAACTTATTCACTCACAACTTAGACGTCAAGCTTAATTCGGACCAAGTATGCTAGGTTCCCCTACTTTGTCTTCTTTCCCTAACAATCACACAAGATCCAATTAGAAACTGGAACCAAAGAATAATCAACTGAAATCTATAATCACGAGAGAGAGCTTCACTGACTTCTCCTTCTCTATTCTTTCTTCCGCTGGATTCTACTACTTTCTAGCTCTCACAACGTTTACCCTCCAATATATAAATACGTATGGAAAGATAGTTGAAGTTGTGAGCTAATTAACTAAGCTCACAGCTGTCTGTCAGCCATGCAGACCACCCAGACTTACTCACCTGATGGCTTTTCTGCTTCACGCTTATCCAATTTTTTTTTTTTTTTTTTTTTCAAATTGGGCCTGAAAGACATGGGTGTCACAATTCACCCCTCCATATAAGAATTTTATCCTCGAAATTACTTACCTAGCCGAAACAGATAGGATACTGAGTCCGCATCTGATCTTCATGTTCCCAAGTTGCCTTTTCTACTGCATGATTTCTCCATAACACTTTTACAAGAGGAATAACCTTTGTACGTAATACTTGTTCCCTTCTATCTAGAATCTAAGTAGGTTCATCTTCATAAGTTAAATCTTCTCTTAACTTCATTGGTTGCTTGGTTAAAACATGCGTAGGGTCAACTATATATTTTTGAAGCATAGTAACATGAAATACATCATGAATTCTTGAAAGCTCTGAAGGTAAAGCTAAACGGTATGCCACTGCTCCTACTCTGGCAATGATCTCATACGGAACAATATATCGTGGACTTAACTTACCACGTCTTCCAAATCGAAGTATACCTTTCCAAGGTGAAATTCGTAGGAACACATAGTCACCTACTTTAAATTCAAGTTCCCTTCTCCGCTTATCTGTATAGCTTTTCTGACTATCTTGAGCAACCTTTAATCTGTCTCTGATGATTTTAATCTTCTCTGTTGTGACTTGAAGGAGTTCTGAACCTAACAACTTTCTCTCGCCTACTTCCTCTCAACACACCGGTGTTCTGCATTTTCTCCCGTACAAAGCTTCATAAGGAGCCATTTCGATGCTAGCTTGATAACTGTTATTATAGGAAAATTCTATCAAAGGTATATGTACATCCCAACTTCCTTTGAAATCCATTACACAAGCTCGAAGCACATATTCTAATGTCTGAATAGTACGCTCCTATTGACCATCAGTCTGCTGGTGAAAAGCAGTACTAAAATGCAATCTAGTTCCCAAAGCTTCTTGTAAATTGGGCCAAAATCTGGATGTAAATTGGGGATCTCTATCCGAGACTATACATATTGGTGCGCCATGAAGACGAACTATTTCATCAACATAAATTCTGGCTAATCGGTCAAGAGAGTAAATAATACCGATTGACAGAAAATGTGCAGACTTTGTAAGTCGATCAACGATCACCCATACACTGTCGTGACCACTCTGACTACGAGGGAGTCCTACCACAAAATCCATGGTAACATGTTCCCATTTCCATTCGGGAATAGGAAGTGGTTGCGAAATTTCTGCTGGTTTCTGATGTTCTGCCTTGACTTGCTGAGAAATCAAACATTTAGAGAAAAATTATGCAATCTCTCTTTTCATACCTTGCCACCAGTAATGCTCTTTCAAAGTACGATACAGTTTAGTACTTCCTGAATGTATTGCATAAGCTGAAGAGTGAGCTTCCTCTAAAATTTCATCTTTAAGTTCCTTAATGTTTGGTACACAGAGTCTATTACCTAGAGCTAATGTACCATCACTTCTCACTACAAAATCAACTTGTAAGCTTTTATGCACTTCTTCCTTTAATTTAACTAAATAAGAATCTTGAGTTTGTAATTCTCGTATACGATCAATCAAAATAGGTCTAACCTGAAAGGTAGCCAATAATGCTCACAATCTCGTGCTTTTAGCTTAACTCTCAACATTCTTAATTCAGCTAATAATGGCAGGTGAATCATCTTCAAATAAGCCATAGAACTTGAAGACTTTCTACTGAGTGCATCTGCCACCACATTTGCCTTACCAGGATGATATTCAATCGTACAGTCATAATCTATAATTAACTCAATCCATCTTCTTTGTCTCAAATTCAGTTCTTTCTAAGTGAAAATATATTGCAAGCTTTTATGATATGTATAAATCTGACAAGTGACCCCATATAAGTAATGCCTCCAAATTTTTAATGCAAACGCAACTGCAGCAAGCTCTAGGTCATGGGTTGGGTAATTCTGTTCATGCTTCTTTAATTGTCTTGACATATAAGCTATCACTTTCCCATGTTGCATCAACACGTAACCTAAACCATGTTTAGATGCATCACCATAAACAACAAATCCATCACTTCCGGTTGGAATAGCAAGTATTGGAGCAAAAGTCAATCTCTCTTTGAGTTCTCGAAAAATCTATTCACGAGCTTCTGACCACTCAAACTTCACATCCTTCTGAGTTAATCTTGTTAATGGTGAAGCTATTTTAGAAAATCCCTCTACAAATCTTCGATAGTAACTTGCTAATCCCAAGAAACTTCTAATTTCGGTCACACTAATTGGTCGTTCTCAATTCACTATAGCTTCAACTTTTTGAGGATCAACATAAATACCATCACCGGAAATCACATGGCCCAAAAATGTAACTCTATCGAGTCAGAATTGACACTTGCTAAATTTGGCATAAAGTTGATTCTCTCTCAGGACTTGTAGAATAATCTCTAAATGCTCTGCATGCTCCACATCATCCTTAGAATAAATCAAAATGTCATCAATGAACACGATAACAAATTTGTCTAGATAAGGATGAAATACCCTATTCATCAAATCCATAAAAGCTGTTGGAGCATTTGTTAATCCAAATGGCATAACTAGAAACTTATAATGCCCATAATGAGTTCTGAAAGCGGTCTTTGGTATATCACAGTTTCTAATTCTCAATAGGTGATAACCTGTTCGCAAATCTATCTTGGAGAATACCTTTACTCCCTGAAACTGATTGAATAAGTCATCAATACGTGGGAGTGGGTATTTATTACGCACCGTTGCTTTATTCAATTGCCGGTAATCGATGCATAAACGTAATGTTCAATCTTTCTTCTTAACAAACAAAACTGGCGCTCCCCATGGTGACACACTAGGTTTAATAAAATTTTTGTTCACCAATTCTTCTAATTGAATCTTCAACTCTTTCAATTCGGTTGGAGACATTCTATAATGTGGGATAGAAATTAGAGCTGTGTCTGGAACCAAATCTATCACAAACTCAATGTCTCTATCTGGTGGTAATCCATGAAAGTCTTCAGGAAATACGTCTGGAAATTTTCTTACCATCGATATATCTTTTAATCTTACCTCACTATCCCGAGTATCAATTACATAAGCCAGATAAGCTGAACATTATTTCCTGAGCAACCTTCTAACAGTAATAGCAGATATAACACAAGAAGGAAGAATCTGACGTTCACCATAGAAAATAACATCCGACTCTGTAGCATGATGTGTAAATTTTACCTCCTTTCGAAAACAATCTATTATAGCATGATGTGTAGCCAGCCAATCCATTCCCAAAATAACATCAAAATCACGTACATCAAGCGGAATCAAATCAACATGTAGCTCATGTTTACCGACTATGACCTTACTGTTTCTATATATATTCTCAACTAATAAAGATTCACCAGTAGGTGTAGCCACTACCATACTAGAATCTAATGGTCTTAATTCTACATCCACATACACCATAAAAGATCGAGATACAAAAGAATGAGTAGATCCAGGATCAATAATAACATAAGCATCGTGGCTAAAAATTGTTAACATACCTGTAACGACATCTAGTGTGGTCTCGACATCTTGCTGATTCATATCAAAAACCCTTGCCTGAGTACAAGGTCTACCCGACTGACCTCTCTGTTGGTTGCCTCCAACCCCTGTTGCGCTAGCTTGGGTTTTCCCTGTAGTTGTAGATCCTCCTACTCAGGATCCCATTTGTCCTTGAATCTGACCAGCTCCACTTTGCATTGATTGAAAACCTATCTTTCTTTCTTCATTGCCACCCTGAACTAACTTGGGGCAATATCTTTTTAAATGTCTAGGTTGCCCACATTGATAACAACCAGATCTCCCCAAATAACACTCACCATCATGGTGTTTTCCACAAGTCTTACATAGAGATGCCAATCTCTACCCATACTAACACTCTGTTGACGACTATCCATTGTTTGTTGGACTGAGGCTTGGCTAGAACTAGGCCCAAGATTCTGTTGATAATTACTAGTTTGACCTAAAAAACTGCCTATTGCCTTAGACATTTTGCTATAAGAGCCCCCTGCTGACCAGTTACTACGCTTTTGTTTCTGTTGTTCAAATATGCGAGAGTCATTTAGGCCTCTCTCCACTCTCAATGTAGCTTCAAACATCTTACCAAATTCAACATGTCCAGAAGTAGTCACTATTGTCTTAATTTCCAATCGAAGTCCATCTTTGAATTTTCTGCACTTATTTTCTTCATCAACGACTACATACGGAGCAACCCTCGAAAGTTCTGTAAATTTCTTCTTATACTCTTCTACTGTCATAGATCCCTGCACTAGTTTAAAAAATTCAACTCTTTTCAAATCTTGATAGAAACAGGGATAATAATGATAATTAAACTGCTTCTTAAAATCCTCCCAAGTAATTCCTTCAGGAGTTCTTCGTTGAACTGAGGCCCACAAATCATATGCTTTTTCCTTTAGCAAAAACGTAGCAAAAGAGACCTGTTGTTCATCTGTGCACCTCATAACTTCAAATACACATTCTAGTTCATTCAACCAAGAACTAGCACTATCTGGATCTCCAGTTCCCTCAAAATTCGTAGCTCTCAACTTGCGTGCACACTCAATTGAATTCTCTGGCACTCGCGTTTGATACTGAACCATCGCAGTTAACAATTCTGTAATTCTATCCATTGGTTCCTCCCTAGGTTCTGGTATATGAGGTTGAGCTATAGGTGGTTGAGGGTGTGATTCTATCTCATTTTCACCTTGGTTACCACTTCTCTCTCCAAGGTCAGCTACCGGTCTTGTGCGTGGGCGGCCAACTTGACACATGATGCTGTTACAAAATCAAAGTTATGCTTAAATGCATGAAACTAAATGCAAAAAATAATTCTGTGGTCTAAGGAATTATAAACCTGGCTTTGATACCAAGTTGACAGGACCCACCCCGACTCCTCTCTTGAGTACGAGGGAGACCCTGTATGTTGAACTTTTACTAGCATGATAAAAGGAATTTAGACTAAAATTTTCCTTAGAAAATACTTGCTTTTAAACATAAATAAATGTAAGGAAAAATATTGGAGAGTACAAAATGTACATAATTGCAATTCCCTTACACATTTTCGTTCGTTACAAAAAGTTTATCAAAAATGACCGATCGGACCAAAAACAGATCACTTTAAAAATTAACACACCAGTCCGTCCTGACCAGAAAACCGAGTAGGCCGAGTAAGAAACCCGAGTAGACCGAGTAGACCGAATAGACCAAATTGGCCGAGTAGGTCAAGTGGACCGAGTAGGTCAAGTGGGCCGAGTAGGTCGAACAGACCGAGTAGAAATCCTACCACGTTCTGACCATGCCTACAGTCCCGACCTTGCCTACCGTCCCGACCATGTCTACCGTCATGACTATGCCTACCGTCCCGACTATGCCTACCGTCCTGACCATTTCTATCGTCCCGACCATACCGACCTCACATTTCTAAATATGTATAGGAAAATTAAAAATGCATGACTTTTATGCTTCTTGATGTCATCGAGTGGCCCACCTCAAAACTTCTGAATCTGCACAACCGAGCAACTACCTGAAAAAATATTTTAGGAGTGAAAGGATGAACGCTAACGCCCAGTGAGTGAATGGAAACTTTTAAAAACATTTCTGAATAACTTTTCAACATGCATTCAGTAATATATAGTAAAAATAATATATCTACTTTCATACTTAATAAACTGAATAAACTGAATGCATCTCTTTTCTGAATAAGACTAAAATACTTTATAAAATCTTAATCTGTACCAAATTCGTACCCAGGGATATCCTCAATACGTAAGCCGAATTACTTCGTGCAAACACGGAGTCAGAAATAACTTCTGGTCATACCCGTCTAGAGCGACACAATTAATCTTTCTCTGGTCATATGTGGGCAGAGCGACTCTCTGGTCATACACGTGCAAAGCGACTCGATTACTCTTTCTCTGGTCATACACATGCAGAGCGACTCATGACATACACATATGTAGAACGGCCCCAAAAGCCAACCATAATCATAACTGGGGAAGGGTACATACATGGTGCTTTTGTAGAAATCATAATCTCTTCTTGATAATTCATAAAATAATATAACTGATTTTGAATGCTAATATAAGCATACAACATACTTTCAATTCTCTGTATCATCACTATCAATCATAAAAAGCAATAAAAAGCTTAAATAATTTGGAACAATTAATCTTAACCATAAAACTAGAAACTTTTGAGTTAAAAACAAAACTGAAAACTTATTCACTCACAACTTAGACGTCAAGCTTAATTCGGACCAAGTATGCTAGGTTCCCCTACTTTGTCTTTTTTCCCTAACAATCACACAAGATCCAATTAGAAACTGGAACCAAAGAATAATAAACTGAAATCTATAATCACGAGAAAGAGCTTCACTGACTTCTCATTCTCTTTCCTTTCTTCCGCTGGATTCTACTGCTTTCTAGCTCTCACAACGTTTATCCTCCAATATATATATATATATATATATATGTATAGAAAGATAGTTGAAGTTGTGAGCTAATTAACTAAGCTCATAGCTGTCTGTCAGCCATGCAGACCACCCAAGCTTACTCACCTGATGGCTTTTCTGCTTCACGCTTATCCAATTTTTTTTTCAAATTGGGCCTTTCGATTGGGTCTGAAAGACATGGGTGTTACAGTTCTACCATACTAAGAGGGTACTCATGTAAAATCACCATATTTGCAAGCTCTCTGCAGGTAGTGTCTTGATCAAATTTAAACGTCCTAATTTCAACATCTCCCTCCTTTGTTTTTTTAGCTTTTAACATGCGTCCAACATCAAAAAATTTCTTTCGAGGACAGTTATCCCTATGGTTTCTTAAATGAGATGTTCCAGCAGTCCCTTTTCCTGATAACTTCTTATTACAACCTTTGCAAATAGCTGTCCAAACCCCGTTAATTTTTTCTCTATTAAAAGATTCCCACACCTTGGATGCCAATTTTCTTTTTCCATCTTCATTGACACTAGAATCAATCTCAATGTCACCGGATTCAATATCAATATTAGTAACTTCATTATGACTTGAATGAGTCGGAATCGGAGTCGGTTGGTCTTGGCCTTGGGTAATACTTATTGATGTCGACATTCTATCGTAAAATGGCAATAACTTTATGTCAATAATTACCAATAGACAAGCAAAGGAAAACTTGTACAAAAATTGTCTATGGTGCAAAGAAACACAAAAGAAGAAACACAAAAACTGTCTTGGCTCTCAGATATGTGACTTCACTCTTTCAAACAATTATTCAAACTCAACAGATATCCTGGAACTTCATTATATAGTGATTTCAAAGCTAACAAAAATTTACAGACATAGAGGACCCCTTTACATTTCATATACTTTGATGCTGGAGTTCAGCTAAACAATTGCAAATGTATACTGCAAAACATTGAAAATATTAATCAACCATAAGTCTCACTTATGGGGAGAGAAAAACATTTATGATTCCAGGCTTCCAGCATGATAAGGACAAATTATTTACATAAGTGAACTTGAATTCATAGACAAAAATAGAAAGCAGGTGACACAAATCATAAATTCTATTGCTGGAAGATAAATCAATAAACATAAACTAAAAACTGGACTAAAACTTCAAGATTGACAAGAAAGTTGTCCATTTCTTCCAACAAAGTCAAGTAAATTGCCTTTAGGGTTCAACGAAATTCTCTAAGATTACATTTACTAATCAAAACGTCTTCTTACAGCACTCATTACTTTCACAGTGCACAACCAGGTATATCCAATGGACTAAACATTGAAAATCACAAAACTTAAAGACTAGACTAAAACTTCAAGATTGACAAGAAAGTTGTCCATTTCTTCGTACCAGGGCACGTAAATTGCCTCTAGAGTTCAACCAAATTCACCCAGATTACATTTACTAATCAAAGTGTCTTCTTACAACATTCACTTTCAAAGTGCACAACCAGATATAATACCTTAAAAATCCAGAAGTAACTGAGGAAGAATTCTCTCCAAATGAGTTGCCTCAATCTTACTGACACCCTCCGCTTCAGCTAATGTAGCAGCACGACCACGGCCGCTGCATTAACATAAAGGTTTTCAACAATGTCATAACTTCCATTATATGAAGCTGTAAGAACTAAGAAGTTCAGAAAACCAAATTTAAAGAGTTTTGGTTGTAATTAAAAGTTGGGATGAAGGAGAGAAAGCAATTATATCTTAAAGTAGAAATTTGCAGTCTATAAAATAAGTTTAGAGCTAAACTTCCATTATATGGAACTGTAAAAAGTTCAGAAAACCAAATTCAATGAATTTTGCTTGTAATTAAGTTGGGATGAAACAGAGAAAGCAATTATAACTTATAAATTAAAAGTAGAAATTGGCAATCAAGAAATATAATGCAAGGATTCGTGAGTTGTGACTTGTGACCAAGCAGCCACTATATTCACTTGGTGGGTTGGGTATACCTGAGTACATATCAACTTAACTGACAAGTTGATAAATTGTCAGGACCTCAAAGTCGGTTTACATATATTCATTAATCATCTTCTGCATTTAAGTAAAAAAGAAAAAATAAACTATGCATTATAATTAATTCAGAGTTTGAGTGACACAACACGAATTCAGAACCTCAACAGCATATTAGTGTCGATGTGAGAAGATTACATTTCACCGAACAGGGACAAAATTATTTTCATCGAATTTAGAGGGTTTGGCAAGCCATGTTTCACAAATTCACAAATTCACAAATTCACAAATTCACAAATTCACAAATTCTGAATTCACAAATTCACAAATTCACAAATTCAGAATTCAGGCCATGTTTCACAATTCACAAATTCATAAATTCAGGACCACAACCCATATAAAACTAATAACAGCAAGTGCAAGAGAGAGAGATAGAGAGCTGCGGACTTACGGTGAGTGGTGAGACTGGTGACCGGTGAGCCGGTGAGCGGTGGAGCTGCAGGCTGTCCAAAGTGTGGACCTGACGGTGAGTAGTGGAGCTGCAAGTGTGGTTTGTGGAAATTCGAAAGGTGGGAAGAAGAAAAGACGAAAAAAAGATAAGAAAAATTGAGAAGAAAAGAAGATTGGTGGTCTGGTGGAGTGGTGGATACAGCTGTAAGAAGAAGAAAGAACATTGATGTTGCGGCTGTAAGAAAAAGAAAACAAGAAATTAGGTATAGTGAGTAACAGAGTAAAACAGTGTAGTTTTGTATACCAATCGGGTCCACGGGTCCGGGTCAGGTATTTTGACTGAGACCCAGACCCGACCTAACCAGTATTCGGGTCTACTATATTGGACCCAGACCCGACCCATCCGGTTCGGGTTCGGTCCTGTACTCGTGGGTCCGGGTACAATTGACATCCCTAGGCTTAATCCTCAGCAGAAGCTGAGTACATTGTTGCAGCAGTAGCATCAAACCAAGCCATATGGATCAGAAAAGTGTTGACATATTTGGAATATACAGACGATGAACCAACTATCCTTTGGTGCGACAATATGTCAGCAATTTCAATGGCCAAAAATCTTGTCCAGCATGGAAGAACAAAGCATATAAATGTCAAATTTCATGCAATCAGAGAAGCTGAGAAAAATGGTGATATTCAATTGATGCATTGCAAGTTTGAAGAGCAATTGGAAGACATATTCACGAAAGCTCTTCCCTATGGTCAGTTTAATGTTTTAAGAACAAAGGTTGGAGTTTTTAAGAAAAGTTTCAATAAGGAGTGTTAAACCAATGAAATTTTTCCTAAATACTCTTTAGCTTATGGTTATGATGATTTAGTTTCATTTGTATTAGTTGTACTATTTAGTTCCTTTTCTAATTTGCTTAACGTGTTAGTTTACCTTTATATGGTAATGATGTTTTTAGGTATGGTTGTGTCATTTTCTTGTTGTATTGGTTAAAGTCAGGATGTGTCAGATTATTATAGCACATTGTCCCTGTATTTTGTATATAAACTTTTATATCAGTGTATGGATGTATGGACGAATGAATGAAAGTTATTGAAGTTTTTTATAGCAAAAATATTGAGTGAACTCTCTAATTTTCTCCTCTCAACCGAGAGTATGGTTTTCATGTTTATTGATGGTTATTGATGTTATTGATATCATGTATGGATGTTTAATGGATTGATTGTCTAACAGAAGTTATTGATGTGTGCTTCAAAGGACATATGCAGTAGGTCTTAAATAGTCACCTCTTGAATCTATATTTATTTTCATAATTTATTTCCTACTATATATATACAACCAGAATAAGAAGACAAAACTAAAAAACAATGTAAAAAAAAACTAAGCAAAACTACACTACTTAGGATATTTACCTCTACCTCCTTCCTGATACAATGGGGATAATCCTCCATCCAAATAGGTATTCTCGTCGATCATAAGTGCATTCTCCGCTAATCCTTTTGCCACTTTGTTGGCGTCTTTACTTGTATAACAGAAAGTTACTTCCTCCGATTTGCCTCTCAAGCATAAAATTTCGGAGATAACCCTACCTAAATCGGAATCCAAATTATAGCCTTCATTGATCAATTTCACAATAGTGGCCTCATTAGATTCGATATTCTTCAGCACCAAGCCACAGTCAATCCCAAATTGAAGACATCTCAGCATATCCATCAACTTGGCCTCTTTAACACTGGACGTGCCATCAAAACCATGGAGCACGCTGGAAGCACCTTCCCGTCAGAATTCTAACAACCATCCCAACACCCACATGACCATTTGTTAAAACTCAAAATCATTGGAGAGAAGGCTTGACTTGTTATGGCCTTTGATATTTATACCTCTCATCATCAAGTCCACTAAAATCCTTGACCTAAGTAAATCCTTTTAAATCTAGTTCTAATTGAATACACCTTGATTTTTACGGACATTTTTAAAGTCTCAATCCAATACACCCGGATTTGGATAGACTCTTTAAAAGTCTATAGAAAATGGGTTGAATACCACTGGACTCTTTTAAAGTTTTTAAATATTCTAATTGAATACGTCCGGATTTATAAAGTTTTTAAATATCCTCGAGAATCATAATTCAATACACCCCACTTAGTTCCTTATTGGGATGACAATTCTGATACTGATGTGGCTAATTCTAATTCGAGGGTGAATTTTCTCTACCTTGAGGAGGATGATACGGTGCATATAGAATGGAAATTTTTAGCTCGTATGAACATTCTAAGAATAATTGACGTTCACTGGATTTGGACATCAGAGAAACTATTGCAATGTTTTGTTTATTTTATTTGTTTTTAGTTTATTTAATATGCAGGGTATTTTGATATTTTTCTTGTTGCAGTTATTTAGAATCGAGGATCTGATATAATTAGTTTGTTTTGTGGTTATGTTGAACAATTAACCTATTGTATGAAGAAACAAGTTTCTCTATATTTTAATCATTTTCTCTTGGTATTCATGCTTGAATCAACAAGAGCAAGAATGTAATACCTGAAAATTGCCTTTAGAAAAAATAAAATAAAATAAAAGTCTATGGAAATATTAAAGGCAATTAAAAATAATTATAAGGAGTTGACTTGTAAATAAAGATTTCCTATTTAATTGTTTTAGGGTTAGAAACTTATTGCTCTCTCTCTCTCTCTCTCTCTCTCTCTCTCTCTCTCTCTCTCTCTCTCTCTCTCTCTCTCTCTCTCTCTCTCTCTCTATATATATATATATATATATATATATATATACACGTTATACTTACAAAAAAAATGATTAAGTGAATAGATGGCCGTTTGCCCTAGATACAAAGGAAGATCGGTTTGTAAGCTTCGACAATGAGGTTTGAGCAATTCTTGAGCCTCTAGAAATAGAGTGGATTCGTAAGGGTTCGAGGTAAGTAAACTAATTCATGACTTGCTAAACATTTATATATTATATATTTAAAGAGTTTTCGAAATATTGACTTATGTTTTGAATTGACTAATTAGTGTTATAGTTTTCCAAGTGTTCATTTTGTCAGAAATTTGATTTATGGTTTCGTGTGTTATTAAAAGTATTTGAAACGTTTTGATATATTGTTCATAAATGTTTAAAAGATATTATAAATTTATTAATTGATATTCTGATTTTAAGATTTATGTTTTAATTTGCGAAGAGAATAAATGTTTCTACTTTGGCTCATTGATTGTGGTATCTGAATTATTTGGGCTAGATCATCGGGCTATGGGTGACACTATCGGAATCATTTGGGCCGGGTCACTAGGCTACAAGTGACACTAATCGAAATCATTTGGGTCTGGTCACCAGCTTACGGGTGACACTAATCGGAATCATTTAGGCAGAGTCACCGGGCTACGGGTGACACTATTGGAATTATTTGGGTCGAGTCACCAAGCTACGGGTGACACTATTCGGAATTTGTGACACTATGAGACATGAGCTTTATGTTTTCTGCTTTAAAAAGTGATTATTCCTTATTGTTTACTTCCGTAAAAATTACAATGATTTAAATCATGGCTATTAAATGATCTTTTGATTTCATATTATTCATACTGTTTTATGAAGAGTTTATGAGCAAGATTTTGAACATAAAGACTTTATGAAGACTATTTTATTTTACATGTTTTGCATGAATTTACTTACCGAGTTGACGGCTCACTCCTCGTCACCACATTTTTACAGATTAAATTCTTGGATTTAGAATGGATGAAGTTTTCATTAGCATATCGAAGACATGTATTGCCGGAGGGTTTAATTTCTTGTGTGGGTGCTGTAAGGAATCAATTAATTTAATGTTAGTAATTACTTTAGACTTTGGAGATTTTAGTGAAATGAATGGTATTAGGTTTGAGTATTGTATTTTGTGGATATATTGTTGTTGATTCTTGTTGCGAAGATTTATAAATTAAAGTTTTTGTAAGGTTTGAGTTTCGTATCATCCCGGTCTGTTGGGTTCCGAATTTGGGGTGTTACAAAGAATTTGTTGTTTGATTGTTCATCATTGTATACCTTCCGCTGCATCAGATACTAATTGGAAGGATCAAATATTGAACATTACCTTATAATTCATAATTGGGTGGCTCTATTGACACCCAAAACAGTTTTCCACACACCCACTTAAAAAAAAAATCAAATTTAATAATTTACTCCTAACAACTCTATACATATGATATCCTCTTCTCTATTTGCATCCATACTGGGAACAAATAGTTGAAGTTTCCATTTCAGTAACTAATTAGTCCTTTTTTACATCAAATTCTCTTTAATCTGTATTGCTCAATTGGGTATGTGATCAGTCCTTTGAATCCTTTTAATTTGTTAACTATTCCCATGATATTACATATTTAAGGAAATAATTTTGTATTTGCAGTATGAATTTTGCTGTAAATCCAAAGATAAACAATACGATTATGGAAGCTCAATAAACAATAGATTCATTTTATTGGGCCATGTTTTGTACACTGGACTGGACTGGACTGGACTGGACTGGACTGGACTATAATCACTATATATGATTAGAATGTACTGTACTAGATTAGATTATATTTAATATTATCCTATGTTTGGTGTTGTTCTGCACTACTACTGATGTAAATTTGTACTTATTTTTTTAGTACACTAGTGTTGTACGATGTGCTAGTACTGTTCAGTATAGTGGACCAAACAAGCCCTGGAATTTCAGTATAAAAATAGCATTTGTTCTTCTGTAATTTGGACCGCACAACAATGACTATGAACGCACATCTTTTGTTTCAGTATTTTTCTTGTAGTATTTTACTCTGTATGAACATATTATGCGGCGTTAGTGATGGTAAAACAGATATATATTATCTTTGTTTTATAAGTAAACAATGTTGTGAAATTTATCATAAGCCTCCAATGAAATTCTGAAATGTTCAAAATCTCCCTGTAAAATTTATCTGAAAACTCTGAACTGTCTTTATATTGATGCAGCTACATGATATGTCTCAATTCATGAAGAGCCGAGTAGCTTGTGAGTAGCTTCCATGCATGCATGCAACTCGGTGGCTGACTCAATTGAGAGTTATCTTTAGTTATCTTTGAAATTTGAATAAATTAGTTAGTTGTAGTTGATTGGTCAGTTTTAGTTAGTTTGTTGAGATTGTGCACATACCAATCTATTCCTATTTTAGAGGTCAATAATTATCTGATTGTAGACCTATAAAAGGGTACGACACTCTTGAATAAAGGCAACGAATAAATTAGCAAATTCTCTACCTCTGTTCTCACTTCTTCCCTACTCAAATTAACTCTCATCATTTGGTATCAGTGCCAGGTTTGGCTTTAATGGAGACCCGTGGCAAATCCAACACAGAATTTCGCAATGAGACCCGTGGCAAATCCAACACGGTGATAGCAGAACTCAAAGCTATACGACCTAATCTGAAACCAACCCACTATCAACAACCCAATCAGATATCAACCCCTTTGCACCAACCGAATCCTCACACCACACAAGTATTCACCATACCACAACCACCGGCCATAACAACCACCACCTGAAGTTATCTTTCCCAAAGTTTAATGGTGAGGATCCGCAAGGATGGGTCTATAAGGCGGAACAATATTTTGAGTTTAAAAGTATCGCCCCAGACCAACAAGTGCAGCTCGCGTCCTTTCATTTAGAAGGAATCGCCTTGCAGTGGCATAGATGGCTCACCAAATTTCGCAGACCAGTTACGTGGGATGAATTCACCAAGGCAGTGTTACTACGCTTCAGACCGACCGATTATGAGGATCCATCGGAGGCATTAACACGCCTCAAACAGACGTCCACGGTAGCCATATACCAGGAGTGTTTTGAGAAACTTTCGCATCAAGTGGATGGACTGCCTGAAAGTTTTCTTATTGGCTATTTTATTGCAGGGTTAAAAGAAGAAGTTCGTATAGACATCAAGATCAAGCAGCCGAGAACACTGGCGGATGCGATAGGAGTGGCACGACTGGTAGAAGAAAGGAACTTGATACAAAGAAAAGGTAATCCTTCATTTCGATCACAGCCAATGTCAAAAGCTATCACTAGTCCGTCGGCGGGAGTGTTGGGACCTTCCCCCCTGTCGAAAATTTCAACTGATTCAAACAATTTTCCAGTGACATACCGTAAGATAACCAGTCAAGAGGCGAGAAGCCGTTGGGAGAAAGGGCTTTACTATTACTGTGATGAGAAGTTCGTCCCGGGCCATCGCTGTGAACGTCCACAGTTGTTCATGATTGAAGACAATCTTCCATTGGATTCAAACGAGGACAATACTGGAACTAGTGCGAATGAGGTAGAACCCATACCTGAGATTTCCTTCCATGCAATTGCTGGAACGGAACACCCACAAACCATCCGGGTTCTAGGACGATTGAGCGGTCGAGATGTCATGGTATTGGTCGATGGCGGAAGCACCCACAATTTTATCGATCAGACCTTGGTCTCCAAACTGGGATTACCGGTCACAAGTGATAGAAAACTGCAGGTGATGGTGGCAAATCGGGAAAAAATTGAATGCCAAGGGCAGTGTCAAGGCCTCAATTTGATGATCCAAGGTTACTCAGTTACAGCTGATTGTTTTGTTCTTCCGGTTGCGGCTTGTCAGGTGGTCTTGGGTGTCCAATGGCTGGTGACTCTCGGACCTTTTGAAACGGATTACAAGAGGTTAACTATGACCTTCAAGGATGATGGAGATGTTTGTACCTTTCAAGGACTCAGCCACGTCAAGAATGGGGTGATCTTTGATGTAGAACTTTCTTGTTTACATGGAACTGGTTATTTATTTCAAATTACTTCAGCTATATATGGAGAAGGGACGACCAATTACCCCCCTGATCTTACACACATCCTCAACCAATTTCAACACATTTTTATGACCCCTTCGTCCTTACCACCAAAGCAAAGGCATGACCACCGGATACCATTACAAGCGAATTCTTTTCCTGTAAGCGTCCGACCCTACCGTTACCCGTATTACCAGAAATCAGAAATTGAAAAATTGGTGAAAGAGCTGTTAACGTCAGGGTTAATCCGTCCTAGTGGCAGCCATTTTTTCGTCACCGGTCCTATTGGTTAAAAAAGGAGACGGAACTTGGAGGTTTTGTGTGGACTACAGGGCTTTAAATCAAATCACGATCAAGGATAAGTATCCGATTCCGGTCATTGATGAGCTCTTGGATGAACTCCACGGGGCAATTTTTTTTTCTAAATTGGATTTAAGGTCCGGTTATCACCAGATTCGTGTACATGATGAGGATATTTCAAAAACGGCTTTCCAAACACACAAAGGCCACTACGAGTTTATCGTGATGCCTTTCGGACTCACTAATGCACCTGCCACCTTCCAAAGCCTAATGAACGACCTCTTCAAGCCACATCTTCGAAAATTCATCTTAGTATTTTTTGATGATATTTTAGTTTACTCTAAAACCTGGGGTGACCATCTTTCTCACTTGTACTTGGTCCTTGACATTTTATCTACTAATAAATTGTTTGCCAAAGAGTCAAAATGTCGATTCGGTGTTATGCATGTTGATTATCTGGGTCATAGAATTTCAGAAGAGGGTGTAGCAGTTGACCCTACGAAAATTGATACCATCATCAAGTGGACGATACCTACCTCTGTCAAGGCAGTGCGCGGATTCCTTGGATTGGCGAGGTATTATCGAAAATTCGTTCGAAACTTTGGAAGCATCGTAGCCCCACTAACTCGGCTCACTACTAAGGAAGGGTTTATATGGGCCACGGAGGCTGCCCAGGCATTCAAACAACTGAAGGAGGCCCTTACCACACCACCTATTCTATGTTTGCCCGACTTCTCACAACAGTTTGTGGTCGAGAGTGACGCTAGTGGAATCGGTATAGGAGCAATTTTATCTCAGAATGACCGTCCAAGCGCTTATTTCAGTGAGGCGTTAAAAGGGTTTGCGTTGGCATTATCAACTTACGAAAAAGAAATGCTCGTGATTGTCAAATCGATTCGTAAGTGGCGTCCGTACCTTCTTGGCAAGCCTTTTACGGTTCGGACGGACCATAGGAGTCTCAAGTACTTGTTGGAGCAGCGGATCACAACCCCGGCACAAACCCGTTGGTTACCTAAGATTCTCAGATACGACTATGTGATTAAGTATAAGAAAGGGTCAGAAAATCAGGGTGCCGATGCATTATCACGAGTGGTCGAATTCAACTACTTGGCTATCTCATTGCCACGGGCAGATTGGTGGCAAGTGTTAAAACCTGAGGTTCGAGTCGACCCGTTCTACAAGCAGGTGGCCGAGAAAGAGACTTCCATAGGCAGTAGATTTTTGAATCGTGATGGGGTGTGGTTCAAGGACAACAAAGTCTACTTAAGTTCCACTTCCAAATTGATTCCTAAGCTTGTGTCTGAATTCCATTCCTCACCCATGGGTGGTCATTTTGGATATCACAAGACACTCAACCGAATCAAACAAGATTTTGCATGGTCAAACATGCGTGGAACAGTGAAGAAATTCCTACAAGAGTGTGAGGTATGTCAGAGGAACAAAACCGAGTGCATGAAGCCGGCTGGACTGCTTCAACCGTTGACAATACAGAAGCGAATTTGGTCTGACATTTTGATGGATTTCGTGGAAGGGCTTCCTTATTCGTACGGTAACACGGTGGTCATGGTCGTGGTGGATCGTCTATCGAAGTATGCCCATTTCGTTCCTCTGAAGCATCCATTTACAGCTGCTACAGTGGCTAAGACATTTGCTAGTAACATAGTCTGTCTACATGGAGTTCCCACATCAATTGTAAGTGTCCGAGACAAGGTTTTCATCAGTTCTTTTTGGCAAACATTGTTTAAATTGCAGGGAACACAGCTGTGTTTAAGCTCCAGTTATCACCCACAAACCGATGGCCAAACAGAGGTGGTAAATCATACATTGGAGCAATACCTGTGATGCTTTGCTGGAGATCAGCCGTGTAAATGGGTGGACTGGATTCCTTGGGCAGAATTCAGCTACAACACGGCCGTACACTCGGCTACCAGAGTCTCGCCATTCGAATCCGTTTACGGCATTTCGCCTCCTAGCTTAGTGCCATATGTTCCGGGAACGACCCGTGTGCAGGCTATAGACGAGTTTCTTCATGATAGGGACTCTATTTTACGTGACTTACTTCATAACCTACAGATTGCTCGTAACCGAATGAAGGTTCAAGCCGATCATCATCGTCGAGAGGTTAATTTTTCAGTTGGGGATTATGTGTATCTAAAGCTACAGCCGTACAGCCAATCGTCTGTGGCATTCCGTAGCTCCCTCAAGCTTGCCCCCCGTTTTTTTGGCCCATATCTGATCACTGAAAGGGTGGGACAGGTAGCATATAAGCTAGCTCTGCCGGAAGGCTCTCAGATACATGATGTGTTCCATGTAAGTTTGTTAAAAAAACATTTGGGTTCTGCACCCTGCTCTACACAGACCCTTCCTCCAATATCTGATGAGGGCTCAGTTCTACCTCAACCTGAAGCTATTATGGATAGACGAGTGATTCAAAAAGGGCACTATCAACCCAAGAAGGAAGTACTGGTGAAATGGAAGGGTGCACCAGGTGAGGATTCTACATGGGAAAACCAATGGCGTTTCTCTCGAACCTATCCAGACTTCATCCTTGCGGATAAGGATCCTTTGGGTGGGAAGGAATGATATGTCTCAATTTATGAAGAGACGAGTAGCTTGTGAGTAGCTTCCATGCATGCATGCAACTCGGTGGCTGACTAAATTGAGGGTTATCTTTAGTTATCTTTGAAATTTGAATAAATTAGTTAGTTGTAGGTGATTGGTCAGTTTTAGTTAGTTTGTTGAGATTGTGCACATGCCAATCTATTCCTATTTTAGAGGTCAATAATTATCTGATTGTAGACCTATAAAAGGGTACGACACTCTTGAATAAAGGCATCGAATATATTAGCAAATTCTCTACCTCTGTTCTCACTTCTTCCCTACTCAAATTAACTCACATCACTACACATTGTGTACATGGGTTCCCTGCAAGAAAGGGAATACCCGCCGGCATCACAACATCTGACTATGCTTCAAGAAGTTGTTGGGAGCGGGTAGAGTATTCCTAGAATTTAATTACCTGTAAAATCTTTTTTCTCATTTTCTTTAACACTCTTATCTCCGTGAACCCAGCTCTCTGAAAAATGTATTGGTGAGAAGTTACACAAGGAGTTTCAATGGATTTGCTGCCAAGCTTACTAATAATGAGAGACAAAAGCTATCTAGTAAGTTCCGTACAGTAACTTTTCATGCAACTTGAATAAGGATTCCTTCATTTTAACACTCTTGATTATAATATTTGCAGGCATGGACGGAGTCGTTTCTGTCTTTCCAAGTAGAATTCTCCAGCTTCAAACAACAAGATCTTGGGATTTTATGGGTTTAAATGAATCTGTTACTCGGAAACGTAATATTGAGAGTAATATTATAGTTGGTGTTATTGACACGGGGAATCTGGCCTGAATTGGAGAGTTTTAGTGACGAAGGTTTCGGTCCTCCTCCAGAAAAGTGGAAAGGGGCTTGTAGAGAGGGCAAAAATTTCAGTTGCAACAAGTAATGTTTTTCTCTCATTAAATTATATGAATAAAAGTCATAATTTTTTTTTTTCATTTTTGAATGATTACTTTACAGCAAAATAATTGGAGCTCGATATTACAACATATCTGGAACTAGTGCCAGAGATGAAGATGGTCATGGATCGCATACTGCTTCCACGGCTGGTGGAAACTCCGTAAAGGATGCTAGTTTTTACAGGATGGCGAAAGGGATTGCAACAGGAGGGGTTCCCTCAGCAAGAATTGCTGTGTACAAAGCCTGTGATGCTGAAGGGTGTCAAATAGCAGATATCTTGAGTGCTTTTGATGATGCTATTGCTGATGGAGTTGACCTTATAACAATCTCAATTGGAATCCCAATATTGTTAAAATTTATGAGGATCCCATTCAACTTGGCTCTTTTCTCTTTTCTCTTTTCATGCTATGTTGAAAGGAATCCTGACAGTACATTCTGCTGGCAACAACGTCCTCTAAGTTATTCGGTTGCAAGTGTTGTTCCATGGCTGTTCTCTGTAGCAGGCAGTACCACAGATCGACCGATTGTCGACAACAATATATATATATATATATATATATATATATATTAGTTTTCCTATATAACTTAAATCAGTGCGCTGTATTTGAACAATTGATTATGGAGAAGTTTTGACAAGTGTATACACTTTGGGTCAATTTATATAAATCACATACAACGCACTGATGAATTTATATCATTACGCACTGCATTGAAAATTTATCATATTTCTATATATTTATATAGATCGTATGTATTCTAAATTTCTAATGAAAGTTTGTTACATGATGAGTAGGGTACCTCAATAAATTTTGTCGATGGAAAAAAAAATCCTTTGGTATTTGGCAGAGATATTTATAAATCTGGTTTTTGCAGTAAAAATCAGGTAATGGATGTGTAAGTACTAAACGATTCATTTCAACTCCAAACTATTTCCAAAGAAAATACAAAACATTATTTCAATTCATAATTCTTTTCAGGACGTGTGATTCTGAGTGTCTCGATGAAAGCAAAGCGAAGGGGAAGATTGTGGTATGAAATCAGATTGATGGATTAGTTGAAGCTCATAGAGCTGGTTCTGCAGGGTCAATCATGCAGAGTGAATTGGTGACGATTACTCCTACTGTTTCGTTTCCAGCATCGGCTGTAAGACCTAAAGAATACAATGAATTCCACAAAGTATTGATATCTTCAAGAAGTATCCCTCTGTTGATTAATTCTTACTATTATAATCGCGAAATTAAATGATTCAGATTTCATACTGAATTTGCAGAAATCCGCAAGCAGAAATATTAAAAAGTGAAGCCATCAAGGATTCTGCTGCTCCAGTAGTCACCGAGTTCTCTTCTCGTGGGTAAAATTTTGTTTATCCTGAAATCCTGAAGGTATACATGTTGTCGAAATCTACAGCTCTCTCTCCCTCTCTAGAGACCATCCTTTGTAATGCCATTCAACTAACTTAATACTCAAATGTGTGATCCAGCCAGATATAAGCGCCCCCGGAGTAAATATCTTGGCTGCATTCTCACCTATTGCTGAAATATCTCCTGACCCATTAGACAAAAGAAAAGTTAAATACACTATAATGTCAGGAACCTCCATGTCTTGTCTCCATGTCACTTGTGTAGCTGCATATGTGAAAACGTTCCACCCTGATTAGTCTCCTTCCGCCATCAAATCTGCTATAATGACAACCGGTAAAATATTATACCTACACAAATCTTTGTGTTTTAATTCATTTTGATGGAGTTTAGTTTATGCTTCTAAATCACTGAGCTTTTTCTTTCTCTAGCAATGACCATGGATCCAAGTAAAAATGTAGACCGTGAATTCGCTTATGGTTCTGGCCATATCAATCCACTGGAAGCTATAAATCCTGCACTTGTTTATGAAACTCTCAAACCCGACTACATCAAAATGCTCTGCAGCGCAGGCTATAGGGATAAACAACTTAGGCTCGTAACAGGAGATAACAGCACTTGCCCAAAGGAAATAGAATCCCTGAAGGATCTCAATTACCCTTCTATGCAGGCTGATGTTACACGAGACAAACCTTTTGAGGTTACATTAAATCGAACAGTTACCAACGTTGGCCTTGCAAACTCTACTTACAAGGCAAATGTCTCCCAACCAAAAAATGGCAATATCAAAGTGGAGCCTGCAGTTCTTGTAAATCGTAATTTACAATCAAACTTGACTGGTATCAAGGAAAACAGAAAGTAACAGCACAAGAAAATCACGTTAGAAAACAGAGTTTGATCCGAGGCCCGTGTTTCACACGGTGTCCTTAAGACAATTTTACCGGACAACACCGTATGTGTATTAGGCGATTGTCTCCCAGGATACAACGGTTCAACAGTGGTAAGCCTAAACACTATCCACTACCAGCGAACTCAAACCGAGTTTTGAACTTACCAAGAAAACCAGAGAAGAAAAGAATTTGGCAGCTCAAAAGAAAACTGTAATTATTTTTTCTCTAGGTTGAACAGAATATTAGAGATATTAAATACCTAAACCGAAACACTAGGGTTTTGGGATTAATTCGGGATTATTTTGGAAAATTCATTTTTGATTTAATAAAGAAATAATTTAATTAAACAATATTCTCCAAAGAGATTTATTTATAATTAAAACCCGATTATGTATTCTTAGTGATCAAGTAAGAAATCAGAATCCAAACAATTAAAGCTTTCTTTATTCATCACAATCAAAAAACGTTGACTTAGGGAAGTGGCAAAAGGTCAACTAGACTCT
Source organism: Dipteronia dyeriana (assembly GCA_032871835.1). Lineage (NCBI taxonomy): Eukaryota > Viridiplantae > Streptophyta > Magnoliopsida > Sapindales > Sapindaceae > Dipteronia > Dipteronia dyeriana. The sequence continues at coordinate 2,982,396 of CM065301.1, read as the reverse complement.
CACGGTCCAATCGGAGCGGCATTCGTGTCCGCAGGTCGCACCCACACACGAGTCGTGCATTCGAAGGTTCGGGGTCCATGATTTGCACCCCCCCTGCGCGCGTGAAGAGAGTCTCTATGCCACACATGTTGATAGCTCATATCACACATTCACTTATAAACCACATTCACTTATAAACTACATATAAGTGATTTCCCTAAGCAATGTGGGGTTCATTTTAATCCCTACACAATGGGTCTACTTTGAGACTCAATTTCTCATTCACCCATTAACTATTTTGTAAATTTGAGTATACCATTTCAAAGTTCTCACGGAGGAGAATTCGAATCCACTTTAATCTTCCATTTCTATGGAATTTATCATACTCAATTTGTGCTCTCAAAATGAGAGTTTATCACACAAAAATTCCAACAATCCCCCACATGAATGAAATTGACCTAGGAGACACAAATAAGATGTTTGGTAAATTCAAACAGTCAAAATCTGCATAGGATAGGTAGGTGTTACCCTTTGAACCTTCTCTTGTAAAGGTATGCTTACTTTACTGGATGATCAGTAGATGTGATATCTTTGAACTGTTCTGTCGTTTTGTGTAAACGATCACACACCTTACACAAGTATCTTCCAGACCCGATTTGGTTCTCATTTTTATGTTCGTTTTGGCCATGAACATGCGCCTAGTTCAGTGAGAGTCTCTGGAGAATATAGCTTTTCACTATTCTCTTTTAAAAGTGGCCCCACTTCTCTCTCACATATGTAATTTCTTAATTAAGAGTAACCCGCTTTACTCTGCTCAGATTTTCATAGCTAGGAATTTCGACGCATAAGAATCATTAAAACCACAGTTTAACCTTTTCCCTATGGGCATCACTGTTTCATCATAGAAATGGACTTGAGGGTAACACCCACAGTGATCCAACTGAGTCTTACAACTTGGTTGTCCCATTGAACCTAGATCTTGGGATCTCCAGTCAACTAGGTTGGATGTCCATTGTATCGACCTTTTATCTAATGGGCTTTAGTCTCATTCCTCTCGATGATGTCTCAACTAGTTCTCTGTTTAACCCTTTAATTAGCGGATCCACAATGTTATCTTTTGACCTTACATAGTTAATAATGATAACCCCAGTTAAGATTAGTTGTCTAATGGTATTATGTCTTCGACGTATATGTCTAGACTTCCCATTATACATATTGCTCTGTGCTCTTTCTATTGCTGATTGACTATCGCAGTGAATGCAAATCATCGGCACAGGCTTTGGCCATCTTGGAATATCTTCTAAGAATTGGCGTAGCCATTCAGCATCCTCTCCACATTTATCTAATGCTATAAACTCAGATTCCATGGTGGATCTGGCTATACATGTTTGTTTGGAGGATTTCCAAGATACCGCCGCACCACCTAGTGTGAACACATACCCAATAGTGGATTTTGAATCCTTCATATCAGATATCCAGTTAGCATCAGTGTATCCTTCTAAGACAGCTGGATATCTGGTATAATGCAGTCCATGATTACGAGTGAATCGTAAGTACTTCAGTACTCTTACTATTTCTTTACAGTGATCGGTTCCTGGATTACTAGTATATCTGCTTAATTTGCTGACTGCATTCGCTATGTCTGGTCTTGTACAACTGGTAAAGTACATCAGACTTCCTATCACTCGAGAATATTCTAGTTGAGAGATGCTCTCACCCTTATTCTTGGATAGATATAGATTTGTATCTACTGGTGTTCTAGAAATTCCAGAATCATTTTTTTTGAATTTCTCAAGAATCATGTCAATATAGTGTGATTGACTTAGTATGAGTCCGTTAGATGTCCTTGAAATTTTCATTCCCAACATTACATCAGCCGGTCCCATATATTTCATATCAAATCTTGATTTCAACATATCCTTGGTAGATTTGACCACTTTATCATCACTACCAACAATGAGCATGTCATCAACGTAAAGGCACACAATGACATAACCATTTTCTGTATCCTTGACATAAACACATTTGTCACATTCGTTGATCTTAAATCCGTTTGACATCATAGCATTGTAAAATATCTCATGCCATTGTTTTGATGCTTGCTTTAAACCATATAAAGACTTCACCAATTTACAAACTTTCTTTCCTTGTCCTAGAGCAGAAAAACCCTCAGGTTGTTCCATGTAAATTTCTTCATCTAAATCTCCATTTAAGAAAGCCGTTTTCACATCCATTTGATGTACTTCAAAATTTCGCAAAGCTACGATTGCAAGTATCATTCTAATGGAGGTTATTCTCGTCATAGGAGAATATGTATCAAAATAGTCTAGGCCTTCTCGTTGATTGTAACATTTAATTACAAGTATGGCCTTATACTTATCAATTGATCCATCTGCTTTCATCTTTCTTTTGAAAATCCATTTGGATCCTAGCGGTTTACATCCCGGAGGAAAATCCACTAATTCCCAAGTATGATTTTGAATGATGGAATCAATTTCGCTCTTAATTGCCTCTTTCCACAAGAGTCCTTTAGAAGAGCTTACCGCTTTTTTGAAAGTTCGAGGTTCACCTTCTAGCAAATAGGTCATAAAATCTGGATGAAAAGACGTTTCTGTCCTTGCTCTTTTGCTATGTCTAGGTTCATCCTCTACTTCATTTCCTTGTTCTTGGTTCTCACAACTATCAACATGTGTTCGTTTTGACGAACTTGCTACATCATTGGATTTACATGGAAATACATATTCAAAGAACATTGCAATTCTAGATTCCATTATCTTGTTTTTTGTGTATATCCGATATGTCAGATTTATAGACCAACAATCGATGAGCACTACTATTTTGTGTATTTCCACTGAAAATGCAGTCAACAATTTTCGGACTTATTTTCACCTTCTTAGGTATAGGTACGGCTACTTTGGCAAGACACCCCCACATTCGTAAGAATTTATAGGAAGGCTTTCTTCCTTTCCATAGTTCATATGGTGTCTTGTCTTCTTTCTTTCGGGGTACCTTGTTTAAAAGGTAATTGCTAGACAATATAGTGTCACCCCACATGTTCTGAGGCACTCCAGAACTTATCAACATTGCATTCATCATCTCTTTCAATGTACGATTTTTACGTTCTGCAATACCGTTTTGCTGAGGGGAATATGGTGCAGTAGTTTGATGTATGATTCCATGTTGAGCACAGAATTCACCAAACGGTGCTACATATTCACCACCTCGATCACTTCTCAGTACCTTGATTTTCTTGTTGAGTTGATTCTCAACTTCAGTTTTATAGAGACTAAACTTCTCTATAGCTCCATCCTTGTTTTTCAACAAATATATATAGCAGTATTTTGTGCTATCATCTATAAATGTGATGAAATATTTGTTGCCACCTCTTGTTTGAACAAATTTTAAATCACATATATCTGTGTGAATTAAATCAAGAGGTTCAGATTTCCTTTCAATAGTTTGAAATTATGACCTTGTTAGTTTTGCTTCAACACAAACTTCACACTTATGTTTAGGATCAATGTTGAATGCGGGAATATGATTTAAGTTAATTAATCTACGCAGGGTATCATAATTAACGTGTCCTAGTCTACCATGCCATAAATTATAAGACTCAAGCAAATAAACTGAAGAATTATCTTTATTGATTGTTCTTTTGACAACAGATACATTAAGCTTAAACAACCCTTCAGTTATATATCCCCTACCCACATAAGTTTCCTGCTTGGTTAAAACCATTTTGTCTGATTCAATCACCATCTTGAACCTATGCTGATTGAGCAACGAACCGGATACCAAGTTCTTACGAATATCAGGTACATACATCACATTGTTCAAGCTCAGGGTTATACCAGAGGTTATCTTGAGAATGATTTGACCACGTCCTTCACGTCAGATGTGGCTGAGTTGCCCATATACAACTTTTCTTCATTTTTCATTTCTTCAAATGTATTGAACACCTCCATGTCAGAGCATATATGACGAGTGGCCCTAGTATCCAACCACCACTCTGTTGGGTTTGACCCAACAAGGTTTGCTTTTGTCACAACTGCAGAGAGATTGATCTCGGATACATTTCTTGAGATCCCAGCAACCACGTTTGCCTCGTGGTTCTTCTTCTTCTTCTTTGGCAACCTGCACTTAGAAGATTTATGACCCAACTTGTCACAGTTAAAGTATTTCCCTTGGAATTTTGGCTTCTTAGAGACTCTTCCCTTAGAACCCAATTTGGATCCTTTCCCAGACTTGTTCTTCTTTGGTTTAGAACTTTGGTCATGCTCAACCATATTGATCTTAGCTTCAGGCGCATTAACATCTTTCTTGTCATACTTCATGTGATCTTCCTGAATACGAAGCTTAAAAATCAGATCATCGATCTTCATCTCTTTTCGCTTGTGTTTGAGATAGTTTTTGAACTCTTTCCATGAAGGAGGAAGCTTCTCAATGATTGCCTCAACCTGGAAAGTTTAACTCAGGGTCATCCCTTCGGCATGTATCTCATGCAGAATCACCTGTAGCTCTTGGACTTGACTCATAGCTGTATTGAAATCCCCTATCTTGTAATCAAGAAACCGGCCGACAATAAACTTCTTGGAACTAGCGTCCTTAGTGTTGTATTTGCGGTCTAATGATTTCCACAGTTCTTTAGCTGTTTTCTTTGAAGAATAAACGTTATATAGCGAATCTGACAGCCCGTTCAGTATGTAATTACCGCATAGGAAATCCGAGTGATTCCATGCATCAATAGCATTCCATACCTGAACATCTCGCTCTTCACCATTATTAGGTTTAAGAGCATCTTCAGTCAAGAACCTGCCAAGGTTTAGTGTGGTCAGATAAAACAGCATCTTTTGCTGCCATTGTTCAAAATTCGGTCCACTGAACTTATCAGGCTTCTCCATATGATTCATCGGTAAAGGTACCGAATTCATGTAGGGATTTGCCATGGGAACATTCCCATGACTCATATATTGACTCATCACCGGATCAGACATGTTTCTCACTAATAAGTTGATGGTCGGAGTCGTTGTAGCCACAGTAGGTACTACTAGTGCTACCTGGCCCACAACCACAGAGTTCACAGCTGAAGTATCTAATTCCATACTTTGATTCACTTCTGGAGTCTCTAGTAAAACACTGGAGTTCACATTCGATTTGTTTGCCATAATATCTGAAACAAAAACAAAATTGTTTTAGTATCACAGAAATAATAGCACGGATATCAGTTGATATAAAATCATATTTCACGATGGAAATCACAATCAGTGTCTAATATTGCAGACCCGATAACCCAATCGAAATCGATTACGATTTCGAAATCAGTGTCTAATAATATACCCAATTTCCACAGATTAATGATATATTTTTTCCAATTGAAATCAGTATTTCAAAGAACCCGATTTCCACAGGTAACGTATGTATATTAAATTGAAATCAGTGTTCCAAAGAACCCGAATTCCAAATTGAATCAGTGTTCCAAAGGAACCCGATTACCACAGCTGAAAACTAAATCAATGATTTTTTATTTTTCAAGTCTGTTACTATCTGAACCAGAACTTTGATACCAAAAAGTTTGAAGAAGCAAATATTGTTTGAAAAATATTTTTAAAGAGAAAAATTGTCTTAAGATTGTAAATCGTAATTTGCAATCAAACCTGACTGGTATCAAGGAAAACAGAAAGTAACAGCACAAGAAAATCACGTTAGAAAACAGAGTTTGATCTGAGGCCTATGTTTCACACGGTGTCCTTAAGACAATTTCGTCGGACAACACCGTATGTATATTAGGTGATTTACAATTTGAGTTAAAGTATGTAAATCTAATGGTCCACATCCAACGCACTGATGAAGTTATATAAGTACGCACTGACTTAAACATATTTATATATATATATATATATATATATATTCAAATTTAGAAGAAGTTTGAGCATATATATAAGAAAATAGATTGTATAGTTATTGTTATCGATGAAAGAAATGAGAATGATAAATTCTCAATTAGAGTATCTCTAATACTGTGTCAAAATTGTATATCAATATTAAAATTTAGCATTGGGTGTAAAAATCTTCCTCCAATGCATTGCCAAATACCATGCCAAATTTGACATATGCCAAACTTTGTGTCAAATTTGGCACACAGTATAGCATATGCCAAATTTGGCACAACAATAAATATCCGTTTTTAAATTACAAAAATATTATTATTTATATTTTTTAAATATTTTAAATTATTTAAATTTAATACACATTAATGTTATTTCAATCCAATTTATTTCATCAGTAACAATTTTTAAGAAATTCATTAGTTATCCATTAATGCATTAATAGTATTAATTAACTTTCATAAGTTTAATAAATAAAATATAGTATTTTAGTTTAGCTTTTAGTATTGTGCTTTGAAGCACAATGCTAATTTGTTGTGTCAAATATAGTATTTGATTCTTTTTTATACCAAATTTAACATTGTGAATAACATTAGCATTGAAGATGGTCTTATCAATATTTAGGATCAATGCATCAAATCTTAATATATTTTTTGAATAAATATTTATTTTCATAATTTGTGACCTGCTATAGAAGAAAACTCAACTAATCATGTGATCACTTGTTTAAATGATTTTCTTATTCAATTAGTAATTCCAGTAATAATGGCCATCTTTAATATTAATTGGAGAACAAAATCTCCTCTGCTTCAAAGATTGAATACAGAGCTTTAATTCCATTGATGCATGTGATTACAAATTAAATTCCCATTGATCTTATGTTTAAACTTTGCTATGTACATCTTATGAAGGTTAATATTAAATAATTCATAAAAACAAAAGACAATTTGGAAATTTTGTAGTGTTCGACCAATCAACCGTTTAATTTAACGTTCAATGGTACTAAACTGTAATTTTGACCGAATTTTATTCTAACTGCAATTTTTTTTAAAATCAATGGATCTTATTGTAATTTCTTGTCGTTAGTTTTGCCTCTATTAAACCCTTGATAAACCATTCTCGTTTCAATTTTAACTTCTCTTTGTTGCTTCGAAAATTTCTAATGGCGACTCGCGCGTTTTCAAGATCGAAAACCACAATCTGGGCTTCAATCGTCACTCGAAGAAACCTAACTAAATTACCCACTACAAGCTCTTCGTTTTCCTCTTTGAAACCCAGATCCCCATTTGCGGGCTTCGACGAACCCGGACCCGGACCCGTATTATCGGGGTTTATCAGGCTGTACCACGACGGGAGGCCGAGGGGTCCACTCTGGAGAGGGAAGAAGCTGATAGGCAAAGAAGCGCTGTTTGTGATACTGGGTTTGAAGCGGTTCAAGGACGATGAAGAGAGGCTTCAAAAGTTCATCAAGACCCATGTTTTGCGGCTATTGAAGATGGATTTGATTGCTGCTCTTGTTGAGCTTGAGCGCCAGGAAGAGACTCTATTGGCCGTCAAGGTACTTTTATCTTCTCTCTACGTTTGCTCATTTGGGTTGGATTTAGATTTTGTAAAGTTTTTTTTTTTGTTTTTGTTTTTTTGTTTTTTTCGTCTGGTCATGGCTTCGTGTAGTCAATTTGGTCACTTTTTGGAATTTAATGTAATGTAACTGGGTTAGTTTAGTTCTTTGTATCATGGTTTTGTATGATTAGCCTTCTTCATGGAATTGCATTTTGTGGTCAATTTAGTTAGATATCGGTTGATGCTATTCTGATGAATAAATGTTTGTGTAGTGTTTGGTAAAATGTCTAGAAGAAAAGTGGAATTTTTTTGCACATTCAATCTTAGTTCAGTATTTGTGCACCTTCCCCTCCTTAATTGTTATAAGGGTTTGAATCTTGCCTTGCTTGTAGAAAAGAAAGTGTCGTGGGAGTAGCTATTAGGCCTCACGAGCAGTGCTCGATTTTTGTAGGAGGTATGTCCCGATAGACCCTTAACCTAAAAGGTATCAGTTTCAAAAGAAAAAAAAATGGCCTTTTATTGGCTTAAATATGGCGGTAATTAGCTTGATATGATGGAAGCATTGTTCTGTGCATTGTGGTTGTCTTGCTTAATGCTGACAAAATATTGAATTTTTCAGGTATTTGAAGTCATAAGAAAGCAAGACTGGTATGAGCCTGATGTATTTCTGTATAAGGACTTGATTATGGCGTTAGCAAGATGTAGGAAAATGGACGAAGCTATGCGGATGTGGGAAAATATGAGAAAAGAGAATTTGTTCCCTGATTCTCAAGCATACACTGAAGTCATCAGGGGGTTCTTGAGGGATGGCTCTCCTGCTGATGCAATGAACATATATGAGGACATGATAAAGGCTCCAGATCCACCGGAGGAGTTGCCATTCAGGATTTTGTTAAAGGGGCTTCTGCCGCATCCTCTTTTGAGGAACAAAGTGAAGAAAGATTTCGAGGAGCTCTTTCCCGAAAAACATGCTTATGATCCTCCCGAAGAGATTTTTGGCAAATGCTGAGGTTTGCATGTCGTACTTCTTCTCTGCTATGACTAACTTTTAACACCTGGAGTGGACTGCTGAAAAAAAGTTTAAATGGATTTTATTTTTTTATTAACCTTGCACAAAACAGGACACGAAATTCAGTTTATATAGACAAGGAATTTATTCAGTATCTAAGTGGTCTTTAAGTTCAGTAAGAGATATTAGTTTGACACCTCTTGGGATGAAATGGAGTTGGCTATGAAACTACCAAAACTGGGAAAATTAGTGAGTATTTGGATATTAGACAGCATCCACTCTCTGGACATTTAGCGATACTGTTGTTTCTCGCACAAAAATGTTTTGTGAAGCAGAAGTTAGCTATGATTCTTGTATGTCAGCACATAGCTGAGCTTGGATCAGATTGGATTCCGATCATTCTATTATACAGTAATCAATCCCCTCAACTTAATTATTCATATGGTTTCAGGGTTATAAAACCTTAAGAAGATGCAGTTGTGTATCTCAACTTCTTATAGAGGAATGGAAATTAGCAGGTGGAAAAGATGCTAATGACAATGAGGAAACAAAAACTGGGATGTTCAATGGATTTTGATGTACTGTTACCATTCTTCTGATGTCAATTTATTATTATTATTTTTTTCAGTTAGGGAGTTTGTCAGAAAATTGTGATATCTTGTACGAGAGATGCTTTGATTATTAAGCAAAAGTTGTTGGCTTGTTGCTACACATTTTGTCTTGGTGTCCACTGTTAAATTCCTACATCCTGTACACTTTGATATGGATAACTTGATCGATAGATCGATGACGGTTCTTGCATTCTGGTGTTTGATTGCACTGTCAATTGTTCAGCTTAGCAGAGGGTTGTACTTGCACATGAAAGGTTTGTAGTTTCTTAAATGGGCTGCATCAGACAAATGTGTGAAGTGTTAACCACCAGAAGTAAAGCTAAGAATTTTGGATTGTGATGAAACAACATTGAATAAATATAAATAAAAACTGACTTAGTTAATGTTCATCAAGTGGGCGTGCCGGAGTGGTTATCGGGCATGACTAGAAATCATGTGGGCTTTGCCCGCGCAGGTTCGAATCCTGCCGCTCACGTTTTCTGAATTATTATTTTTTTTCTAATTTCCTTTTCTTCCCTCTTATCTTAACACGTACAAGGAAACCTGAATCCCGCATCTTTAAGGTTACAAATCACCCAAATCACATTATGGCATTACAAAGTCGAGATTCACACGTACTTGATAATTATTTACTACCCTTCAACCTTGTTAACACGTAATAGAAAAAATGATTTAGTTCAGAATTACATGTCTCCCAAAATTCGATTTTATTATGTTAAAAACTCATTCAAAATCACTATGGGAAAGGATAGGATTCATACATGATCATTAACACCTTTTTTACTTTTTCTTAAACTCTTTTGGTTTTGACTATATTTTTATTCAAATTAATTTCAAGATATATTAAGGAATTAAGTACTACCCATGTTAATTAAAAGTTGAATAAAGAATGAATTGATTATAAACATTGGATTTTCATTGATACAAATAAATTTAATCAATCAACATGGTTCATCAATCTTTTTAATAGTTTGATATTTTGAATTATTTGATCGAATCTTGTGAATAATAATTATCTCAATAATATTACTAAATATACTGCAACTCAAACCTAAAATATTGTACCGTTGAAAAAACATAGATTCTCACCATTTTATTGGACAGGAGCATGATCTTTAATGGATACACGCAACTTGTGAGATGGATAATGAGATGTGAGACCAATGAATTATGGTATAGTATACATCTTTGTTGATTGTGACTTTTCTTTGAAACCATATTTTTCCTCTACATAATCATGTGAAAATGACCAAAACAAGTGGCCAAATTATCCTATAAAAAAAATCCAAAGCACGCAGTTATCTAATAGTGACTTGGGCCCATCAAGTCTTCTTTTTAATGATTAATTAAGCCTAATTATTTAAACAAATAATTGTACTAATTGTGCTCTAACTTCAAATTTTAATCACATTTTACTAACCCCCACCATGTATGTATATTTTTTCTACCTAACATGTATCCTTCCATTCTAACATTTTACTAACCCCCACAATGTATATATAAATTTGCTACCTAACATGGATTCTTCCATCCAAGAATCTGCTTTTAATTTCAAATTCGTTGAACTCGTTTGAAGTTTCATATATAAACTTTTTTGAAAACCTCTTTAATAGGTATATTCTTTAACGAATTTCAAAACCAGTGAAATGTATCTTTATTGTCGTCGATTCTGAGGGGGAGGGGATTGGCATGTTACTTTTTAAAAATTAGAAAATAATGAAGTTTCATAAATAAACTTTATTGAAAACCTCTTTAATAGGTATATTCTTTAACTAATTTCAAAACCAATGAAATGTATCTTTATTTCCATGGAATCTACAAGCTGGGGCGGAGGAAAAGGGGTTGGCATGTCAGTTTAAAAATTTTAGAAAATAATCTAAATTTTAAATCCTTTCCATTTTGACCCCCGGGAGAGGGGTTGGCATGTCAATTTTAAAAAATTAGAAAAAAAATCTAAAATTTAAGAAAATATGGAAATTGCTGTAAACGGTATCCTAGTATCGTAGCATCTAAATATCATACAAAAAGCTTTTGAGTGGAAAATCAACCTTATCTGGTTATCTATAGGGATCTAAAAGATTTTTGATTCTTTTCATCTTAAAAGTTATAATTATACTATGCATATCCATGAAAATCACTGCCACGAATTTCATTGGTTGGGTTGGGGTTGGAGAAATTGAAAGGCCAGACACTGTATGGAATCCATGAATATGAATGAAACTTTCTTCCTTTTTTGACTCTTGGAGTACCCACAGAGACGGTTGATCAGAGATATGAGATTAGTCCAGTGTTATAGTTATAATCATCACACTTGCACCGTTAAATTTATGGATTCTAATCATCTCAATCTTTTCAAACCCAATAAAAAAAAGACATTGGTACTGACTGATCGGTCAATATCCTAATTATACTGACCAATCAATGATTAGTTGTTACATAATCTAAAAAGGGAGAAAATGATAAAAAAATTAAAAAGTTTTTGACACACGATAACACTCTATTGGAGGGTCAGTATAGCTGGATACTGATCGGTCAATATCTAAATTTTTCTTAAAAAAAATGGTTAGGACTATCCATTACATGACATGTGGCATAATTTGGAAGGTCCACTTAGGATAACATGTGGACCCCACGTGGCACTTATCCGTTTAGGTTTGGTTTGAGAAGAAGAAGAAAGCAAATATTCTTCCTCTTCTTAAGGCCTTTTTTTTATAAAAATATAATAAAATAAAAAATTATTATTGAAGCTGTTTTTATGATGTTGATGGTGACGGTGATGGTGATGGTGGTGGACCGGTGGTGATGGTGGTGGCACGCGGGCAGCACGTGAAGTGTTGTCTCTATGGTGTCTATGGATTATGAAATGTGATTATATATAGTTGATGATTTCATCATCACACAATCAAGAGTATATTATCTCTTCTCAGTTGTACTTGATCATCTTCTTCACTTCTTTCTGCTTTGTTTGTTTGTTTGTTTGTTTTCCCTCCGAAAAAATATAAATATTTTTATCTGTTTCTGTCAAATTTTCTAGGAGATTTTTTTTTTCCCAGTAAAAGTACGTTTGACTAGTTTCTCAGAGAAAATACTAAATCATGGAAGCTGGTAAGAAGCAAGTGAGCTCTACTTCCTCATTCACAGCTGATCTTTTTGGCTCCAAGGAGCCACCACCGCCACCATCATCTTCCTCAGGAATCTTTGCTTCCATTTTGTCACCGCAAAAGACGGTATATGCTGCTACTACTTCATCATGAACTTGAACTGAATTGTGATTGCTATGTTTGTTGATTAAACTTCCTGTGATGTTTACAAATGGAGAGAGTAGAGAACTCGTCTTACAGGAGAGGTAAATGACAAATTTTATGAAACTTCAGGAAACGCGACTCTATGATATTTTTACACGAGACTGATGAGATAATTATTTTTAGAATTTAGATAATGTTTCTGATGAATTTCAAAACCTTTAAAGATTGCTTGCACAACAGAATATCAATATTTGAAGTTTTTAGAGTGGTCAAATGCTATTGATGGATATTTTTCTATCGATTTAAACTAAACATTTAGGTCTAATGGTTACTGACGTGTTATTAAAGTCTCGGTTGTCCCAGGAGTCTTGAGTTCAACTTTTCGGGTTTCAATTTTCAGGTTGTAGGATCTTGGCTGAAACAGAACCCTGGGAATCAAGCCTGGAACACCAAACATGAAACTCCAGGTTGATTTCCTTTCTACGATTTCTCTTCATTTTTTCAATCAGCATCGATTACATATCCATCTCTGGTTTTTTTTTGTTTTTTGTTTTTATTTTCCAAAAAATATAGCACTATCTACTGAGGGTGCAACCTGTGACACACTCTACAAGGACAGGAGTTATATGTTTCAAGAAGAAAGAGCAGAACCATGCCATCTAAGCTCATCACTTTATTATGGTGGGCAAGACATCTATTCATATTCGCCAAGCATTCGCGGTGCCCCCGAATCATACCCTCTGGTAAGAACAAGATTTCTTGCTCTCCTATACTAATTAATACTATGCTACGAATTAGTCAATGAGACGATGTATCGAAGTGATTCTTATACATGCTTTTTCATTGAATTAGTTTAAGAAAGACGACAAGGGTGAAGATGATCCTAATGGAAACAATTCAAATGGTGCTTCGAGAGGAAATTGGTGGCAAGGTAACGATTAGTTATTCGATAAAGCTTTGGTTGTGTACACCATGCTGCCATGTAGAAAATTTCTGACTTGCTACTTTTACAGGTTCACTCTATTATTAGGAAACTTTATGATTTCCTAGACAGATGAATTCTCCACCTATTTTACGGTATGCTGAACCAGATAATCTACATCAGAATAGGTGAATGTATCGTTTTTATCGAAGATACATTTATTCTATCTTCTTCGAATTTCACATTTTGCAGGAATTCATGGAAGTCTAGTGGTGTGAAAATCATGGAAGACATGTTGCAATACAAATAATAAACAGCTGCTGTAAAGAGCTAATGACATTTTTCTAATGGCTTCTGCTGTACTACTACTACAAATTGTGTTTATGCTTGTTTCGAATTAGACATGGAAGAGCAGACAAACAACAAATAATCTGGTCTCTTCCTTCTTTTCTATTAAAATGAATGTCAATATAGATGCTTGAAGGTTCATTATGTAATTCGAAGCTTCATCTGTTGTATTGAAACCGTATTATGGTTACAGAACAACTGAAATTTTCATAATTTCTTTGTAGTTCTGAAAACATCAAATGTTAAGTAAATTGCATTTTCGTATGATGACGAGTAGCTTCCAAGAGTAATTACCTCATGTTCAGGCTTCTGTGATCTGCATTTAGCATTTGTTATACTCTTTTGAGGCGATACTATATAGCCTGCATATTGAAGAAATCAAAGAAAATATGTTAAATGTATAGAAAGAGCATAATTGATAAAAATCAGAAACAGAATTGTAAGCAATTTTACCTCTAACGTTGTTGAACCATGAGCCAGCCAAATTCTGGCTGGAATTTGTATTCTTCGGATAAATCTCTTCACCTGAAGGCAGATTGTATCGAAAACTCTCATTTTTGGAGCTATTTCTCTAATTTAATGGTGACTGGTACTGACAATTGTTATCGGTATTGTTCCCATCATTCGATATGCAAAGGAACAGCCTTTCATATGAGGCTGCCATTTTTGTGGCAGTGAACAATTGCAATCCTCTCTGCCTAGCAACCGAACCTTTCGTTTCCAAAACTTCCCTGCCATCATTCCAGACACGATACAACACCTTTTTCACTGAATCCACCATTGGTGAAAACGTATAACCAATTTCGTTACCAACAATTACAGACCCCACAATGCTTGCAAGCCTTGTAGCCATCAGTGGCTTGCCTGAGAGCATTGCCTCTAACAAAGTATGATCCAGTCCCTGAGCTCGAAGAGTTGGATTCACGAAAATGTCTATCGCATTGTAGAATCTAGCCAACTTAGTTTGTTCTAACGGTCCCAAAACAATTACGTTGCTGCCTAGTTCACGATATCTAGCACTCCAAGGACCATCTCCAGCAACCAGAACAATAGTGCTTCTACGAAAAGTTTCATTTTCGATAAGTATCTGCTTCAAAGCTTCGAAAATCAAAGGGTATCCTTTATCCTTCACCAACCTCCCAGCCATCCCCAAAATTAATGTTCTACTCTCGGGAATGCCGAATTTCTGTTTGAATTCCTTCCCCATCCCGACATCTGGCTTGAAGATCTCTTCGTCTACACCGTTGAGAATGATATGGACTCGTTCTTCAGGAATCATGTAAATCCTTTTCAAGACATCCCCACAATGATCACTAGTGGCAACATGGTGAGCATAGCTTGGAAAAAACTTGACTTCTTCGACAACCTTGATTGCTCTTTCGGTCAATGCATACGACTGTGGCTCCTCAGTAGTCCTCAAAAGTTCCTGAATGATATCAGAATGAAGGGTTTCGTATGCAATCCCGTGCCAAGTAACCACCAGGTTGGTCAGATTACGTGCACGTGTGTGCATAAGCCCAACACTCTCCGTGTGGATAACATCAAAAGGTTTCCCGGAAGCATTTTGGGCTTGAAATTGCTTCCAGACCGAACTCTGATCAAGATAACCGGCTGCAGTTGGTTTCGAGAGGTGAAAATGCAGATTGCTAATAGGGTAGCTCGGGAGAGAACAGTTTGAGCAAGAAGCTGTGAAAATGTGAAGTTCATGGCCTCTTTTAGCAAGCACAAGATGGAGAATCAAGGCGTGCCTTTCAAGCCCTCCTGCACGAGATTTATGAGGCCATTTCTTCACGAAAAGCGCGATCTTCAGCAGCTTCACAGGTGCTTTCGAAGGAAAAGGAAGATAATTCCAGGCAGAGGGAAACAAACGAAGATCATCGATAACTTTGTTCGGATTCTGAACCATTAATTGGTTCTGTGAATAGCATTGACCCGAGCAGTGACCCCAATAGAGGTATGAAATGAATGAGAATGCAGAAACAACAACGATTACGTAGCAGAAAGATCGAAAACGGAAGATGGTCACCTGATCTCTAGCCATGAAAGTGTAAGAATATGAGAGATCAGAAGAAAACTTTGCACAATTTGAATCCAATTGGGTTTGCTTCTGAAATCAGGCAATTGCAAATGGATTTTTACAGTTTTTCCTGAGAAATATGACCTGAAATTGAGCAAAAAAAAATCTTGCTTGAACAGCAACCAAATCCATTGACTTGTGAATTAAATAAAAGCCTCAACTGCTTAGATTTCTGAATCCTGTTAATATATTGCAAATAAAAACAAAAAATTCCAAGTCATTGCAGCTCTCTAGATCACAATAATATATAAACTAATCAGAATTAAAATACTCTGCACAATCTACCAAACCAAAGTAGTCAATATTGAAAAATGCAAATACATTGACAAGTGAATTATTAATCAGAAGTACAACAACGGATATCAAGGTGGTCCAGTAGTAAGCTCCTTCAAACTCACCCTGGTTTAAGTTTATGAATTCGAATCCAGTAGTAAGTTCCTACAAACTCACCCTGGTTTAAGCTTATGAGTTCGAGTCATGTCCGATAATATTCAACAAGAGAAGGCATAAATTACTAAACAGACATAAATTAATAGAGCCAAAGGGACCAAAGTAACCAGAGGACATATTGCAAACAGAGTGTAGAAACTCTTGCAACTCAACACACCCAATTTGATCTGAACCAGGTCCACTAAGGCCATGGTCAGGAACCCGCATCCCAAAACCGAACCGAAACCCGAAAAAAGTATCCCAAAACGCAGAATCATCAGATTCACTCTCACCAATGTCACACCAAGACCAAACCTGAACCCAAACCCTCCATTAATGTCTTCTCCACCACCATTGGCGATCCTGATGCCTTGTTTCAGAGCCGAGGCTACGAGGCTGGAGAAGAGGAAGCAGCTGAAGGAGTACACGTGGCAGGAAACCAGACTCTCTGCAACTGCGGGTCCCGCAGAGCACGGAGGAGAGACAAGGGTGGTTGTAGCGGTTGTTGTTGTTGTTGGGTACAACGTTAGTCCAAGGAAGAGTCCCAAAGTGAAGAGTGAGTTGACATTGATGATGCCGTCTAAGGCCATGATGTGGATGGTGGTGGTACTTAGTTTTTTCACGTCAGACATGTTGTTCCGGCGGGGACTTGGAGGTTGAGGTGGTGGTGGCGATGATGATGAAAAGGAAGGAAACATGTTTGTTTTTGTTTTCGTTTTCTGATGAAAACCCAAAAACAAAAAAAGAAGAAGGTGTTTTTGCATTTTGTACTGTGTTGCGGGATGAAGAAGGAGCCATGGAAGAGTGGCGTTGAAGGTATAGAAAGGTTTGTGGAGTGAGACGTTAACGTGTCGTGTAATTTGCAGACAAAGGGAGAGTGAAGGAAGGTCGAAGAAGAGAGCGAAAATAAAGGAAATGTTTTGGAAAAAAAAAACAAAAAACGCCGTTGCCGGGGATCGAACCCGGGTCACCCGCGTGACAGGCGGGAATACTTACCACTATACTACAACGACATTGTTGCTTCAAAATGCACACATAACTATATTGATTCATTTATTGTTTTAATTTTAAGAATTAAAATATCTTACAACTTTATTATGTTTGAATTCACTATATCCGTAGTGTTTCATTTTGAAAGATCTAATTTTGATAGATTTCTTACCCGTTGTAATGTAAGTTTAAAAAAGAAAATCACTTTTTTCATAAGAAAAAAAAAATCACAATATCAATCAATTTGTAGAAGATTTTGGTTTACATTAAATTATCATAATAAATCAAATTACTATTTCGAAAAAAAATTGGTACTATTTTGGAGGTTTTTTATCAGTGTTGCAAAAGTCGGGGACTTGGGCGCCTAGTCGGTGACTAGTCGCTAGTCGGACCTCCACCGCCGCGATTTCAGTGAAGTCGGTCAACTTAGGCGGAAAGGGTGAAGTCGCTGCCTAATCGGAGATAGTCGCTAGTTGGAGAAAGTCGTCGCCTGGTCGGTCAAACCGAAGTTGACCGACTTAAGTCGGGGACGTCGTCGTTTTGGCTGTTTTCTTTAAATAAAAAAAAATCCAATATCCCAACCCTAAACACAACAGAGCATTAAATCACGAAATCAAGAACGCAAAACCCATTTGCACACCGTCGCAACCACTTCAGCTCCGCATTGCAACCACTTAACACCGTCGGAAATCGGAAAACCAAAAACCCAAAACCTAATCGCAAACTGCAAAACGCAACCAGTTCATCTCCGTGACGCCATCGTCCAACTCGTCGCCTCTGGTGCCTCGACTTATCGCCTCCAGTTCGCCGTACATCGTCGTCGCCGTCGACCTCCAGTCCTTCTTCTTCACTTCTGGTTTTCTGCAATTTGTGAGGTAAGTTACCGAATTTCAAATTTTGGATTTTAGGGTTTGAATTGAATTTTAACAAAATTGAGTTTTAATGCTTATGTAGTTATATAATTTGAGCTTTTTATTAGAATTTTATTGTTAATTTGAGCTTTCAATTGAATGTTGTTGAATTGAGTTGAATTGAGTTGAATGTCATTGAATTGACAAAATATGATGGGCTGTTAATCGGAATTGATCTTTCATTTGTGAATTGTGGAATGTGTGATTGTGGTTGTGTTTAGGATATGAGTTCTTCACATGGTAACACGACCAACACCAACCTTGCTTCTGGGGGGGCCTCTAACGAATCTGTTCTGAAACGAAAATCGGATGATATTGGGTGGGAGTTTGGGCACTTGATTGATCCTTCTAGTTTTGATGGAGTCGAGTGCAAATTGTGTGGAAAGAAGTTTGATTGATCCTTGCTTAGTTGTTTATTTTGGTTGGAACTTGGAATTTGAATTACTTTGGTTGGAATTTGATTTAGGTTATTTGATTTTGTTTAGGTGTTAACTTTGGTTGGAACTTAGAAATAGATTTGCTTTGGTTAAAATTTGATTTAGTTTGTTGGATTTTGTTTCATTGTTTAAGGATTTTGATTCTCAATAAGTAATATTGAGTTTTTTGGAATTTAATTTTCAATTTTAAGTTCAATATATGAAAATATTTGAAATATTTTGATATTTATTCAATGACAGAAAAAAAAAGTATTAAAAAAAAATTCGACCGACCTCCGGCTTACTGTCCGTCGACCGACGACCGACTTCCGACCATATGTCTATTCCCCGATTAATCCCCCTAGGCTAGGCGGTGGGTTGCCGCCCGACTAGCGCCTAGCGACTTTTGCAAAACTGGTTTTTATGCAAATATCACCTCATTAATAATGTATGTTTAAAAGATGTCAATTAAGGTGTCGAGACCAAAATACCCTGAAAGTGAGTTGTCGTTTTCAACGTGAGAGAGAAAAAGTAGAGAGAAAAAAATTTCAGAGACTTTCAAGCGATCAGAAGTGTATCGACGACAACGATATTGCCGGTGGAGTAACCGGAGAGCAATGGAATATCTATCAAGAAGATTTGCAATCGATCGAGGTAAGTTGATTTTGATTTTGTTTTTGTTTTCGATTTTGTTGTTGAGAAGTGGCATTGCATATTAGATCTGGTTTTTGTTGATTGAACTTGTAGATTACGGTTGATTTAGGGATCTGATAATGGTTATGGTTTAGGTTAGAGTTTGAAATGAGGTTGAATATTTATTGAGGAAGATGAAAATTTGGGCAGCTGAGACTTTTTTAACAAGACCCGAGCTTTTTTGTAGTAGAATCAAGCTTATTTGATAGAGTTTCGAGGATTTTTTTTTTTAAAATAGGTTTAGTTAAATTGAGTATATTTTTAATGAAATCGACGGTTTTTGGAACAAGATTGGGCTTTTTTTCAAAGAATCGAGGATATTTTTGAAATAATCAAGCATTTTGTTTTTTGAAAAGTAGGTTTAGTTAAATCGAGTATATTTGTAGTCAAATCGAACATATATTTGAAAGAATCGAGCATATTTTTCAAAGGATCTAGCATTTTATTTTTAAAAATTAGGTTTACTTAAATTGAGTATTTTTGTTTAGCAAAATCGAGCATATATTTGAAAGAATCAAGCATATTTGTAAAAGAATCAAGCATATTTGTAAAAGAATCGAGCATGTTTTTCAAAGGATCGAGCATTTTATTTTTGAAAATTAGGTTTAGTTATATCTAGTATATTTGTACCCAAATCAATCTTTTTTTGAATATGATTGAGCTTATTTTTTAAAGAATCGAGCATATTTTTAAAAGAATCGAGGATTTTTTTAAAAGAATCGAGGATTTTTTTAAAAGAATCGAGACTTTTAATTGATGAAACCGAACGTTTTCCAGTTTACCTATGTATTATTTCTGTGACATTGCAAAAGAGCAATAGGTTAAAGGATTTACTTAAAACTCTATAGGGAGATTGGTTCCAGGGGAAACTGACTCGACACAACCATTTTGACGCCCTCGACAGTATAGACGACGCACTGAACCGGGTCCCTGAAGATTTTGTTGTTGAGGACGGGCATCGGTTCATGGTATCCTTTTTTAGGCATTTCATGTCGATGCACCCGCAGAAGAAGTTTTCAGGTGCTATTATCCATCGGCTGCTGTTGTGGGAGTTGCACCATAATGGGTCAACATATGAGATGCGGTTCCTGTTAAGGAACCATTTGGTGAGGTTTTCGAAAGTGGAATTTTACCTCATCACCGAATTACGTTTTGGAGTCATACCAGACACAAGCATGTATACAGCAGTGGAGAATGACATACATCAATGGTACTTTCCTAGAGCCGATAAGGTATCGTTCGAGGAGTTGAGGGTTGTTCTCACCCTCAGAGAGTTTCAGGAGGCGTACGATGCTGTGAAGTTTTGCCTCATCTATATGCTAAACTGGATACTGATGAGGTTGGACGAGAGATTAAATATTCCAATTTGACAGTTTCGACTGGTGGATGACCTCGATGCCTTCGATGCGTTCCCGTGGGGTGCCCACCTTCTATTTGTTCATTCAAACTTGCACTACCCCAGCGACGTGAGGGGTTTGAGAGACGCCAGCAGTCACAAGGCGGTGATGTACATACGGTGGAGACGTACAACATATACGGTCTATCTTATGCCCTATTGGTAAGAACTTTGAATTGCAACATGTATTTTATTTTTCGTGTCCTAAATTTTATGGATTCTTATCGTACTTATCTTTGATGCAGATATTTACCTTCGAGGTGATCCCCAATCTGGGCCTCTAGTTCATTGCTCGGAGGGATACGGACCTTTCTCCCCGTATTTTGAAGTGAGAGTTGACCAAACAACGAGAGGGAAGAAGCTAGCCAAGATTTTCAGTGGTAGGGTATTTATTTAATTTGTTAATCTTTATATTATTTTCTAAGTATACAATGACATTCTTCTAACAAAGCTTTTAAATGTTTGTGATGATGAAAATCGTGCCCACAACAGTTGAGATGGAGGCACCGTACTTCGTAGGGTTAAACGAGGGGAGAGCCTATATATAGCGGAGGACAGGCTGTACCTTCCGGCTTCAGTCCCTGATCAGTCTACCACTTGCGAGGGCAGTGGGACAGAGGGTTCCGACCTGTAGGGTGAGAGTCAGAGGCCCTATGAGATGGAGGCTCCTAACCCGGAGAGTGCGGGTTTCATGGCCATGGACAATGAGGGATGTGAGCCAGATCCTCTGTGAGTGAGGCATAGGTGGATTCGGTTTACCACCCCCGGACCTGCTACATCTAGAGGAGATTACTTTGCCGACGTTAGACGTGATGGAAATGTAAGTTGAGATAATAGTTTTGTTTTTTATTAACTCGACCTGTTGATTGTTTTAGTACTAACAATGTAGACATGATTTCAGGCCCCATGGGAACATCAATTCAGCAAGTTGCATGAAGCCCTCTAGAAGAGTGAGGATGATCAACAACAGCAAAATCGAGAGTTACTGGATATGATCCGGAAGAGCGAAGAGGATCAACAGCAGTAGAACCAGGAGTTGTTGGCATTGATCGGAGGACTTCAGAGGTCGAGGACACATACACGCCAGGATGGTCCACCATCTACTGATCCCGACTTTAGTCTTAGAGATAAGATTGGTGGTTATACATGGGGACATGTAGGATGGGTGGACGTTGGGAGCAGCTGTATATCTGGGAGAGAGGTCCGGAGAGTGAGGCTCAGCTGCGTACCGGTGATATAAGGCTTACTACAGGTACAACAGTTCTGTCAGACCTCCCAGGAGTCTTGTCAGGGTCGACCAAGCCCCAGCGCCACCCTCTCCCTATCAGATCAATCGAGAGCTAGAGCTTCCCTCTACCTCCTCCATCGATCGCGGCCCAATGGTCCCTTACACCTCACTCATCGATCCAGCCATATCGGTCCCCTCCACCTCACCCAGTCGATCTACAGGAACAGAGTTTCTCCTCGCAGCACACCCTAGAGGTTGGAGTTCCGCTAGGAAGGTGCTTACTCAAGCGTGGTTAGCAATTGCTCAGCCATTAAATAGATTCGTGCCAGCCAAAGAGGGTAAGGGTACTGCCCCAGGCAGCGGCCCATGTTTTTGACCCCCACGGACTGGTGGATGATGACCAGATTAGGGCTTACAAAGTGATGAGGACCAGCAAGTACAAGAGGAACTCGATCGGGGAACGGTAAGTACAACTTTATCTATGTATTTGCCAGTCATTTTTGTTAAATTAAATATTTATGTAGCTAATACAACAATCATGCAGACGTGATGGAGCCAGTTGATGCCTTATGGTTCCAACGGATCAGGTCCAACTTCATGGAATTGAAGGATATTGTACGCGTGTTAGATGAATTTCTATTTTAAGTTTGTTTATGTAAAGGTACACTGCTAACAATTTATAACTTTTAAATTTTTTCAGTATATGGATGCGTACCTCAATATTCTTCGGAAGCGTCAGCGAACATTCCCCAATATGCACAACCAAAGGATTAACATATTGAACACGCAGTTCTATGTAAGTATATAATACGTATTGTTTCCGCATGTTGGTATTTTATGAGGGAAAACTTTATTAACTTTTCTATCCATCAATGTTTGTACAATCATTGATAGAACATCAGTGGAGAATAATGATGCCTCGTGATGCTCACGGGAAGATCACCATGGCACGGTGGAATGTGTTGAATTTCTGGTGGTCCGTTGATGACCTTACGACTGTACGTGGTGGTACCCCAAGTGGAACCCGTCCGTGGCACGAGGTTAACATGGTAAGTGTTACATGGTGTGCCTTTTTAAAATAAAAATTGGCTTTGTATATCCCAACACCTTTTTGATACATTTACAGGTCCTGATACCTTGCAACATTGGACAGCAACATCGACTCTTGGTGACCATCGACCTTACTATCGGGAAGATGTACATACTAGACCCCTGAAGAAAGGAAGTCCTAGTACAGATCCGGAAGCAGCATGTAGACTCTTTGTGCTGATTTTTACCCTCGATATGCATCAAGCCGAGTTTCATACTGCACGAATGGCTGGCCGTGAGAAGTTCCTCAAGAAGAATAAGCTTTTCTCTGTCAACGTGGTGTCCGTATCACGTATCCACTAACAGAATCGAACGTAAGACTTTCTTTTTCATTAATTTTGAGATTGTGTTATTAAAAAGCTGTTGTTTTATTACCGCATGCTAATGTGTCTAACTATAAGGGTAACTGTTGTCTCCACACGTTGAGATTGATCGAGTACTTATTGACGGATATGAAGGATTTTGATTGGTCGGAAGACGATAAATGGATCATTCGAGAGAAGATGGTTGTGGAGTTTATTTGAAATATGTACCATTTTTTGTACAAAAACAGTTGAATTATATAACAATTTACTTTTATTTTGTTTCCATTTCAATTGTCTAAAATCACAAGTAGAACACAAATTGAAACTCCTATTTAATTAAACTTTAAGTTAATAAACAAGTCATACAATTACAAATTATCACAATGTCATCAATCGAAATGCCTCCATTCATTCCACGGTGGAGTCCCTGTTAGGGCACGTTTGTTTATTATGTCCAACTCAATGATAGATGCTACACTTGCAGCAATATTCCTGTGGAACAACTCTGCTTAGACCTTTATTAATCAAAGGTGGGTTAGAACATCTCATGGAATTATGCCCTGGTTGTCCATATCTTCTACACGATTGTGTAGTTGTCCTCTCCGAATACGAGACATGTCGACCCGCCCTTGGGCTTCCTGCTTGTCTCCTAGAGATTAAATTCAAAATCACCCTCTCAGCAATGTCAGATGTCACTAACCAAGTGGAAGGATGTCCAACTGGCATAATAGGAACCGAGTACGTGTTAATAAGTGTCTGTCTCTTATAGTAGTCTGCACACAAGGATGTGAAATCCAAGTTTCGCTCCCTACAGAAACAATGAAAAAAATGAGATTCACGTTTCAGTAATATTTTAATCGTATACTAAAACTTGTAATGTACCTTGTGGTAGTGAGTGTGTGAGAACATGGAAAATGGACCGTTTGGAATTTGTTGCATGTACAGGTCTTCCGGGCTAAGTCAACAGTCCACTCTTTTCCTGACCGCTTCACAGAGAATATGTTCCAGTCCACCAAATTTACGGTCATATAACCCCACTTCTCCACACACTTTAGTATCACAAGATGTGTTGCGTTGGTCAACTAATGACACATGGACTGTACATCTCTATGGTGATCGTGAACCAACGTTGTAGCATATTCCTAATGAACTTTGCCAGAGTTAACATAGACAGTTGCCGTGCAAATTTTAGGTATGAGTTTATGCATTCTGCAGCATTTGTTGTCACCGCTCTATACCTTCTGTCGGGGCAGTGTGCACGGGACCACTTGTATGGACCGGTAGCATTGACATAATCATATGCATTCTGGTGCAAGTTTTGTAACTCTTCCATGTGCCGGTTATATTTCAACTTAGTGTACGTTTAGGCTGCTTTGTCCATTACTCTATGATATCGCTTCTTAATAATTTCAAAAAAATACCGGCAACATATGGTATGAATGTTATAAGGGAACACTTTAGAAATCCCTGTTTAATGCTTGCATGTCGATCAGAAATGAAAACCAGATCATCTATATGACCAATAGCACCTTTCAAGCAATCCAAAAACCACTCCCATCATATATTGTTTTCCAAGTCGCCGTACCCAAAAGCAATTGGATACACCTGTTCATTCCTATCTTGTGTAGTTGCAATAAACATTGTACCCTCAAATCTTCCCTTTGAATGGGTACCATCAACGGCAATAACTGGACGCATATACCTCCGGAATCTTCTAAGTGAGGCACCTAACGACATGAAAAAATAGAGGAATGTACCATATCTGTCGTACTGTAAGTCAGTGATGGTGTTCATTGATAAAACTTCTTACTTAGAAGTATGTCCCTTCATCTCTCCTTATCGCTCTTAACTTCTATGTACAGTTGTCCATCAAACAAACCATATGTAGTGTTTTCTTATTGGACCTTTTCACATTCCTCTTGAAGTTTTGCTCCATTGCAAAATGTACAACCAGTCTCTTCAAATCCTTTTTAGTAAGAAAAAATTGCCCTTTATATATCATGTTTGTAGGTTCATCTTCTGTCAAGTTCTTGTTTCCACTCATACTAAACGAGTATGATTATGCTCTTGGAATAACCCACGTTGTGGCATTATCAGAATCAGCTGGAGTTACATTAGGTTGGACCTCAGAGGTCCTAGCTATTTCTGTTGTACTTGAACTACATATGTGCACACGTTTTTCTGTTTTGACAGGTCAACTTCCTCATTGTTCGCTACATTATCTACCGAATATAAATTTACCTCATTATCCACCTCATGAATTGGCCCAACATTCGGTTCATTGTTCATGTCATTGTACATCTCATTGTATTGGTAGCTGTATTACCCAACATTTATCTCAATTTGACAACCAAATACATCGACAAATTGAGGTCCAGCTATATCACCATGGTCGGCTACTTCTGATGAGACACCACACATGTTTTTCTGCCCTTCGATCCCACTTCTTTCTGTGAACAACTGGTTGCTTCAGGTAAACGATCGAAATTGTTGGATGTTTTCACGATGAGTGATATCTTCAGCTATCGCATCTCCTGTTGCCATCCCAATTAGACTAACACATATTTTAGGGATCACCCTACTTCCCCTAGTATAAACTGAACATCATCGTCGTTTCTTATAAATGTGCGACATGTTGTCCTATGAACGATTGATATAGACTGTAGATAAGCAATGTATTTGTTCACATCGTACTTCACAACAGTTTGCACGATCGACACCAGTTATTCGTAAGTCATATTCTTTAATACAAACAATCCTTGGTTATCGAAACCTAAAAACCTTAGACTTCGGTCGGGTAATTGCTCTCATCGACTATTGTAAGATATGACTATTCTCACCCAATCTATTGTCATATAAAAATCATAATCACAACCCATTATTAATAAAATAAAATAAAAAATATTATATTTACAATTAATAAGAATTAAAAAAAAATCTTAATCGTAAGGGATTGAACCTTTTTTGTAAGGGGTCGATCCTTTTTTTAATGTGTGACCAAGCTTATTTTAACAAGAATCGAGCTTTTTTTTTAATGGATCAAACTTTTTTTTAAGAGATTGAGAACTTTTTGTAAGGGATCGAGCTCTTTTTTAAGGGATAGAAAACTTTTTATAAGGGATCGAGCTTTTTTGTAAAAGATCGAGAACTTTTTGTAAATGATAAAAAACTTTTTGTAAGGGATCGAAAACTTTTTCTGAAGGATGGTCGAGCATATTTTTCAAATAATCGAGTTTTTTTTTCAAATATAAAGAAGCTCGTTCTAATATAAAATAACATCGATTCTTCTTAAAATAATCTCGGTCACACATAAAAAAAAGCTCGGATCTATTAAAAAAATCTCGTAACCTAGAGATTAAATGTTCATATAAAGACTAGAACAACATATCATAAGGAATGGATACATTGTTAAACCATTCAGAAATGCATACAAAATATCTGAAATGCATGAAAAAAATATAAGTGAATATCAGAAATATTTGTTACCTTCTTATGAAAAATTTAGAGAGATACAAGTTCTTTGGAGAGAAAGAGGAGTTGTAGATCGATTTTCAGACAACTTTTTTGGAGACAAAGAGAGACGAGTTAAATCGATGCCTTTTAAAGAATAAATTTTAGGGGTAATTTAGGTAGTTCACCATAGTAAGTGTCTTTTAACTTAATTTATTAAATCGGTGACATCACTACAACACATAATAAAAAAAATGATATATCTCACCATTTCTGTATACCAGTGTTCGAAAAAACGGGCTCGGCGGCCGCCTAGCCGCTGTACGATGTTCAGCCATCCCGAAACAGGTAAAAACAGTGATTCCAGACAGGTTTGGAAAAAATCGGATGAGTTGGCCGATTTATTTATGGCTAGGCGGGTCAAAGCCGTTGACCCCGCCTAGCCTGTTTTTTAATTAAAAAAACCAGGCCTAAAACGGCACCGTTTTGTGTCAAATATATTTAAAAAAAACCTAATTCAGTGATCTTCAATTCCAATTTCCAAATTCCAAAATTGAAAAATTCCCAAAACACAACCCTAGACACTCGACAACCTCTCTTTGCCATAGCCACCTCTCATCGAGTCATCGTCGACCACCACTGTTCGTCGTCGTCGTGACTCAGAAGCAGGCGTTGTCGCCTGCCGTCATTCGTCGTTGCCGGGTCGAAGCGTCGTCACGCGTCGCCACTCGCCAAATTGAAGCTTCCACCCACTGACCACCATCGCCTTCAGGTATTGTCTTAAGACTCTCAATTCTTAACTCTCAATTAGTGAGATAATTATTAGTCAATCAAGATCTCTGTTGTTTTGGTTTTATAATTTTAAATGTTTAATCTTTCTTTAAATTTAAAACATGTAGATTTGCAGAGAGCAGAAAATATGTTTCTGATTCAGATTATTTGTTATTGATGATTCAGATTATTTGTTTGTCTTTGGTTTAACTTTTAAGACTTGATTATTAGTGGTTATTTGTTTGTTTGTCTCTACTGAATGCTTATTACTTGATTAGTGATTAATTGATTACAGTTGAGGTTTGCTATGTTTTTCACTTTTTCGTTTCCTAATTCTCTTCAAGATACACAGAGCACTAATTTAATGGGATTGAGTATTCAATGATAAATTATTGGTCAATCTCTGATATAAAAATATTGTGGAAATAAAATACATATGTTTGAGAATGTGTGTGAATAGCAATTTGGAATTCCATAAATCATGTTGAATTTGTGTTTAAAATACCCATAAATCTGTTGAATTGCATATGTTTGAATATGTGTGTGAATAGCAATTTGGAATTCCATAAATCATGTTGAATGTGTGTTTTAATATGTGTTTAAACTTTAAAGTACCCATAAATCTGCTGAGTTGCAATTTGGATGTCTTGATGATAAGATTTATTATTTTTAAATTTTAATTTCAGAATTTATAAACATGACTTCCTTGCCAGATAATAGTGATGCCCCTAATACCGCCGGTAATGTTAATGTGTCTTCGGCTGCCTTTAATGCCTCTTCAGTTCCAGTCGGAAGGAAACGAAAATCCAATGATGTTGGGTGGGAGTTTAGAATTTTGATTGATGAGAAGAATCAAAATAATTGAAATGCATCTTGCGTGAAAAGGTGTTTTTTTTGGGGGGGGGGGGGGGGGGGGGGGGGGGGGGGGGTGTTATCGTTTAAAAGAACATGTTGCCAACATACAAGGAAATGTTACGCCATGTCGAAAGGCATCAAAGGATAATCAAATAAAGTGTAAACAAGCATTAATGGATGCCAAAAACAAGAAAAAAAATTTTAGAAAAAAGATGAAGAAGAGATAAGAGCTACGGTGAGTATTGGTGGTGAAGAAGAGTTAGAGGAAATAGAAGGGTTAGGGCCAAAGAAATCCTCTAAGCTTCTTGGCCCTATGGATAGATTTGCTAATCTTATAAACCCCGATTCCTCCGTCTCTGGAAAGAGTAAGACTATGAAGCAACAATCCCTCAATGATGCCATCCTTAAAGAGAGGACACATGCATGTCAAAGATATGTGGCAAAATGGGTGTATCAAGCCGGCATTCCTTTTAATGCCATTGATAATGATTGTTTCTTACAAATGATAGAGGCGATAGATTGATTTGGACCGAGCTTTAAACCTCCAAGTCAATGGCAATTGAGGGAACCAATTGTGAAGGAGGAGTTTGAAACAACCAAAGAGGCACTCAAAAAGCAAGAACAATCATGAAAAGTTGATGGGTGCTCAATTATGACGGACGCTTTGACGAATAGAAAAATGAGGAGCATTATGAATTTGTGTGTGAATAGCAAGGAAGACACCACTTTCCTTTCCCCCAAAGATAGTTTTGCTGAGGCACATACAGGTGAAAACATTTTTAAGTATGTGTTAAGTGCGATTGAAGAAGTTGGCCCTGAAAATGTTGTTCAAGTGGTGACCGACAATGCCTCGAACAATATGGCAGCGAAAAAGATATTGAAAGCGAAGATGCCATCTATATTTTGGAGCTCATGTGTTACTCACACCATTAACCTCATACTTGAAGGTATTGGCAAGCTACTAAAGTTCAGAAATACACTTGAGGAAGCCAAGAGTTTCACTATCTTCATTTATGTCCACCACACAACATTGGCGTTAATAAGGACGTTTACAAGGAAGAGAGACATAGTGAGATCGAGAGTTACTAGGTTTGTTTCTGCTTTCTTAACATTGCAATCATTGTTAGAGAAAAAAGATAAGTTGAGGGCAATATTTACTAGCACCGATTGAGAGAAACGTAAATGGTCGAAGAGTGTTAAGGGGAAAGCGGCCTACAACACTGTATTGAGTACATCGTTTTGGAATGGTGTGAAATATTGCTTGAGGATTTTTTTCTCCTTTAGTGTGGGTGCTTCGACTAGTTGATGGGGACCGAAAACCATATATGGGATTTGTATATGGGGAGCTAAAAAAAGCTAAGGAAGAGATTCAAGCAGGGTTGAAAAATGTTGAGAATAATTATCGGTAAATCTTTGAGATTATTGATGACAAATCCAAAAGCTGACTTGATTCTCCATTGCATTTGACAACGGCCTACGTATTAAATCCCTACTATTTCTTCAATGGGCCAACTTGATGACCTTGAAAAGCAAAACCTTTTTGTGAATATTGAGTTTGGGAAGTACTTGGGCAAAGAAGGTCCTTTTGGAAGACCATTGGCGATGAAAGGATGTGAGAAGAATGATGAGTTCTACAATCCCTCTAACAGGCCTCGTGAAGTGTCCTTCATCAGAGGTTATGTGGACAGAGGAACATGGCCTTGAGACTTTCTTGCTCTTGATAGGTTGCTAGGCAATGTAATATGTGACATTTGCATTGTTAAAACAAGCAGGAATCTAATTCTGTTCAATTCAATATATTATATAGAAGAGAAAATATTGGATTTAATCATTGATTTTGGATATGCCAAAAACCATTTGAGAAGAATATTACAAAAATAGTGTCATTTGCGATAAAGAATCTTTGATGAAATAACAAAACTGACAACCTCTTTAAACTTACAAAGCTCATACAAAGAAACTTGCAGGACTTGCTATGGTGGAAGATTTGAAGCTCTATGGAACGTCGGCGTGCTCTTATAGTCTAAGAATTGAACTTGCACTGAAACTGAAGAAGATACCTCATGACTACATTGAAGAGGATCTCTTCAACAAGAGTCCTTCGCTTCTAAAGTACAATCCGGTTCACAAGAAAATCCCTGTCCTTGTACATAATGAGAAACCGGTTGCTGAATCACAAGTCATTCTCGAGTACATCGATGAGACATGGAAGAACAATCCCATTTTGCCTCAGGATTTTTACGAAAGAGCCATGGCTCGCTTTTGGGCGAGGTTTATTGATGAAAAGGTACTGTGCTATAATATTACTAGAGAGTAACTCGCGCTCCATACCGATATATATGTATAATACATGTTGAATATTCTTGTATATATGCAGTTCTTGACAAAAGCATGGGAGGTTTATACCTGTGAAGAGAAGGAAAGGGAGGTTGTAATGGAACAAGTTTGTGAACTGTTGAAAATCCTGGAGAAAGAGCTTGATGGGAAGGACTTCTTCGGTGGTGATAGCATCGGATTTGTGGATATTGTTGGAAATGTTGTAGTGTTATGGTTTCGATTGACACCAGAAGTTGTTGGAGTTGAGGGTTGGAATCCGAAAAGATTTCCAGGTCTTCTCAAATGGGTTGGGAAGCTTCAAGAGATTGATGTAGTCAATGAATCCATGCCTCCAATAGAGAAATATGTTGCCTATATTAGATCTAGCATTCAAGCATTCAAATCTGCTCCTCCCAAATAATGAGATCTCTGTTCCCTTGATGAAACCATAACCCGCATTCTTAGCAAAAACACAAGAAATTAAAACATTTGGTTTCTTCAAACGAATGTATATAATGATCGGATTTTATTGACCAAACGTATGGATGACATGATATGCTTTATCCTTCTGTTTAACGTATCACACTATGTATTGCATATTATATTAAGCTTTTCTCTTTTTGTTCTTACCTATAACAATGTATTGCATATCATAATAATAATAAAATGTCTATTGTGATAATATTTTGATTTTCTTATACGAGTTTTTTCTATGGAAATTATGTCGATAGAGGAGATTGATTGGTATGTGCTATGTACATTGATGCTATCATATTATATAAGATGAGACAAATGGACTAATGAAGTTACATTCATGATGCTATCATTGAGAACATCATTGATATGTGTTGTCGTAGCCCATCTTCAAGCCCATTCCAAGGCCCAATGATGAAAAGGAAGTTGAAGCCCGTAGAAGCCCAACGGAATT
Organism: Dipteronia dyeriana; assembly: GCA_032871835.1. NCBI lineage: Eukaryota > Viridiplantae > Streptophyta > Magnoliopsida > Sapindales > Sapindaceae > Dipteronia > Dipteronia dyeriana. Next base: position 2,950,983 of record CM065301.1, on the reverse strand, counting down.
GCTCCCAGCCCAGACCAGTCTTCTCACTTATTTATACGACCATTTTTGTGTTCCTTATCAGATTGTTAGTGCTGACTCAAGATTCTTGCTTGATTTGGCAGTCATTAATTGGCTCTCTGGTTGTGACGTGGATCTTATCTGATAAGGTGTATATAAGTGGAAGCGATGGAGAGAGAAATCACTTCTGAAGCAAATTTTTCTCTGTAATCTTTTATGTGTTCTTGGTGTTCATCTTGATTTCTAGGCTTCTCTATTGTAAATCTGAGAGAGTAATAGAAGAGAAAAAGAAAGATCTGAGTGTGGTGGTTCTAGTGATGTAACTTGTGAGCTTGTCTGGGTTGTATCCCAGCGATGGAGAGAGAAATTAAAACAAGCTGGTTTGAGTGTGTTCTGTTGTGGTTTATGGGCTCCTTTTTTAGGGCTAGTCTTGTGTATTTTATGGGTTGTAAAGGCTATAAGAATACTTTATATAGTGATAGGGTCTCTCCAAAGAGGCTCAACGTGGATGTAGCCCCCAATTTTAGCCGAACCACGATAATCTGTGTGTGTATTATTTCTTTACTGTTTTTGCTTACTTTTGTTTCTCTGATTTTACTCATTTTAGATCAATTAGATATTAACTGATTATAAGTTGGTTTTCAGTTTTTTGTCTGTAATTTCTTGCAAGTGTTTGTGACAGGTTTAGTTGGGATCTTGAGTCGATCAAGATTCCCAACAGTGGTATCAGAGCTTGAAGACTGAACCAACGACGAACAACGAGGAACAGTTTCCTCCGGTGGTAGAGCCTTCAAACTCAGAAGACTCAGTTGAAGAAGAAGACTTTAGCAGTGAATCTGCTAGCAGTGCATTTGAGATAAAATTTTCTGACTCTAGTAATTTTGGAAATTTTAATTACACTGGTATGAGCATGAAATTTGAAATAGATAAGTTTGATGGCACTGGGGATTTTGGGATTTGGATAAGAAAGGTGAAAGTCTTTCTCTCCCAACAGAAAATCCTCAGGGCCATTGAAGGTCCAGATAAATTGCCTGACACATTAACTAAAAAACATAAAGATGACATGTTAGAAATGGCCTTAGGAACTTTAATCCTGAATTTGTCTGATAATGTTCTTAGGGAAGTTAATGATGAAACTACTGCCTGTAATATGTGGAAGAAATTAGAAAGTCTATATCTCACTAAGTCTCTTACTAATAAAATCTATCTTAAGGAAAGACATTTTTGTTTTAACATTGACCCAAGCAAGAATCTTGGTCAGAATCTTGATGAATTCAAGAAAATGACTATATAAATTGTTAATGCTGGGGATGATGAAAATCTTAGTGATGAAAATGAAGCTATAATTTTGATTAACTCTCTTCCTGATTCCTTTAAAGATGTAAAGGCTGCTATTAAATATCGTATGACTTATTTATCTTTAGAAGAGTATATCTCTGCCTTAAAATCAAAATACCTAGAACTTAAGATTGAGAAAAATGATAGTGGTGAAAACCTGTTTTTTAGGGGGAGACGACCTGTAAGAAATGGGAATAATGATAATAACCCTAATAATAATAATAACAAAGGCAAGGGTAGAAGTAAGACTCCTAATCGAAATAGGTCTTAGTCTAAGAACATAAATAGTACTAGAAAATATTACTACTGTGGTAAAAAAATGTCATATTAGAAAATATTGTTATGAGCTTAAGAAAAAAAATCCAGAAAAAACACATAGTGATGGTGATGTAGCTGTAGCTTCTAAATCTTTTGAGCCTAGTAAAGTATTAGCAGTAACAACTGAGGATATCAAGTCTGAATGGATTTTAGATTCAGGTTGTTCTTTTCATATGACACCTAGAAAGAATTGGCTTTCTGAATTCAAAGAACTTAAAGGTAATAGTTTGTTATGGATAATAACCAACAATGTCAAGTTGAAGGAATATGGATTATAGCTATTAGAATGTATGATGGAATGATTAAGGTTTTTAAGAATGTTAGATATGTACCTAATCTAAAAAGAAACTTAATTTCTTTAGGTATATTAGATGAGAATGGGTACTGTTCTAAGGCTGAAAAATGAGTCATAAAAGTCTCTAAGGGCTCTCTTATCATCTTGAAAGGTGATAAGAGAAATGATCTATATGTCTTAAAGGGTGAAACTGTTATTAATGATATTGCTAATGTAGCAATTAAAATTAATAACATTGCATCCTTATAGCATGAGAGACTTGGTCATATGAGTGAGAGATGTCTAAATGAATTAAGTAAACAGAATTTACTCAATGGGGATAAGATTAATAATCTGGAATTTTATGAAAATTGTGTCTTAGGAAAACAATATAGGCTGAGTTTTAGTACAACTCAACATAACACAAAAGAGATCCTTCAATATGTACACTCATATCTTTGGGGGCCCTCAAAGGTCCAAACTCATGGTGGAAATCAGTATTTTCTATCTTTGATAGATGATTTCACTAGAAAGGTCTGGATATACCTATTGAAGTCTAAAGATCAAGCTTTTGAGAGCTTTAAGGCTTGGAAATTGTTAGTTGAGAATCAGACTTCTAAGAAAGTCAAGGTACTAAGAACTAATAATGGCCTAGAATTTTGTAAAGATGAATTTAATAAATTCTGTAGTGATAATGACATTGAAAGACATAGAACAGTCATGTATACTCCCCAACAGAATGGGATAGCTGAGAGAATGAATAGAACTATCCTAGATAAGGTTAGGTGTTTGCTAATAAGTTCTGGTTTGAGTAAACAATTCTGGGTGAGGTTGTTATGGCTGCCACTTACTTAATAAATAGATCTTCATCCACTGCAATAGGTTTAAAAACACCAGAAGAAAAATGGACTGGTAGACCTCTTAGTCTAAAACATTTAAGGGTGTTTGGGTGTGTTGCATATGCTCATCAATCGGAAGGGAAATTAGAGCATAGGTCTCTAAGAGGTGTCTTCTTAGGTTATTCTTTAGGTGATAAGGGTTATAGAATTTGGCTTAGGGACCAAAAGGGTTTTGAAGTTATCATTAGTAGAGATGTTGTGTTTGATGAAACTAGAATGCCTTATAAAAACACTAACTTCTCTATTGAAACTGAACTAAATTCTTTTAAGAATGATGATAATAGAAATAAGGTGGAACCACTACAAGAAATACCATTATTTACTACGGGTGATGCCCGTTGTAGACGTGTAACGACTACGGGCATCGCCCGTTACAACGCCCGTCATATGCGAGGCTGTGATAGATAATGATGAATTTCGACTACGGACTTTATCCGGCTCAACTATAACGGACATCGACCGTAATGGATCGCGTTTCAACTACTGATTACATCCGTGATAAACAGGCTCAACTACAACGTGCATCGACCGTAGTGAATCATATTTCGACTACTGATTATATCCGTAATAAATAGACTCAACTATAACGAGAATCGACCGTAGTGAATTAGATGATTATGTCCGTAATAAATAAACTCAGCCATGTCAGCCAAAATAGACTCAACTACAACATGTATTGCCCGTAGTGAATTAGATAATTATTTTAATAATTTATTATTTATAACATTCTATGTCCGTAGTATATGATTTTTTAAAGAAAAAAAAATATGATTAACCGACTATATATATAATTGTAATTTGAATTTTTAGAATCTATTATCACGTTAAAATTGTTATCATTATAGACATGGATATATCAATAAATGACCATATATATATAATAATAATAAAAGTAACGTCGAGAAAACATTCAACAAAACAACAATGAACCAATAAGCAAGAACAAATAGCCACTTTGTTGAAGAGCTGCTAATGTGATCTATTCTCCAATGAACACGGATTATAGAAGGACTAGGCAACAATTACAAGAATTTTAAAAAATCCCAATAAAATAATTACATTGGCAATTTCATTTCAAGTATACAATTCAATGTTTAAAATAGAAAACATTACTTTCTTCCTCGGTCGACTCTTCCTTGCAGCTTCTCGATTCTGAGCCAGCCTATGATGTACCTACCGTATAGGCGAATAGTAAGCAAATGACATTAGAATTAGCCATCCAACCAAAAAAAAATGATCTAAAACCATACCATTTCTTTAAAAAAAAAATCGGATATAGTTAATTCAACAAATTATTGATAATTATCCCAGCCATAGATTAATCAGCTGATACATTACCATACCATATAGTTTCAAATAATCAGTGGATTGATACTCCATATTAGCAATGGTCACCATATTGATCAGCCAACAAAAGTCATAACCAAAAATTCCTAAAATTCTAAAACATCTACCAAAAGTTTTATACAAAAAAAAAATGGCGATAAATTCTCAAATACAAAGATGACCCACCATTAAGCCAAAAGATTCCCAAAATATGTATACAGGTAAAAAGAAAAAAGAGGACATACACGAAAAAAAAAAATCAAGAAAGAGACAAAGGAACCTGGTTTTTACCATCATTGTCAATATCTGTAGAAGTGTCGTCAGCCATGTCAGCCATCCGACTCACCCCAGTTCTCAATATGCCCATTTCCCAACGATGAACCAATCGTTGTTCCTTTTAGGATTATGAATTGCCCTGTATCCAAACATCCTGTTGTAGACACTATCTCTGTTCCACATCCAATTCCAATGTCATGTTCATAAAAGCAAATATCAATTCAGAAACCAACCAACAAAACACAAGCATGTTAGGTGGGTGTGGATATGAGTACCGAAAAGGTTGTTCAAGCTCTCCAAGGTCCGGGTATCAAAAGACACAATCCTCAAGCTACAGTAAAGTAGGGAAAGTGCAATACAAGAGTGATTAAGTATACCCAAAACAAGCCTAAGGAACTCCCTATGTAGACAAACACATATCAAGACCTCATTTTTATTTAATTTTAAATACAAAAAAATTGGAAAAACGATCAAAGCAATAGATAACACTGGACGGTGACAACTTTGACCTTCATTTTTTTTTTATTGTTTGGGGACAAGATGAAAACAATAGATAACTCAATTCAGTTGAAAACACTAATACTAACTATTAAGCAGAGATATATGACTTTCATTTATCAGAGTACCTAATAGCAAGCTAATATATGGACATATGGTACCTGAAGGCATCGAACATATATCTCTATATACACAGATCAGAACATGATATCCACAGCGCTGACCAACCTACAACACAATACAAAATTTGTCTGTTCAGTGGCTACAAAGACTAATGTTCTAATATACAAAATAGCAACCAGAAAAAAAAACTTAAAATCTTTCAATGTTTAGGCCATCTCAAAGAGATATAACTGAACAATAAATTAAAATGATTAAAATAGATTCAGACAAAGATATATATGAATTTATCCACAGATGTGTACTTCTATTATAATTAAAAAATCACTAAAACTCTTAATGAATAACTTATTTACACAAAAACATGTCATCTGATAACACTTTATATCAAACAAACATAGACTGAAGAAAACAAATTAAGTCGGCCTCTCAACTCAGCATATGAGCAAACTGGGTTTAACTTGATAAAAAAAAATGCATGTAAAAGAGCTTCATTTATAATAAAGTGAGATATTATGAAATGACTTTACTCGATCAAATGATAAATGAAATAGCTAGGTCAATAACTTCTGTCTTCCTTTAGAGTGCTCGATCATGATTCACGTCCTCCCCAACTTTGGCATGTTCGACGGTGTTCTTCGATGAATATGGATTCGTCTCCTCCGAATCCCCCACTTTTTCAATTCTGTGAAATTGGAAAAGCTTGAGAGAATTTTGAGCTTTAAAAAAAAAGGTTAAAATGATTAAAAAGAAATTTGTTCAAACCTGTTTAATAGATCAAACAACAGAGGTGCGTAGCTTGAACACGCAGGATCTTCTAATCAGCGACGGCAATTACGACGTCACAGAGCATCTGAGATAGAGATTACAGACCGAGAGAAATTAGAGAAGCAAAATCAGAAATAACAATCAAGGAGAAACGAAAGAGAGAACAAATTGAGAAAGCAATCGGACACTGGAATGAAATTGGGGAAAATGGACTTGTTTTATTTTAGGATTTTAAAAAACTAAAAATATCTTTTGTTTTTTCATTTTATATGAACGACATTTTATAAATCCTTAAAAAAATCATGTTAACACAGTTTATGTGACATTTTCCACAAAAATCCTGTAATTGCTATCAATAGCAGCATTTTGTACCAAACGCCCCAAAATCAATATAGTAAAAAATCAAATTTATTGTGGTGACTGACCTAAAAGGATCACCGATATGAAAAAGGGAAAATAATCTAGAATATTAGAGAGCAGAGGAAGAGATCAATTACTTGATATTCGAACAATTGAAGGATCGGGAGCTAAAGAACATCATCTAAGAAAGATCGTCAGATACACGACAAATTTGAAATGCAGTAGAAATTAACTGCAAATTTGAATTTCAAACATAAAATTTAAAATCAATTGCATGTTTCTGCAAGAAGGTTAATTCAAATTATACCAGAAATCAATTGATTGAGGAAGTAGAGAGTAGAGATTGAAGTTGCTACTAAAGATATCTTACCAGAAATTCGATTCGAGTTCACACCTACTTTGCAACTGCTTGAACCAATTTAGAGATTTATGGATTTACTTTGAAACTGTTTGAACCAATTTGGGGATTTAATAGGTTAACATGAGAGGGATTTTAACAGAACTCGATTTTAGAGAGGAATCTGAATTGACTTAAGCGATTTCTGGCAGATTAACGGTATATATTTGTGTTTCCAAACATAATTACTTTCCGATACAGACGTGATACGTAGGGAATAACTTTAAAGACTACTAATATAGTTCGTAATTCATATATTATTCATAACGAGCTCATTTATATTTATAGTAAATAATTATTATTCATCACGGGCTTTTAAAAGCTCATTTTAAATGATTTTTCGAAACCAACTTTACTACGGGCTTTTAATTGCTTGTAGTGATTAATGGTTTTCCAACACAAACCTCTGAAGTCCGTAGTGGATGTATAGTTTTCTTGTAATGAACTTAGCAACTCCTCTCTTTATAATAACTCAGCCTCATCTGGTCCTATTGAGTATCATAGGTCTGATCATTCAGAGATTGATGACTAAGTGGAAGAAAACTAGGAACAACCACAGGTAAGTGAATCTCTAGCTGATTATGAACTTATTAGGGATAGAGGTAAAAGGGTTATTAAGCCTAATAGTAAGTATGCATATGCTGATATTATTTCTTTTGCTCTGTCTACTGGACACGAATTAGAATCAGTTGAAACTAGGACTTTTGAAGAGGTTGTTAGTTATATAAATAGGCAGAAATGACTTAATGCAATGAAAGAAGAGATAGAATCTCTTGATAAAAATGAAACTTGGTCCCTTGTAAAGAAACTTGAAAAACAGAAAATTGTTTACTGTAAATGGATTTTTAAGATAAAAGAAGGTTTAGGGCAAAATGATCCACCTAGATATAAGGCTAGATTAGTTGCTAAGAGCTTTACTCAAAGAGAATGTATTAACTATAATGAGATTTTTTCACCTGTAGTTAAGTAAAAAACTATCAGAATTATGTTTGCCTTAGTTAGTTTCTATGATTTAGAACTTGAGCAACTAAATGTTAAAACAGCTTTTTTGTATGGAGATTTAGATGAAACTATTTACATGTCTCAACCGAAGGGTTTTGAGTCTAAATCAAAACCTTCCCATGTCTGTTTTCTAAAGAAATCCATTTATGGGCTGAAACAAGCTCCTAGGCAATGGTATAAAATTTTTGATAATTTCATTAGTAGCTTAGGTTTTAATAAGGGTAAGTATGATACATGTTTTTATTTTACTAGTGAAAATATTCTAAGTTCAATATACATGCTTTTATATGTTGATGACATGTTAATTGCTAGTAAGAGTATGTCTAGGATTAAAGGTTTAAAAGAAAGATTAAAAACATAATTTGACATGAAGGATTTAGAAAATTCGAAACGATTTATATACCTATTTGAGGTCCCCATTACCTATCTTTTGTTCTCATTTTCAAGCATATTTTGGTATTTAATGTTTTTGTAAGCGTTGTGTAGGTACAAGTTCCCTACGAAAAGTATTTGAGCTTAATTGAAGAGTTTTGGAGGTTAGATAGGCTGAAATGGAAATGGACTGTGCAGAACACCCAAATTTCAGGATCCATATCTCCCTCCTCAAAGTGAACTGGATTTCATACCATCTATTTTTAGAAAGCCCCAAAAGTCTTCTTTCCAGCGGTTTTTACGAATCGTAATTCTGGGTTTTCTAGAGGGAGATATGTTTGTTTTCATAACGGTGCACAAGGTTGAAAACACAACAGATGCTGAGAGCTTTATGCAGAACACCCAACTTTCGGGGACCATATCTTCCTCCTCAGATCGAACTACATTTTCGATCTGTGATAGGGTCTCTCCAAAGAGGCTCAACGTGGGTGTTGGCCCCAATTTTGGTCGAACCACAATAATCTGAGTATGTATTATTTCTTTACTGTTTTTGCTTACTTTTGTTTCTCTGATTTTACTCATTTTAGATCAATTAGATATTAATTGATTATACGTTGGTTTTTAGTTCTTTGTCTGTCATTTCTTGAAAGTGTTTGTGACAGGTTTAGTTGGGATCTTGAGTTGACTAAGATTCCCAACAATATGGAAATGCCAAAATTTCAATCACTCCTCGTCAAGGAATATTTAGTAAAGGAATCAAAATGAAAACGGTTTCTATAAAGTTACCAAGTTCATGCACACCATTAGCTCTGCAACTCACAGAAACTTGCACAGCTCACTATGGCAACAGAAGAAGAAGTGAAGCTCTACAGCATGTAGGCAAGCCCTTATAGTCAAAGAATTAAACTTGCACTGAAACTGAAAGGGACACCTTAACTGAAAGGGACACCTTATCAATACTTTGAAGAGGATCTCTTCAACAAGAGTCCTTCACTTGTCAAGTACAACGCAGTTCATCATTAAATCCCTATGCTTGTACACAATGGAAAACCAATTTCTGAGCCACTAGTCATTCTTGATTACATCAATGATATGTGGAAGAACAATGTTGACGGATAAATCGTTACTATGCGGAAGCGTTGCCGGATAGAACACAAATAAACAATAGTAAAATAAAGGAATTAAGATGAAGATAATAAATTCAAACACATAACACAAGAATTTACGTGAAAACCCAAATCGGGAAAAAAAAACCACGACCATCAGAAAGACAAGAGAAAGTTTCACTATGTAGTAAATTGTTACAACCACACTCTCAGGATTCTCCCTCTAAAATACCTCAAACCCAATTACACTCAATCCTCTCTTGAGATCTCTCTAGATTTGCTAACTTGCTCCACCACCTCAATAGCCTAGCTATTATAGTCCATTTATATGAATTACAAATAGTATAAGATAAAAGAAAATCCTACTCCTAAAGGTATAAGAATTACTTGTTCCACGTAAATACTATTTTCTGTTTATGACAAGTCTTCTTGTTTAAAAGAAATAATTTTCTTTTAAGTACATGACTTTCTTATTCTTCATGAAGTCCTTTTCTGATTAGCATAAGAACTTCCAGAAGAAAATATCTTTCCTATTTTCGTACAATATTCCTGATTTGGGCAAGCTCCGTCATTGCCGCGGTTTGGGTCGCGGTTCCAACACCGCGGATCAAACACGGTCAACCACCACTCAGAATACCGCGGTTGGTGCATTGCCTCCGCCATGGTCCACGCCGTGAGAATCCACAAGAGTTCGACCGTTCCCTATGCCGCGGTCTGTGCACGTGTCTGCACCGCGATACCTACCAAAATTTGTTTCTTCAATTCTTTCAGTCTTCAAGCCTCCCTCAAACAAAATCTCTTACTTCCAAACGTATCCCACGTTTCCAGGAAGTCTCTGTATTGGTTGAATCCCGTTTGGTAACCATTGAAAATTCAATCCATATCCAACAAGCAATCATCTTTTGCCTCAGGATTCTTACGAAAGAGCCATGGCTCACTTTTAGGCAAGGTTCATTGATGAAAAAGTAAGGTTAAGCTTCTGGGTTTGTTGGTTACTATACTAACATGGTATCACAACTTGGTTTATTCTGTTTATGTATTTATTCTGGATCGATATTGATATATGACGATCAACGTGTGTTCAATTCTTATATGCAGATCCTGCCAACAGCTCAGAAGGCTATTTATCTTGAAGGAAAAGAAAGGGAGGTTATGATTGAAGAAGTTTGTGAACAGATGAAACTCCTGGAGAAAGAACTCGATGGGAAGGATTTCTTCGGAGGTGATGGCATCGGATTTGTGAACATCGTTGGAAACGTTGTAGCATTTTGGTTTCGAATGAAACGAGAACTTCTTGGATCTGATCAGGTCTGCACTCCAGAAAAATTTCCAAGTTTATCAAGATGGATTGGGAATCTTCAAGAGATTGATGTAGTGAATGAATGCATGTCCCCAACAGAGAAACACCTTGCCTATGTTAGATCTCGCATTGAGGACATCAAATCTGCTCCCAAATAATGAGATTTCTCTGTTGCCTTTGATCATAATACGACCTGAGATTCATGATTTATGATTATGTATTGCAAAATATGTCGTAGCAATATTTGCAACAAGAAGAAAATGACTGTTGCATCATCACCAACCTTTCAAGGATCTGAAACATTACTGAGAAAGAATTTCGGGTTAACTGGGGCGGGGTCCCCACGGGTCAGGTTTCTTTTGACTTCCATACACCATATAAACCGCTTTACAAAAGTTTTGGTTTACATTAAATAATCATAAAAAAAAGATGGATTTGTAAAAGCAGTCAAATTAAAAAATAGATTATTGTTTTTGATCAAATATAAATTGTAAAGTCTAAAATACATTTTTCTTAAAATAAAAAACTAATTTTATACATTAAATATTCCATGTATGTCATTTTGGGTATGAAATATTCTATGTATGTCATGTTAGACATGAAATATCCTATGTATGTCATATAGGGTATGAAATATCCTATTTATACAGTATTTTATATAAGACATGAAATATCTCATTTATATCATGTTGTACATGAAATATCTCATGTATATTATGTTGGGCATGAAATATCCTATGTATATCATGTTGGGTATGAAATATCATATTTATGCAGTATTTCATTTAATGCATGAAATATCTCATTTAAGGCATGAAATATCTCATTTATATCATATTGTTCATGAAATATCTCATATATGTCATGTTGGACATGAAACATCCTATGTATGTCATGTTGGGCATGAAATATCCTATGTATGTCATGTTGGGTATAAAATATCTTTTTATGCAGTATTTTATATAAGGCATGAAATATCTCATTTATATCATATTGTTCATAAAATATCTCATATATGTCATGTTGGGAATGAAACATCCTATGTATGTCATGTTGAATATGAAATATCCTATTTATACGGTATTTTATATAATGCATGAAATATCTTATGTATATCATGTTGTACATGAAATATCTCATGTATATCATGTTGAGTACCAAATATCATATGTCTGTCATGTTGTGTATGAAACATCCTCTTTATGCATTGTTTCATGCAAGACATGAAATATCTCATGTGTATCATGTTGTACATGAAATATCCTATGTATGTCATGTTGGGTATGAAATATCCTATGTATGTCATGTTGGGTATGAAATATCTTATTTATGCAGTTTTTCATATAAATAATGAAATATCTCATGTATATCATATTGTGCATGAAATACCCATATATATCATGTTAAGTATGAAATATCCTATGTATGTCATGTTTGGGTATGAAACATCCTCTTTATGCAGTATTTCATGCAAGACAAGAAATATCTCATGTATATCATGTTGTGCATGAAATATCTTATGTATGTCATGTTGGGAAGAAATATCCTATGTATGTCATGTTGGGAAGAAATATCCTATGTATGTCATGTTGGGTATGAAATATCTTATTTATACAGTATTTCATATAAGGCATGAAATATCCTATGTATATCATGTTGGACATGAAATATCATATATATATCATGATATATATCTTGTTGGACATTAAATATCTCATGTATATCATGTAAGGCATGAAATATCTCATGTACCTAAAAAATACATGACTGTAAAATATTAAGTGATGTATCACGTTAAACATAAAATAACCAACTTATATCACTTTTACCGTGACACATTGCTTGAAATATAATTTGAAACCGAAATCGAAATTTCTTCCATTATCACTAAAAAAACTTCAAAATTGAAACAAAATAACAAAAACCCATCAACAAGATCATCTAAGACACACAACAATACCATTGAAATTGAATATTTATAAACTTTGAAGTGTTGAGGAGAGATTCAACCACAATATCAAAAATTTTAAAAAACTCTTCCAAAATCTTGGTTTCTTTGCGATTTCCCTTTAAAATAACTTTAATTTCTTGACAAAATTTCGTTGACAATTAAGATTTGATAAAGATACGAGTGATAAAAATATGAGTGATAGAGATGAGTGATAGAGAGAGATGAGTAATGGAGAGAAAAAAATAAAAGGAAAAGAGAATAAAATGATAGTTTTGTAATTTATTGACTAAAAACAATAATATATTATGATGATTAATTACAAACATTAAAAAAAATTAGAATTTGTTTAGAAATAATAATACATTCTATGGTTTGATTATTTTTTACAATTTTCATTTAAAAAAAATCTAATTACTATACTATAGTTGACGAAGTAAATATTCATATTTTTATCGAAATATTCTTGAATATTACTATATTTTGATGGTGCTTAATTGCTGATCATCGATAATGTTATCATATTTCCACCGAATTTTTTCAAAAATTTAGAACCCCAATATATTCATGGAAACGGATATTCAATTATTCACTTGAATATAATTATATATATAATAAGAAAGATCATATAAGAGAAGATATTGAATGCATAAATATTGATGGCGTCATCAATTACGTCAAACATTGATTATTCCACCATCGTTTACCAGACCATTCATTTGGATAATATAAAAATAATATTCAATCAACCAATGAGCACACAATTGCACATCATTTGAACCAATGAGTACACAATTACACATCATTAGTTATTAAGAAACAAGAAAGAAAAAAAAAAAAACTTCTACAAAACGATCACTATTAACTGATCATGATCATCTGCAACTACACAGAAAATTAATTTGACTTTCAAAGAAGGAGATCTACTACAACAATGGCAGATCAAGAAGAACTGAAGCTATATGGATTTTGGGTAAGCCCTTTTAGTCGAAGAATCGAATTGGCTCTGAATCTCAAAGGTGTGTCATATGAGTACATTGAAGAGGATCTCTCCAACAAGAGTCCTTCACTTCTCAAGTACAATCCAGTTCACAAGAAGATCCCTGTGCTTGTTCACAATGGGAAACCAGTAGCTGAGTCACTGGTCATACTTGAGTACATCGATGAGACATGGAAGAACAATCCTATTTTGCCTCAAGATCCTCATGAGAGAGCCATGGCTCGCTTTTGGGCAAGCTTTATTGAAAATAAGGTACGTGTTCATTTGAGGTGCCTACTAGTGTTGGTAACGATTAGGGATGCATATTTGTTCCTGGGGCTCCAAATCCCCGCACCCCATCCCTATTAGAGGATTTTTTTTTTTTGAAAAATAGAAAAATGAGAAAATGGGAAAATGGGGATCCCCTAATTATCCCCATCCCCATTTCTCCATCCCCATTTCCCCACAATTAAATTGAAATGAGGATGGGATAGAGATCCTCATTTCCTCATTTCCCCCCAAAGTATATAAATATAATTATAATATGTATTTGAAACATTTTATGTTAAATTTGTAATGCATTGATATTTTTTATTTGTAATGAAAGGTTTGTTTTTTTAAAATTTAATTTTTAATTTTTAATTAAATAGGGTAATAGGAAAATGAGGGACCGGGGATACGAGAAAACAGAAAAAAAACTGGAAAAATGGAGAACTGGGGATAGGGATGGGGGGACCTCCCCCCAAACATCTTCATCCCCATTTTCCCCAAATGGGGAAATGGGGGGATGGGGGAAGGGTCTAGGGAGTGGGAGTGGGAGTGGGAGTGGGGATGGGGATGGGGATGAGGGGACCTATATCCATCCCCAATCCCCAAACGTGCATCCCTAGTAACGATGCATATACGTCCATTCAATAGAATCTAAGTTACGAATAAGAATTTATATATGTATTCATTATTCCATCGGATATATAATGTGTATTTTGAGATTGGTTCGGTGTCACATCTATATCAAAGAAGTTACTCAGTTTAGTTATAAAAAAAAAAATCATTCCAACGGCTCGCACACTGCCCTTAAATTGAGGGCTTAGCCCGTGTCCAAACCCATTGAATGGGTGATGTGTGTGATCGTGTTGCAAGTCACATGCGCAAGTGGGGAAGAACCGGTGAAGACCAAGTCAAACTCATTTTAATTGTTGCTATCTGCTGCTATTATTTCAATAAGTTAGTTGTTTAGTTTGTTTGGGGTTGTTGCGTTTATACACAAGGTGCTGCTTGTTTACAGCACCCATTTTCCTTCTATTCCTATTATTTGGTTGTTAGTGGTCAGTTATGCAGTGTTACTAGTAGTCAGACCTATAAAATGGCCAAGTAACAGAGGAATAAGATCATCGAATTATAATCCAAATTGTATTTCTTGTCTTCTTCTTTTCTTTCTTTCTCAGATAAAATTTCTACACATAAGTGGTATCAGAGCCTGGTTAGCTCTATGGATACACGCAGTAAGAGTAATAGCGAGTTTCGGAACGAAGTCAGTGACATCTTGACTCGTCACGAATCCAGCATTGATCACCTAAATCGTAACTTCACTCAAATTAACACAACCCTCCAAACCATCATGAACGACCTCCATGTCTTGCGTGCTAGCCACAACGGTAACATGGCTGAGAGGGAATTTAACCCTTTCGCACCAGTCGAAGCACCTTCAAATCCTGTGCCACACAATCAAATATCCTCACCAATCTCACCTCACAAGATCGTCATAATACCAAGTTGAAGCTTTCATTTCCGAAATTTGGAGGAGACGATCCTATGGGATGGATTTATAAGGCCGAGCAATACTTTGATTTCAAGAATGTTGCTGCCGATCATCAAGTGCAATTGGCCTCCTTTCACCTAGATGGAATCACACTTCAGTGGTACTGTTGGTTGACAAAATTCAAAGGCCCTCAGACATTGGTGGAATTTTCACAAGTTGTCCTGCTCCGCTTCGGACCTACGGACTATGAAGATCCGGCTGAAGCCCTCTCTCGCCTCAAACAGCAGTCGACAATGACTGCGTACCAGGAAGAATTTGAGAAGCTATCTCATCGGGTGGATGGGTTACCCAAAATTTTTCTCATTGGAAGTTTCATCTCAGGGCTCCGAGATGATGTCCGGATTGACGTTAAAGTCAAGCAACCCAAGACTCTAGCTGAAGCAATTGGTGTAGCACGACTGATTGAAGAAAAGAATCTCCTGCTAAAGAAGAATGGTCCCATATTTCGTGTCCAATCCTCAACAGTTACGCCTAAGCCCACCGCCAATCCATTCGTTGGCCTCCTAGGTTCTCATCCTAACCAAAAATTTGCATCTCCTTCTACTATTGCGCAGGTACCTCTAAGACGAGTCACTGTACAGGAAGCAAGAGAACGGAGGGAAAATGGACTTTGTTACTACTACGACGAGAAATTCGTCCCCGGTCACCGTTGCCAAAGGCCGTAACTTTTCATGATTGAGGACACTCCATCGATCAACTCTGAACCAGAAGCAATAAATTACTGTGACGAGACCACCATAGAGTCCATTGAATCACTACCAGAGATATCTTTCCACGCCATTACAGGAACTGAACACCCATAAACACTGAAGATCCTTTGTAAGCTGAAAAACATATCCATTACGATGCTCATTGATGGGGGAAGTACTCACAATTTCATTGACCAAGTCGTGGTCACAAAATTTGGTCTTCCGGTTGTTAAGGATCATTCGTTTCAAGTCATGGTGGCTAATCGGGAGAAAATCAATTCCGTCGGCCGATGTTTAGCACTGACTTTGTTCATCCAAGACCATCATGTGCAAGCAGATTTTAATGTTTTGCCTGTCGCAGCATGTCAAGCCGTCCTGGGAGTCCAATGGTTGACTACTCTTGGGCCAATCGAAACAGACTACAGCAAGCTGACCATGACCTTCCACCACGTCGGTAAGTCCCTAACCTTTCAAGGCCTCGAACGTCCTACTTTAACTGCTCTCGACGATAAAGAATTATCTCAGCTAAATAGTATGGGCCTATTTCTACAAATTTCTCCTTGTACAGAACCAACAATTCTTAGTGACACATATCCGCACGACATCCAGAAAATCTTGACAGAATTTCAACATGTTTTTACTCCACCAACAGAACTTCCGCCATCACGGTCCCGTGATCATCGAATTCCACTACAAACCAACCAAGCTCCTGTTAGCGTCCGACCTTACTGGTATCCGTATTACCAGAAGAACGAGATCGAAAAAATGGTGAAGGAACTATTGGACTCCGACCTTATTCGCCCTAGCAATAGCCTATTTTCTTCACCTGTTTTATTGGTCAAGGAAGCCGATGGTGGGTGGCATTTTTGTGTGGATTACAAAGACTTAAATGAGATCACCAACAAGGATAAATAACCAATTCCAGTCATCAATGAACTTTTGGATGAGCTACATGGTGCGTAATACTTTTCGAAATTGGATTTGCGCTCTGGGTACCATCAGATACGAGTTCAAGAACCTGATATCCCAAAAACTGCATTCCACACACACGATGGGCATTACGAATTCAGTGTCATGCCTTTTGGCCTGACAAATGCGCCTTCCACATTCCAGAACATGATGAATGATATTTTTAGGCCGCATTTATGAAAATTTGTTCTCGTTCTTTTTTTTGACGACATACTCATCTATAGTCGGAGCTGGGCGGACCACCTTGGCCATCTCCGTACAGTTCTTCTAATCCTGACTAATCATCGAATGTTTGCAAAGCTATCAAAATGCTGTTTTGGGGTCCTACATGTCACATATTTGGGCCACATCATCTAAAGAACAAGTGTTATTGTTGATCCAGATAAGATTCGTTCTATCTTAGAGTGGCCGGTTTCGTCGTCTGCCAAAGGAGTGCGTGGTTTCCTTGGCCTTGCTGGCTACTACAGAAAATTCATTAGTGGCTTTGGAGGAATTGCCACACCATTAATAGAATTATTAAAGAAAGATGGTTTTTCTTGGACTCCAGCAGCTGCAGTTGCCTTCCTTTAACTCAAGCAAGCATTAACTTCGCCATCTGTTCTCAGGCTACCAATTTTTTCACAAGAGTTTGTGGTGGAGTGTGATGCCTGCGGAGTCGGAATTAGGGCAATTTTATCACAACAAGAGTAGCCAATAACATTCTTCAGTGAGACTTTGAAGCCCTCCTCTCTATCGCTGTCCACATACGAGAAAGAGATGCTCGCTATTGTTAAAGCAATCCGTAAATGGTGTCCTTACTTGCTTGGTCGACCTTTTGTCGTATGTGCCGACCAAAAGAGTCTCAAATATCTACCGGAACAATGTATTACTACCCCAGCGCAACCTCGGTGGCTTCCGAAAGTTCTTGGTTATGATTATACCATTCAGTATAAAAAGGGTAAGGAGAACACTGGAGCTGATGCTCTCTCTCTCGAAAGGAAGAGTTTGAATTCCTTGCCATCTCACTGTCTGTTGCAGATTGGTGGGTGAAATTACAACATGAAATAGCTATTGATCCTTTTTATTACAAGGTGAAGGAGTCCGCAGATCACCAATATACCTTGCATGCCGGAGTTTTCTTCAAAAACGGAAAAATCCTTTTGAGTCCTAATTCAAGTCTGATTCATGGTATCTTATCTGCAAACCATTCCTAACCGATTGGGGGTCACCTTGGTTATCACAAGACATTAAGTCGATTACAAACTGGGTTCTTTTGGTCCGGTATGCGTACTGCAATTAAAGAATTTATACGTTGTTGCGACGTTTGCCAGCGTTGCAAATTAGATTCTCTGAATTCGGCAGGTCTACTTCAACATATTCCTATACTTGCAAGAATTTGGACCGACATATCCATGGATTTTGTCGAAGGTTTACCACAATCGCAAGGTAAATCCGTGATTATGGTAGTCGTCGACCGACTCTCAAAATATGCTCATTTTATTACACTTCACCATTCATATACAACCCTGAGTGTTGCAAAGAATTTTTTGGATCAGATTGTACGTCTTCACGGTATGCCAGCCTCTATTGTCAGCGACAGAGATCGAACATTTATCAGTTTGTTATGGAAAACTCTTTTCCAGTTACAGAGGACTACACTTTGTTTGAGTTCTAGTTATCACCCACAAACCAACGGACAAACGGAAGTTGTAAACCGCACTTTTGAGCAATACCTCCGTTGTTTCGCCCGTGATCAGCCACGGAAATGGGTTGAATGGCTTCCATGGGCGGAGTATAGCTACAACACATTGACTCACTCTGCCACCAAAGTAACTCCTTTCGAAGCAGTATATGGAATTCCACCACCGAGTTTGTTATCTTACATTCCTGGAACTACCAAAATAAATGTTATATATGAGTTCTTACTTGATATGGAAGATATTCTCTCAGAGTTACGCCATAATTTGATCCGTGCTCGTGACCGAATGAAGTCTCAGGCTAACCGACATCATCGGAGCGTTACCTTTGAAGCTGGAGACTATGTGTATCTTAAGTTGCAGCCTTACCGTCGGAAAACAGTGGCATTCCGGAGCTCGCTTAAATTATCGCCTAGGTTCTTTGGGCCTTACAAAATTTTGGCACGCATTGGACCTGTAGCCTACAAGTTAGACTTGCCTCCAGGTTCTCAAATTCAGGACGTGTTTCATGTGAACCTTTTAAAGAAGCAGTTTGGTCCTATCTTTGAAGCCTCCAGCAGTATTCCACCAGTTTCAGAGGCATCCAAGATTTTACCTCAGTCTGAAGCCATCTTGGACAACCGTGTGGTTCGCAAAGGGTTGTATCGACCAAAGACAGGAATTCTTGTTAAATGGACAGGTGCTCCAGTTGAAGACGTGACTTGGGAAAATCATTAGCGTTTTTCTAAGTGGTATCCAGGTTTTTGTCCTTGAGGACAAGAACATTGTAAGGGAGGAGGAATGATGTGTGTGATCGTGTTGCAAGTCACATGCGCAAGTGGGGAAGAACTGGTGAAGACCAAGTCAAACTCATTTTAATTGTTGCTATTTGCTGCTATTATTTCAATAAGTTAGCTGTTTAGTTTGTTTGGGGTTGTTGCGTTTATGCACAACGTGCTGCTTGTTTACAACACCCATTTTCCTTTTGTTCCTATTATTTGGTTGTTAGTGGTCAGTTATGCAGTGTTACTAGTAGTCAGTCGTATAAAATGACCAAGTAACAGAGGAATAAGATAATCGAATTATAATCCAAATTGTCTTTCCTATCTTCTTCTTTTCTTTCTTTCTTTCTCAGATAAAATTTCTACACATCAGTGGGTTGGTTAGGCTTGACTATCAAGGCTTACGAGCTTAGAGGGCCGGGTTTTCACGAGCTTGAAGGTAGAGTTGGGCTTCAAAAATGAAAAAAAAAATCAAATTTATTACATATAAAACGAGATAGAGCCTGTTAGGCCCAATGCTCAAGCCCGTTTGGTATTAAAATTTATAGCCCCGCCCGATCGACACCTCTGGTGCATACATTTGATATCAATATGGGATAGTATATATATATATATATATATAAAGTTTAATAAACTTAAATTAGTGACTTCCAACTTTGACTTTTAAAATCTCAACCGGCTCATATGCTCTTAGTCTAATGATTAAGATTTAAATGTATTTATATCTTTTAAATTAAAAGCACAAGGGTAATTGAGGTATTAAAGTTAAAGTTTTAAGTCATAAATTTAAATTGATTTAATCTAACTACATATATTTCGGGATGGGAAATGATTTTATTAACGTGTTTCTTAACAAGTTAGGGTAAATGGGTAATTAAGATCACCGTCTCACGTCACAAAGATATGAGTTGGATTCTAGATCTCATAAAAGGGGTATGAAGAATTTTTCGCAAAAGGGTGTTGCCTAAAATCAATTGTTGAACCTTTAAAATGGTGTAAATTAATATCTAGTTTGATATCAATTTTGTTATGAAAACATGTTGAATTCTTGAAATGTTTATGTGCAGATCTTGGCAACAGCATCGAAAATTGGTTTATGTAAAGGGGAGGAAAAAGAGGTGGTGATTCTTGAATTTAGTGAGCAGATGAAAATGCTTGAACAACAACTGAATGGGAAGGACTTCTTTGGCGGTGACAAGATTGGTTTTGTGGACATTGTTGGAATCGTTGTAGCATTCTGGTTCCAAATCAACGAAGAAGTTTTAGGAGGTGACGTCTACACTTCGGAAAAGTTTCCGGGCTTGTTCAAATGGATTGGGAAGCTTCAAGAAATCGATCTAGTCAACAAATGCAGGCCTCCGAGGGAGAAACACCTTGCTTTTATGTTGTCTCTCGAAAATGTTAAGAGGCAGATATGAGTCCCTCAAAAATGCTCCCAAATGAAAATACATTTATGTTGTCTCTCTTTTTCTTTTTCTTTATTTGAATATTACTATAATTCGGGGTTGGGAGGGGACACGATTCGTATCCACAACCTCATAGTGTAGGTGTGAGGGGCATACCACTACACTAACACGTCTTGTTAGGGATCCTGTGTTGTTTTATTATATTTGCAGACTATTGTCAATTATAGCACTCTGTGTGGAATGACTGAGATTGTATCTTGAATCTCATTGATATAAATAAATAAAAGCTTGGTTTGATCATTTCATCAATTACTGAGATTATAGGCAATGTATTATGTCAAGTTGGCATTGAAAAACCAAGCAGGAATCTTTAATGAAATACAAAACTGACAACCCCTTTAAAGTTACAAAGCTCATACAGAGAAACTTGCAGGACTTGCTATGGTGGAAGATGTGAAGCTATATGGCACGTCAGAGTGCTCTTATAGTCTAAGAATTGAACTTGCACTGAAACTGAAGAGATATACCTTATGAGTACATTGAAGAGGATCTCTTCAACAAGAGTCCTTCACTTCTCTAGTACAATCCGGTTCATAAGAAAATCCCTGTGCTTGTACATAATGAGAAACTGTTTGCTGAGTCACAAATCATTCTCGAGTAGTACATCGATGAGACATGGAAGAACAATCCCATTTTGCCTCAGGGTTTTTACGAAAGAGCCATGGCTCGCTTTTGGGCAAGGTTCATTGATGAAAAGGTACTGTGCTATTAATTTTACTAGAGAGTAGCCAGCGCTCTGTATCGATATATATTTATAATACATGTTGAAAATTCTTGTATGCAGTTCTTGACAAAAGCATGGGAAGCTTATACTTGTGAAGAGAAGGAAAGGGACGTTGTGATGGAACAAGTTTGTGAACTGATGAAAATCCTTGAGAAAGAGGTTGATGGAAAGGACTTCTTCGGTGGTGATAGCATCGGATTTGTGCATATTGTTGGAAACATTGTAGTGTTATTGCTTCGATTGACACCAGAAGTTGTTAGAGTTGAGGGTAGGAAACCGAAAAGATTTCCAAGTCTTCTCAACTGGGTTGAGAAGCTTCAAGAGATTGATGTAGTCAATGAATCCATTCCTCCAATAGAGAAATATGTTGCCTACATTAGATCTAGCAGTCAAGCCTTCAAATCTTCTCCCAAATAATGAGATTTCTGTTGCCTTGATGTTGCATAATTCATCATAGCTCCTTGTGTTATCTTGGTGTTTGTAATGTAATTTACTGAGAAAGTGCTTTATAGATCAAAGTTCTTTTATGATCTCTTGGTGTTTTCAGTGTGCAAAAATGTAATTGTGATTAATGGGAATTCAGTATAATCTCTTTAAATTAATAATGTTGCGACCATATACTAACAATGAGGGAGGTTGTGATTAAAGATATTTGAGAACAAATGAATCTCCGGGAGAAAGAACTCGATGAGAAGGATTTCTTCTGAGGTGATGGCATCGGACTTGTGGACAATGTTGGAAACGTTGTAGCGTTTCGGTTTCGAATGACACAAGAACTTCTTGGAGTTGAGGCTGCCCTCCAGAAAAATTTCCAGGTTTATTCAAATGGATTGGGAAGCTTCAAGAGATTGATGTAGTCAATTAATAGTTTATAGTCAATTCAACTGCAACCTTTGAAATCTGCATTAAAAACACAAAGTAAGAATCTTTAAACAAAGTCAATCATTCAATGAAAAAAAATATTACAAAAATAGTACCTTGGACATCAAGAAACCTTAGTGGAAAAATACCTATAAAGTTATCAAGTTCATGCAGAAGAATAACACACCATCAACTCTACAACTCACAGAAACTTGCAGGACTTCTACAATGGCGGAAGAACTGAAACTCTACGGGATGTGGGCGAGCCCTTTTGGTCAAAGAATCGAACTAGCTCTGAAGTTGAAAGGGGTACCTTATGAGTGCATTGAAGAGGATCTGTCCAACAAGAGTCCTTCACTTGTCAAGTACAACCCAGTTCACATGAAAGTCCCTGTGCTTGTACACAATGAGAAACCAATAGCTTTTTAACTAGTTATTCTTGAGTACATGGATGAGACGTGGAAGAACAATCCTATTTTGGCTCAGGACTCTTATCAGAGAGCCATGGCTCGCTTTTGGGCTAGATTCATTGATGAAAAGGTAAGCTATTCAAAACTAAATCAGGTTGCATCCAACTACTGAGTTCCGATGTATATGTATAATTACATAGTGAATTCTTGTATGTATGCAGATCCTGCCAACGGTGTGGAAGGCTAATTTTTGTGAAGGGGAGGAAACAGAGCTTGTGATTGAAGAAGTTCGCAAACATATAAAAATCCTGGAGAAAGAACTCAATGGGAAGGACTTTTTCGGAGGAAGTAGCATTGGATTTGTGGACATTGCTGGAATAGTTGTAGCATTTTGGTTTCAATTAACTCAAGATGTTTGGAGTTGAGTTCTACAGTCCGGAGAAATTTCCAGGTTTAATTTGTTCAAATGGATTGACAAGCTTCAGGAGATCGATGTAGTCAACGATTGCAGGCCTCCAAGGGAGAAACACCTTGCGTATTTTAGAGCATGCTTTGAAGCCGTCTAATCGATGTAGTCTATTGTAGCAACTGCTTCTGATGTGAATAAAAGCTTGGTTTCTTGCCCTGGAAGCTATTTTAATAGCATATTATAATTGATCATAATATGTGTTTGAAATTGTGAAACTCCGTTTGAGATTTTTTTGCTTCCGAAATAATCTACTTTTAGCATAACTTAAGTAATAATCAACTTACCACATAAGTTTATAGGTGTTTGATAAATTGACTATTTAAATAATCAACTTATGAGAAAAACAATAAAAAAGTGTTTGGTAAATTTTAATTGATTATGGAAAATAACTAAAATAGACATAATTGTTAAAATGTAATATATTATTCAAATACTTTTTTACTACTTTTTTTATGTTTAAATTGAAAATATAAATATAAAGCATAGAAATATAATATATTATTCAAACAGTTTTTTACTATTTTTTTTTAAATTGAAAATACAAATATAAAGCATAGAAATATAGAATACATATATATAAAGTTTAAAATATATATTTTATTCAGTCAAATCTTTTATAACCGAGTCAACTCGCTCTTATCAATTCTAAGTTGTTGAGTCAATTCGGTTGAGTCAACTCAATTGAGTCAACTTGATAACTCAATCTTCATTAATAAATCTCTGTATCTCTAGCTCCAAATCCACCACCGTCTCCCACTCGCCGCCGACATCGAGAGATCATCATCCTTCATCCCTCGTCGCCAAAAGTGTCGCCATCATTCATTCATCGTCGTCCACATCATCTCCATAGCCGAACCGAAAGTGTCACCATCTTTCAAGCGGAATCAAGATCTTTAGCACCAGAGTTGGCTTCCTCCTCCTCCACCGTCGAACCGAAATCTCTAGTGCAATATAATGGCATTGGGACTGTGACAGAATCGTATTGGAAATGCGATAAAACCAACATCGCCGACTAGATTCACGATTTCAACGAACATCGTGTTGTAACTGCCTTCTCCATTGTCGGAGGAGGACCAGCGTCCTTAGAAGACTTCGACGTCATCGGCTGTCCTCCAGCTCCGTCGTTAGTGGTGGCTAGCGCCAGCGAACAATGGCAATTAATTCATAAGCAAAAATTTAAAAAAAATTATCAATTTTTCAGTTTTTTAAAATGTATTAATTAAAAAATATTTATCACTATTAAATTGATGGGTATTACTGTCTTTATACTAAAATAGTTAGGATATTATAGACATTTTAAGGAGTCAACTTCCATAATAATCAGCTTTGAAAAGCAACAGCCAGACAACTTCTCAAAAGCTACTTATCGGAGAAGCAAATTGTAAAATAAGTTGTTTTAGGAAGTTTAACAAACACCTATTTGCTTAAAACTTGAGAAATAAGTTGTTATTCCTCAAGTATAAGCAATCTCAAGCATAGTATAAGTCAATGTATATTAGCATATTATAATGGATTTACATTGGTTGTGTCATCAAGCATGTCATTAATTGATTTCTAAATGGCAAAGAATCATTCAACAAATCACAATACAAATAAATTTTTTGATTGGTAACGAAAATAATGTTAAAGGGTTTAAATATTACTATTGGGTCATTTCTTTTCGGCTTAAGATTTTGGGTTTGTTGGTTATTGATATAGTATCAGAGTCTTGGTTGTCCCAAAAGTCCTAAATTCAACTCTCCAATGTAATGTTGTAGGTGTATTCGGCTTAGGGAATACGCACAATCAAACACGCAAGCAAAAGAAAAATAAAAGAGACGAGATTTTACATGGTTTAACATACACCTACGTCCACATAGCGCACCTGCATTCAACTTCTACTATGAAATCGGTGTTTACAAGAGTGAAGCAATATCTCTCTCCTTACGACTCTTAATATTCTTTTCTCTGCACACATTATACACCAGATTTACAGCAGTATTTATAATAAGGTATAGCCTAAAACTAGTAGGAATCATTTCCTAAATAAAACAATAAAACACTCCTAAATAGAATAGAGAACCAATCCTAAACATAATAGGATTCAGGCTTCACAACCTAACAATCTCCCACTTGAAGACTGAAACTAGAGTAGACTTCTTCCTCCTTCTTCGATGACTATTGGATAGGTATGGTGAGCTTATTCTCTATAGTTACTGGCTTGGTTAACATGTGGACTGGATTCTTACTCCATGCGATCTTCACAAGCTTTAACATTCCATCGTCAATTAGCTACCGAATGAAATGATACCACAATCCTATATGCTTGGTCCTGGAATGGAACATTGAATTCTTAGCCAAGTGTATCGCACTCTAACTATCACTGTGCAACACATTCATCACTTGCTCTAATCCCAACTCTGCTAACAACCCCTGTAACCATATAAGCTCCATGCTAGCTTCTATCACAGCCACATTCTCTGCTTTAGTTGTAAATACTGTCACTATCTTCTACAAACTTTCTAGCTTGAGTTCATCTCTCTTGAAGGTTAGACATTTCTTTGTTGTACCCCGTAGATACCTTAGGATCCACTTCACTGCTTCCTAGTGTTGCTAGCCTTGATTAGACTTGTATCTGCTCATAACTCCCATTATATGGGAAATATCTAGTCTAGTGCAAACCATGGTGTACATTAGGCTTCCAATAGCTGAGGCATATGGTACCCTAGCCATGAAGTCTTTTTCTTTGTCCGTCTTTGGACACTGCTGCTTGGACAATCTAAAGTGACTAGCTAGTGGTGTTCTGACTAGCTTTGCATCGCCCATGTTGAATCTCTGTAACACATTACGAACATAATCTGTCTGAGATAGCTGTAAAGTACCATATGTTCATCTCTGCTAATCCTCATTCTAATGATCTTCTTTGTTGCACCTAAGTCCTTCATCTCGAACTCACTCGATAATTGCTTATTTAAGTTGTTAATCTCTTCCAAATCTGCACCAGTTACTAATATTTCATCAACATAAAGTAGCAATATTATGATTTAGTCTTAACCTTATTGAAGTAGCTGTAATGATCAACATTGCATCTGAAGTATCCATTCAGATGCATAAACCCATCAAACTTATTATTCTACTGTCAGGGAGCTTGTTTCAAACCATACAAGCTTTTCGTCAATCTACAAACCATCTCTTCTTTGCACTATTCTGTAAACTCCTCTGGTTGTTGTATGTATATCTCTTCCTCCAAATCTCTATGAAGGAAGGAAGTCTTCACATCCAACTGCTCAAGATATAACCCATTTGCTTCTTTTTGCTGAAAGCCTTTTACCACCATTCTCGCCTTGTATCTCTTAGAACCATCATGTTCCTCCTTGATTCGAAACGCCCACTTGTTCTGTAGGGCTTTCTTTCCTTCAGGCAACTCAATTAACTCCCAAGTTTGATTGGACATAATCGAAGTCATCTCATTCTTCATTACGAGCTTCCACTTGCTTACATCTTCATCCTGACATGGCTCATCGTAGCATTCAGGTTCTCCCGCATCTGTCAAGTACCTTCTATTTGGTACATATGGACGAGTGGATGTTCGCGGTGTACTCTAGGCCTATGGGGATCTTCTCAAAGCATTCCCAATGTGAGGATTTATAACTCTCAAACCTATCAGACTCTATGGTGCTAAAACTTCATTTTATGGTTTAAGTTTTTCAACATGGGGTTGCACACCTTGCTCTTTAACTTTCTAATTACTACCACATTCCACGATCCTACCACTCGATACATTCTCTGGCCTAAATTATTTTGGCTCTTCTTGCTCAGACATATGTGTGTTCCTGTCCTTGTACATGAACTTCTCGTTAAAGATAACATCTCTACTCTTGATCATCTTCTGGTTTTGGTCATCCCAGAGTTTACAACGAAACTTGTCTTCATCATAACCTACCAAGGTGCACTTCATTGATCTGGCGTCCAACTTGCTCCTTGAGTGATCACCTATATATACATAAGAAACAAAACCAAACACTTTCAAATGAGAAAGTTTTACCTCTTTCCTAATCTAGATCTCTTTTGGTATAGCAAAGTCCAAAGGCTTTGATGGTCCTCTATTGATCAAGTATGTTGTTGTAGCTTCGGCAACCCTAATTGTAGGCACATTCTTCTGGCTCTCTTAGTCAATATCATGTTCATCCGTTCTGCTATATCATTCGTCTATGGTGTTCCAGAAACCGTCCATATGAGCTTAATCCCACTCTGGTAGCAAAACTTCTTGAACTCGTTGCCTTCGTATTCTTCACCATTGCCTGAATGCAGCTTCTTAATCTTCAAACATGTCTCATTCTCAACCATAGCTTTGCACTTCTTAAAAGCCTCAAACACATCCGACTTGTGTTATAAGAAGTAAACCCATACCTTTCTAGAATGATCGTCGATGAATGTGACGAAATATTATTTACCCAGTTTGATGAGACTGAAGCTGGACCCCAAACATCGGTGTGCACTAGTTCCATTTTCTAATTTTCTGGTGTTCTTCAGATCCTTTTGAAGTTCACTCGCGTCTACTTTCCAAGAATACAACTCTTACATAAATCAATCTCAACAGATTTTAACTTTGGTCATTTACCTCTCGAATGTAAACACTTCAGTCCTTGACTACTCATGTGCCCAAACCTTTGATGCCACAGATTCGGGTCCTCTCTACCCTTCGTCACTTCGCCCGAACCATACCCATTGGCAGTCGTGTAAAGAGACCTGTTCTTAGTTCCCTGGGCGACTGTCATAGCTCCTTTTGAGATCTTTTACTTATTACCAGTGAAAGTCGTCACATAACCCTCTAACGCTAACTGCCCTATGAAGATCAAGTTCTTCCTCAAGTCCAATATGTGCCTCACGTTGTCGAGTTTCTAAACTGACTCATTCAGCTGAATCTTCACATCTCTCTTCCCAGTAATGTCGCATGCTTGATTGTCATAAAGATACACCTTACCTAAATTTTTGGAGACGTAGTTCTCAAAAAAATCCATGTGTAAGATGGCATGGAATGACGCCCCTAAGTCCAACACCCAATATTCTGTCTTACTTTCCAATGAGCGGGTAAGACAATCGTCTGACTCATCTGAAATACAATTCACACAGCTCTTACCATCGTCCTTCTTGGCGGACCTATACTCACTCTAGTAGTGGCCCATCTTGAAAGGACCCACCCCGACTCCTCTCTCTTGAGTACGAGGGAGGCCCTGTGGGCTGTCTCGACTCCTCTCTTGAGTACAAGGGAAACCCTATAGGCTCTACATTTACTAGCATGATAAAAGGACTTTCTGCTGAAATTTTCATAGGAAATACTTGCTATTAAACAAATAAAATGTAAGGAAAGTGAAAAATGTACATAATTGCAATTTCTTTTCATATATTTTCGTTCTTTACAAAAAGTGTCAAAAATTGACTGATCGGATCAAAAACCGACAACTATAAAAACTAAGTAACCAGTCATCCCGAGTGGGAATCGGAATCAGAATAGGCCGAGTAAGAAATCCGAGTAGGCCGAGTAGGTCAAGTGGGCCGAGTAGGCCGAACAGACAGAGTAGAATTTTGACCACGTTCTGACCATGCCTACTGTCCCGACCATGCCTACTGTCCCGACCATGCCTATCGTCCCGACCATGCCTACCGTCCCGAACATGCCGACCATGCCGACCTCATATTTCTAATTATGTACATGAAAATTTAAAATGCATGACTTTTATGCTTCAAGATGTCATCGAGTGGCCCACCTCAAAACTTATGAGTCCGCACAACCGAGCAGCTACCTGAATAAAATTTTAGGAGTGAAAGGATGAGCGCTAACGCCCAGTGAGTGAATGAAAACCTTTAAAAATACTTTTCTAAACCACTTTACAATAAGCATTCAGTAATACATGGTGTAAGATAATATATCTACTTTCGTGCTGAATAAACTGAATAAACTGAATGCTTCTCTTTACTGAACAAGTATAAATACTTTATAAAATCTTAATCTACACCAAATTCGTACCGGGGATATCCTCCATACGTAAGCCGAAATACTTCAGGCAAACGCAGAGTCATGAATAACTTCTGGTCATACCCGTGCAGAGCGACTCAATTACTCTTTCTCTGGTCAATACTCGGACAGAGCGACTCTCTGGTCATACACGTGCAGAACGACTCAATTACTCTTTTTCTGGTCAATACACATGCAGAGCGACTCATGACATACACATGTGTAGAATGGCCCCAAAAGCCAACCATAATTATAACTGGGGAAGGTACATGATGCTTTTATAGAAATCATAATCTCTTCTTGATAATTCATAAAAATAATATACTTTTTCTGAATGCTAATATAAGCATAAAATATATACTTTCAGTTCTCTGTATACTCACCATCAATCATAAAAAGCAATAAAAATCTTTAAATGATTTGCAGCAATTAAAGCATAAAACTGTAAACTTGAGTTAAAAACAAAACTGAAACTTAATTCACTCACAACTTAGACGTCAAACTTATCTCAGACTGAGTATGCTAGGTTCCCTTCGTCTTCTTTCCTTATCAATCACAAGATCCAATTAGAAACTGGATATCAAAGAAGAATCAACTGAAATCTGTAATCACGAGAGCTTCACTGACTTTTCTCTTTTCTTCTATTTCTTTTCTTCCGCTTGATTCTACTGCTTTCTAGCTCTCACAACATTTATCCTCATATATATATACTTATGGAAGGACACAGCTCTGAAGTTGTGAGCTAATTAACCAAGCTTACAGCTGCCTGTCAGCCATGCATTTCACTTGGCTTACTCACCTGATGCCTTTTCTGCTTCACGCTTATCCCATTTAAAAAAAAAAAAAAAAAAATTGGGCCTGAAAGACATTGGGTGTTACAATTCACCCCTCCATATAAGAATTTCGTCCTCGAAATTTACTTACTTAGCCGAAACTGATAGGGATACTGAGTCTGCATCTGATCTTCATGTTCCCAAGTCGCCTCTTCCACTGCATGATTTCTCCATAACACTTTTACAAGAGGAATGACCTTTGTACGTAATACTTGTTCCCTTCTATTTAGAATCTCAATAGGTTCCTCTTCATAAGTTAAATCTTCTCTTAACTTCACTTGTTGCTTGGTTAAAACATGCATAGGGTCGACTACATATTTTCGAAGCATAGAAACATGAAATACATCATGAATTCTTGAAAGTTCTGAAGGCAACGCTAAACGGTATGCCACTACTCCTACTCGGGCAATGATCTCATACGGACCAATATACCGTGGACTTAACTTACCACGTCTTCCAAATCGAAGTATACCTTTCCAAGGCGAAATTCGTAGGAATACATAGTCACCTACTTTAAATTCAAGTTCCCTTCTCCGCTTATCTGTATAGCTTTTCTGCCTATCTTGAGCAACCTTTAATCTGTCTCTGATTATTCTGATCTTTTCTGTTGTGACTTGAATAAGTTCTAGACCTAACAACTTTCTCTCGCCTACTTCATCCCAACACACCAGTGTTCTGCATTTTCTTCCATACAAAGCTTCATAAGGTGCCATTTCGATGCTAGCCTGATAACTGTTATTGTAGGCAAATTCTATCAAAGGTATATGTACATCCCAACTACCTTTGAAATCCATTACACAAGCCCGAAGCATATCCTCTAATGTTTGAATAGTACGTTCCGATTGACCATCAATCTGAGGGTGAAAAGCAGTACTAAAATGCAATCTAGTTCCCAAAGCTTCTTGTAAACTAGGCCAAAATCTAGATGTAAACCGAGGATCTCTATCTGACACTATGGATACTGGTGCGCCATGAAGACGAACTATTTCATTTACATAAATTTTGGCTAATCTGTCAAGAGAGTAAGTAATACCGATTGGCAGAAAATGTGCAGACTTTGTAAGTCGGTCAACGATCACCCATATACTGTCGTGACCACTTTGACTACGAGGGAGTCCTAGCACAAAATCCATGGTAACATGTTCCCATTTCCATTCGGGAATAAAAAGTGGTTGTGATAGTCCTGCTGGTTTCTGATGTTCTGTCTTGACTTACTGACAAATCAAACATTTAGAGACGAATTCTGCTATCTCTCTTTTCATACCTTGCCACCAGTAATGCTCTTTTAAAGTACGATATAATTTAGTACTTTCTGGATGCATTGCATAAGCTGAAGAGTGAGCTTCCTTTAAAATTTCATTCTTGAGTTCCTTAATGTCTGGCACACACAGTCTGTTACCTAGAACTAATGTACCATCACTTCTCACTATAAAATCAGCTCGTAAGCTTTTATGTATTTCTTCCTTCAATTTAACTAAATAAGAATCTTGAGTTTGCAATTCCCGTATACGATCAATCAAAATAGGTCTAACCTAAAAGTTAGTCAGTAATGCTCCACAATCTCGCGCTTCTAGCTTAACTCTCAACATTCTTAATTCAGCTAATAATGGAAGCTGAAGATGATTTACCTTCCAATTCATCCTCAAATGAGCCATAGAACTTGAAAACTTTCTACTGAGTGCATCTGCCACCACATTTGCCTTACCAGGATGATATTCAATCATACAGTCATAATCTTTAATCAACTCAATCCATCTTCTTTGTCTCAAATTTAGTTCCTTCTGAGTGAAAAGATATTGCAAGCTTTTATGATCTGTATAAATCTGACAAGTGACCCCATATAAGTAATGCCTCCAAATTTTTAATGCAAACACCACTGCAGCAAGCTCTAGATCATGGGTTGGGTAATTCTATTCATGCTTCTTTAATTGTCTTGATGCATAAGCTATCACTTTCCCATGTTGCATCAAAACGCAACCCAAACCATGTTTAGATGCATCACTGTAAACCATAAATCCATCACTTCCGGTTGGAAGAGCAAGTATTGGAGCAGAAGTCAATCTCTCATTGAGTTCTTGAAAACTCTTTTCACAAGCTTCTAACCACTCAAACTTCACATCCTTCTGAGTTAATCTTGTTAATGGTGAAGCTATTTTAGAAAATCCCTCTACAAATCTTCGATAGTAACTTGCTAAACCCAAGAAACTTCTAATTTCAGTCACACTAACTGGTCGTTCCCAATTCACTATAGCTTCAACCTTTTGAGGATCAACATAAATACCATCACCAGAAATCACATGGCCCAAAAACGTAACTCTATCGAGCCAGAATTGACACTTGCTAAATTTGGCATAAAGTTGATTCTCTCTCAAGGCTTGTAGAATAATCTCTAAATGATCTGCATGCTCCATCTCATCTTTAGAATTGATCAAAATGTCATCAATGAACACGATAACAAATTTGTCTAGATAAGGATGAAATACCCTATTCATCAAATCCATAAAAACTGTTGGAGCATTTGTTAATCCAAAAGGCATAACTAGAAACTCATAATGCCCATAACGAGTTCTGAAAGCAGTCTTTGGTATATCACAGTTTCTAATCCTCAATTGGCAATAACCTGTTCGCAAATCTATTTTGGAGAATACATTTGCTCCCTGAAGTTGATCGAATAAGTCATCAATACGTGGAAGTGGGTATCTATTACGTACCGTTGCTTTATTCAATTGCCGGTAATCGATGCATAAACGTAACGTTTCATCTTTCTTCTTAACAAACAAAACTGGCGCTCCCCATGGTGACACACTAGGTTTAATAAATTTCTTGTTCACCAATTCTTCTAATTGAATCTTCAATTCTTTCAATTCTGTTGGAGCCATTCTATAAGGTGGAATAGAAATCGGAGGTGTGCCTGGGACCAAATCTATCACAAACTCAATGTCTCTATCTGGTGGTAATCCATGAATATCTTCAGGAAATACATCTGGAAATTTCCTTACCACCGATATATCTTCTAGTTTTACCTCACTATCCCGAGTATCAATTACATAAGCCAGATAAGCTGAACATTGTTTCTTGAGCAACCGTCTGACAGTAATAACAGATATAACACAAGAAGGAAGAATCCGACGTTCACCACTGAAAATAACATCTGATTCTCCTTGAAGTGTAAATTTTACCTCTTTTCAAAAACAATCTATAGTAGCATGGTGTATAGCCAGCCAATCCATTCCCAAAATAACATCAAAATCACGTATATCAAGAGGGATAAAATCAACATGTAGCTCATGCTTACCTACTATGACCTTACTGTTTCTATATATATTCTCAACCAATAAAGATTCACCAGTAGGTGTAGCCACTACCATATTAGAATCTAATGGTCTTAATTCTACATCCGCATACACCATAAAAGATCGAGATACAAAAGAATGAGTAGATCCGGGATCAATGAGAACATGAGCATCGTGGCCAAAAATTGTTAACATACATGTAACGACATCTGGAATGGTCTCTGCATCTTGCTGAATCATAGCAAAAACCCTTGCCTGAGTATGAGGTCTACCCGACTGACCTCTCTGTTGGTTGCCTCCAACCCTTGCTGCGTTAGCTTGGGTTTTCCCTGTAATTGTAGATCCTTCTACTCGGGATCCTCTTTGTCCTTGCATCTGACTAGCACCACTTTGCATTGGTTGAAAACCTATATTCCTCTCTTCATTGTCTGCCTGGACTAACTCGGGGCAATTTCTTTTTAAATGTCCAGGTTGCCCACATTGATAACAATCTGATCTCCCTAAATAACACTCACCATCATGGTGTTTTCCACAAGTCTTACATAGAGGATGCCAACCTCTACCCATACTAACACTCTGTTGACGACTACCCATTGGTTGTTGTACTGAGGCTTGGCTAGAACAAGGTCCACGACTTTGTTGATAATTACTAGTCTGACCTGAAAAACTGCCTATTGCCTTAGGCATTTTGTTATAAGAGCCCCCTGCTGACTAGTTACTGTGCTTTTGCTTCTGTTGTTCAAATCTGCGAGAGTCATTAAGGCCCCTCTCCACTCTCAATGCAGCTTCAAACAACTTACCAAACTCAACATGTCCAGAAGTAGTCACTATTGTCTTAATTTCCGATCTAAGTCCATCCTTAAATTTTCTGCACTTATTTTCTTCATCAGCGACTACATACGGAGGAACCCTCGAAAGTTCTGTAAAGTTCTGTAAAGTTCTGTAAATTTCTTCTCATACTCTTCTACCGTCATAGATCCCTGCACTAGTTTGAAAAATTCAGCTCTTTTTAAATCTTGGTAGAAACGGGGATAATAATGATCATTAAACTGCTTCTTGAAATCCTCCCAAGTAATTCCTTCAGGAGTTCTTCGTTGAACTGAGGCCCACCAATCATATGCTTTCTCTTTTAGCAAAAACGTAGCAAAAGAAACCTTTTGATCATCTGTGCACCTCATCACTTCAAATACCAGTTCTAGCTCATTCAACCAAGAACTAGCACTATCTGGATCTCCTGTTCCATCAAAATCCGTAGCACCCAATTTTCGTGCACGCTCAATAGAATTCTCTGGCACTCGCGTTTGTTGCTGAACCATGGCAGTCAACAGTTCTGTAATTCTATCCATTGGTTCCTCCCTAGGTTCTGGTACATGAGGTTGAGCTATAGGTGGTTGAAGGTGTGATTCTATCTCATTTTCACCTTGGTCACCACTCATCTCTCCAAGGTCAGCTACCGGTCTTGTGCGTAGGAGGCCAACTCGACGCATGATGCTGTTACAAAATCAAAGTTATGCTTAAATGCATGAAACTAAATGTAAAAAATTATTCTATGGTCTAAGGAATTATAAACCCGGCTCTGATACCTAGTTGACAGGACCCACCCCGACTTCTCTCTCATGAGTACGAGGGAAGCCTTGTGGGCTGCCCCGACTCCTCTCTTGAGTACGAGGGAAACCCTATGGGCTCTACATTTACTAGCATGATAAAAGGACTTTCTGCTGAAATTTTCATAAGAAATACTTGCTATTAAACAAATAAAATGTAAGGAGAGTGAAAAATGTACATAATTGCAATTTCTTTTCATATATTTTCGTTCTTTACAAAAAGTGTCAAAAATTGACCGATCGGACAAAAAACCGACCACTATAAAAACTAAGTAACCAGTCATCCCGAATGGGAAATGGAACAGGCCGAGTAAGAAATCCGAGTAGCCCGAGTAGACCGAATAGGCCATGTGGGCCGAGTAGGCCGAACAGACAGAGTAGAATTCTGACCACGTTCTGACCATGCCTACCATCCCGACCATACCTATCGTCCCGACCATGCCTACCGTCCCGACCATGCCGACCTCATATTTCTAAATATGTACATGAAAATTTAAAATGCATGACTTTTATGCTTCAGGATGTCATCGAGTGGCCCACCTCAAAACTTCTGAGTCTGCACAACCGAGCAGCTACCTGAATAAAATTTTAGGAGAGAAAGGATGAGCGCTAACGCCCAGTGAGTGAATGAAAACCTTTAAAAATACTTTTCTAAACCACTTTACAATAAGCATTCAGTAATACATGGTATAAGATAATATATCTACTTTCGTGCTGAATAAACCGAATAAACTGAATGCTTCTCTTTACTGAACAAGTATAAATACTTTATAAAATCTTAATCTGCACCAAATTCGTACCGGGGATATCCTCCATACGTAAGCTGAAATACTTCGGGCAAACGCAGAGTCATACATAACTTCTGGTCATACCCGTGCAGAGCGACTCAATTACTCTTTCTCTGGTCAATACTCGGACAGAGCGACTCTCTGGTCATACACGTGCAGAGCGACTCAATTACTCTTTCTCTGGTCAATACACGTGCAGAGCGACTCATGACATACACATGTGTAGAACGGCCCCAAAAGCCAATCATAATCATAACTGGGGAAGGTACATGGTGCTTTTATAGAAATCATAATCTCTTCTTGATAATTCATAAAAATAATATACTTTTTCTGAATGCTAATATAAGCATAAAATATATACTTTCGGTTCTCTGTACACTCACCATCAATCATAAAAAGCAATAAAAAGCTTAAAATGATTTGCAGCAATTAAAACATAAAACTGTAAACTTGAGTTAAAAATAAAACTGAAACTTAATTCACTCACAACTTAGACGTCAAGCTTATCTCAGACTGAGTATGTTAGGTTCCCTTCGTCTTCTTTCCCTATCAATCACAAGATCCAATTAGAAACTGGATATCAAAGAAGAATCAACTGAATCTGTAATCACGAGAGATTCACTGACTTTTCTCTTTTCTTCTGCTTGATTCTACTGCTTTCTAGCTCTCACAACATTTATCCTCACATATATATATATACTTATGGAAGGACACAGCTCTGAAGTTGTGAGCTAATTAACCAAGCTCACAGCTGCCTGTCAGCCATGCATTTCACTTGGCTTACTCACCTGATGCATTTTCTGCTTCACACTTATCCCATTTTTTTTTTAAAATTGGGTCTTTCAATTGAGCCTGAAAGACATTGGGTGTTACACATCTTGCATAATTCTAGCACTCGATGTCTTTCTTGCTTTGTTGTTGATTACCTAAATTGTTGACTTAACGATTCCTAGACTTGGATCTTCCTCTTGACTTTGATCTACCCCGTTGATTTCTGTTTCGATTCCTATTTCTGCCTTCTTTGTCTTCTCTACCTTCCATGTTCAGTGCTGAAGATGACGCCCCTGATCCCTCTTTACGCATCCTAATCTCATGGGTCATTGCATGTCTATGACATGTTGGAAGGCTTACTTTTCTTTTCTGAACGAGTTCGCTATTGATTGACACGTCGTATTCGAGCTGTCCGACATCTGATTGAGAATTATGTCTGCCAACACCTTATCATCGAATATGATATAAACCGAATTTAACTCATCTGTTAACTCGTTGAACACATTCAAGTGCTCCTTGAAACTCTGATTTTCTGACATCTTCAGATTCATTAGCTTCTTTATCAGATGGACCTTCCTTGTTGCAGAAGGCTGCTCATTTAAATTTGATAGGGCCTTCATGAGATCTGTTGTTGTCTCTTGGCCATTGATGTTGAAGGTGACTAATTTTGACAAACTGAGTCGAATTGCTTCCAACATTTTACTGTCCAAAACCATCCACTGTGCATCGGTCATGTCTTTTGGCTTACGTTTGATCACCCATTCTTCATCGGACACGTCATTCGGCTTCTCCACTATCAGTCGATACAAGTCATTTTGGTATAGATAATCTTCCATCTGCAACTTCCAAAAGCTGAAATTTGTACCGTTGAATTTCTTTATCTTGTTTGTATCATTCTCGGGCCCCACTTCTCCCACTCAAACCACTCAAACAACGGCAAGCAATCTGAACTGGTCAACAAAAACGTCAAACTATGACAAAATCTGACCAAAATCCAAAACTTTTCGGTTCGAAGTAAAAAATACTGGATCTAGGATATTTTACCACGCTGAGTCTGCTGGTGGTGTCGGTTTTCTCAGATTCAAGACGGATCGGCGTAGATCTAACGATAACCATTCAGTTCTTTAACATTTTGATGACTGATTTGAGGACTTTTTGGTGCTCGATTGACGACGACCCAGAAGACAATCTTAAAGATCGATTTCTTCCGCTTTATTTGGTGGTGGTGGTGTCGCTCAACTCGCCGGTGGCAACTGGGCGGCGAAACCACTCATCTTCAACCTTCGTCGGTTGATTTGACCACTTTTCGGTGATCTTTTGACGACAGTTCAAAAGTGAAACTTGTAGATCATCCTTTTATGATTCTAATGGTGTGAGAGGTGTCAATTCACTCTCTGTGGCCAACGGCGGCTTCTCCGACGGCTAGTGTTTCGACGGTGTCTGCTCCGGCGGTGCGGCTGCTGTTCCGGGCTCTTGGAACCTCATGCTATAGAATCCTCAACTCTGGATCCTATCCTAGTACACCCTATACCTTGAAACCAAAGCTTTGATATCAGTTGTTGTGGGTGTATTCGGCTTAGGGAATACACACAATCAAGCATGCAAGCAAACAAATAATAATAATAAGAGACACAAGATTTTACGTGGTTCAGAGTATACCTATGTCCACGGAGCTCACCTGCACTCAACTTCCACTATAAAATCGGTGTTTACAATAGTGAAGTAATATCTCTCTCCTTACGGCTCTCGATATTTTTTTTATCTCCTCTCTATGCAGCATACATTATACACAAGAATTATATGAGTATTTATAATAAGGTCTAACATAAAACTAGTAAGAATCATTTCCTAAATAAAACAATAAAACAATAAAACAATAAAACACTCCTAAATAGAATAGAGAACCAATCCTAAACATAATAGGATTCAGGTTTCACAACCTAACATGTAAACCTAGAACCACAAACCACACCAGCACTCAACTTTTACTACATCCATGTACCACCGCAAGTTTTATGGGGAGCTCGACCCCCAATACGTCAGCTTAATGCAACATTACTGATCCATGGTTCACAACCCAATACAAAGATCCTTGCATGGTTACAGTTAGGCATACCCACGGTTTCGGTTAGTTCTGGTTCCGGTTCCGATTTGGAACCATCGGTTCCAGTTCTAGTTTTGTTTTTCCGGTTTCGGAAGGAGCTAGAACCAGAACCGTAGATCGGCGATTCCGATTTCGGTTCCAGTCCGGTTCGATTCTTTTTTTTTTAACATTTTAGCATAAGAAAAATAAAAAATAAAATATATATATATATATATATATATATTCTGGAACCGGCGATTCCAGAACCGAACCGTCAATTCTAGGACGGTTTTTTTCGGAGGAGAACCGGAACCGAACCTTTAGCTCCACAGTTACGGTTCCGGTTCCGGTTCCGGAACCGTTTTCCGGTTACTGTTACTGTTTATTTCACACGGTTACGGTTCGGTTCTACAGTTCGGTTCGAACCGTGGTCATGTCTAGTTACAGTCCACTCAAAACAAAAGCTTCTTCAAGTAGTTTGTGCCACGGCCTGGCCCAGCCCATCCAAATCCATTAACACATTAAGCTGGGATTCCATAGACGAGAGACTGGTTAGGTCCATTGTTGTTTAATTTCTCTGCCCCTTTGACTCTCGTTGGTGGCACAGTGCCACAGACTATCTGACATACCAGCACTATGATTTCATGGTCGCATAGAGAAGTCAAAATGTGAAAGAAAAATCAAAAATAACTAAATTTTACCTTTGGTTGCTCTTTAACTGCTAAACTAATCAACATATAGATATATTTGGGAATATATCAACTTACATTCAATCATTCTTCTACTATCAATTGTTATACTAGTGCTGTAGGTTGAAATCACATATTTAAGTTTATATGATCCACTATAAATTAAACTAACTATTTTCTTTAATTAAATGAGTAAGGACACTTTGAAAGCTTCCATAACAGGGTAAACGATGTTCGATTTGGACCTGGAAGCTAACTATACTATACAGTTGCTGATTTTGTGTCTTGAATCTTTCTGATGTGAATAAAAGCTTGGTTTTCTTGCCCTGGAAGCTATTTTAATAGCATATTATAATTGATCATTATGTGTTTGAAATTGTAAGTCATTGTACATTAGCAATATATTATAGAGAGGATACAAATGGATTTACACTGGTGGTTTCATCAAGCTTGTCATTGATTGATTTCTAAATGGCAAAGAATCATTCAACAAAATCACAGTAAAAATAAAAAAAAAATCGCTTCGTAACAAAAATAAAAAGTACAGAAGTAAGAAACTGAGATATATTATTCATCAATGTAACTGAATAACTGATACAATTATCAGTGGTAATACTAATATAGAAAAGCAATGACACAAAACACTTAGCGAAACCTGAAATATTTGACAACACTTTCTAATATAGTTGAAACAGTTGTGTGCAAGATTAGATTCAGAAATTGAAAATAATCAAAATGTTACGTAATATACAAACTCAAAGACAATCAAACAATCATAGAAAAAAACAAATAAAGAATAACAAAGAAAGACACAAGATTTTAAGTTTCATTGTAAACCTACAACCACGAACCACACTGACACTCAACTTTTACTACATCCACAAACCACCGTGAGCTTTGTAGGTAGCTCGACCCCAATGCATAAGCATAGTACATCATTACTGATCCATGGTTCACAACCCAACACAGAGTCCATCATCATGAGCACTAGGATCCTTACAATGGTTATAGTCCACTCAAAGTAAAAGCTTCTTCACGTAGTTTGGGCCACGCCCAGCTCAGCCCATCCGAATCCATGAACACTTTGGGCTGGGATTCTATAGACATGAGACTGGTTAGGTCCATTATTCTGTTCACCACTTGTTTATTTTATTTTTTTAATTTTCTTAATTACTATCACATAAATTTGGATTATTTGTTTTGTTGTAAATGAATGACGCAAACTCGTAACCGTATGGTACGAATGGGAGAGAGGTTTATCACCAACCTCATCTCATCTCATCTCATCTACCGCTTGTTTAATTTCTCCGCCCCTTTGACCCTGACTGGGAGCACAGCCTATCTATCATACCAACTATGATTTCATGGTCACATAAATAAGTCAAAAAGTGAAAGAAAAATAATTAAACTTTATCTTCGGTTTATCTTTAACTACTCAACTAATCAACATACAGATATGCTTGGGAATAAATCAACTTACATGCAATCATTCCTCTACTATTAATTGTTATACTAGTGTTGTAGGTTGAAATCACATAGTTAAGTTTACATGATCCACTATCTACTAACTATTTTCTTTAAGGATACGATATTTTGAGGGTTTTCGTGACAGGATAAACGATGTTCGATTTGGATCCATAATATATCGTTCTAAACATATCAACAAAGCCTATAAAAGTTAGTATGGGGTTTACTGCATGACGCATCACAAATTTTTCAAATTCAAATGTTTCGATTTCAATTTTTCA
The DNA here is from genome assembly GCA_032871835.1 of Dipteronia dyeriana. Classification (NCBI taxonomy): domain Eukaryota; kingdom Viridiplantae; phylum Streptophyta; class Magnoliopsida; order Sapindales; family Sapindaceae; genus Dipteronia; species Dipteronia dyeriana. The sequence continues at coordinate 2,910,057 of CM065301.1, read as the reverse complement.
AAATAAAAAATCAATTTTAGACCGTGCTAACCGTATCAACAAACCCTATAAAAGTTATCATGGGGTTTATTGCATGACGTGTAATAATTTTCTCAATTTCAACCGTTTCGATTTCTATTTTTATATATATAAAAAATCCATTTTAAATCGTATTTTCTGATACCAGTCACTTTTAATACGAATTTTCATTCCTAGAAGATTTTTTACCGGAATCTGTCTTGCTTTTCTATTCAAGTAAGGATCCAGGTAGTCATCCTTCATAGCTTTCGATCGTGAATGGGTGTAAGATGATGATATCTAACCCAATTAAGTTCACTCACCTAATCAATCAAAATATATATATATATATATATATATATATATATATATATTTGAGCTGACTTTGTAGACTCAAATTCCCAGATTTAGAAAAACAAATAAAGAAATTGATAAGATAACAAAAGACCAGACAGAAACCACTCCTAGTTGTCCACCTCATAACACAGCTGTCTCTGGAGTTTCACATTCACCGTCTTCTTCTTCTACTTCCATTGTTGCTTTGCCTTCTTTTTAAATTTTTTAATTTTGTTATTTTTTTTCCTTTTCTGTTTTTTTTTTTTAAATAATAAATAAGAAACAAAACTATTTATACAGCAACTGCAACTAACAACAACCTTAGACTATTTCCATATCTCTGTCAAATCTAACAAATGGCAGGTGAGCTATACTGCTGGACAAATGTACGGTCCAACTACTAAAGAACACAACTCACAAACCCAACTCCAATCTCCAACTAAATCACTCTCTCCACTCACCAACTGTAACCCATTTGTGTCCTGTTTTTCCTTTTTATATATATAAATCTCACTTAAAGCTCTGTCTCCTCTGTTTCTTCAATATCCAACTCTCTCTCTCTCTCTCTCTGTTTTTCTTTCTGTGTGCGTGTGTGTAACCAGGTTAATTATTGAACCTTGTCCAAGAATCAAGACCTACACAGAATTTTAAGCGCGATTAATGATGGCGGTTGACCTACACAACACAGATCAATCACTGCTTTCTTCCTCTTCTTCTGGGTTTTTCACTCAACACCATGTCACTTGTTCCTCTCTCAACAAACCCATCGAGACCAATAGCAGCAGCCACAACACTTGGTCTTCTTGCTTTGGTTCCTCTGATTCCTGCTCCGTTCTCAGTTCTCCGGTCGAGTCAGAACTTGGTTCCACCGAGACAGAAGAAGAAGAGAGTGACCTAGAAGAAGAACAAGACGACTACTTTGCTGAGTTGGCTGAGTTGTCTCGACAGATGGCTCACTACATGCTTCAAGACGATGATAAACATGAAATGGTACTTGATTTGTGGATAAAGTTTGTGTTTTTATCATTTTCAGGTCCTATTTTTTTTGTGGTTTGTGTTGATTGATTGATTGATTGATTTCCAGTCATGCGGTTTGACTAGATCGCCGCAATCAACTCTCCGGTCATCATCACCGTTTGGTTCCAACCATGAGAGCCCATTAGGCCCATCTCGAGAACCATCTCCACCACCAATCATGATTGAAGAATTGGAGAAGATGAAGATTAACAATCACTTTTGCAACCACCAAAACGCTGAGTTTCAATCCAAACAAGCTCTTATTGATGAACAAATACGAGACATTCAAGTAAAAAAGTTTACTTTACTCTGTTTTTTAAAACAAAAAGTCGATTTTTTTTCTGTAGATGATTTGTGTTTTTGATTTCTTTCATTGAAGTTTTTCAAGCTCAAACAAGAACAAGCAATGAAGCAACTTGACCACAAAAAACAGTTCAAGCAACAACACCAAAACAAAAACAGAGCTTTTGGTGTTGGCTCCAACAACAACGTCCAAAAAACCAATCGTCCACCATCTTCAACAACTCCAACCTCATACCAAACACAGACACAGACACAGACACAGACACAGACCCACCAACAGCAACCAGGTTCGGGCATGAGAGCGGTTTTCCTTCGTGGGTCTACAAGTTCAAGAGCCGGTTCATGTGGGACAGGTGTCTTTTTGCCTAGAGGAATCGGCTATTCTTCTGATCAATCACGCAAGAAAGCAGGTACAGAATATTGAATATTTGCTGCTGCATGTTGTTGTTTTCTGTTATTGGGTACATAGGTCACTTTCTTTAGATTAGATTAGATTAGATTTTTTTTTTCCTGGTTTGATTTGGTTCTTTTCACAGTTGTTGGAGTTGTTACGCTTCAATTCAATCAACATTTGGATTTTTTTTATTTTTTTTTGGTTACAGATTCCAATTTCTCAGATTCCTATCCATCTCTTCGTAATCTTCTAGCTTGTTTGTTGGTCGACTTGTTTTTTTTTTCCTTTTTTGGGGCTGTCACTGTCAGAGTAAAATCAATTATAATAATAATAATTATTATTATTATTATTATCATCTCAGTTGAAAATTCTCAAAAAGAAAATTAAAAAATGGTGGATTTTGTTTGTGATTTTACAGGATGTGCCACTGTTCTCATACCAGCAAGAGTAGTTCAAGCTCTGAAACAACATTTTGACAAAGTGGGTGGTGGCAGTGGTTGTGTTCCATCAGGATTTAATGAAAGAAGAAGAACTTTTCCTTTACAACATGGTATTTATTAATAATTATAAATAATTCTAGAAGCACTTTTTTTTGGGTTAATTACCAAAAGAAAATTTGATTATTGATTTGTGTATAGAATTCGTAAAAACTGATGGCAAAGTAATATAATTCCCATTAGGTTTTAGTAAACATTGTAATCGTGTGTTTAGTAGTTTACAGTTTCTGATTGATTCTAATCTTCTTCTTCAGATGCTAATGTGGCCGGTGGAAGGAAGAATAGCTTGTACAAACAGCAGCAGCAACAACAAAGCCAATCCATGAACAAACAAGAAATTGGTCTGCCTCATGAATGGACTTATTGATATTATCATTAATAGAAGTGCTTTTGCTGGAAGTGCTTTTTCTTTTTCCAAAAATTTGAAGACAAATAAGCATAATAGAGCTTTGTCAACAACATGCAGGGAATCTAAATCTAGTATAATAGTAGTTGGTAGAGTAGGGCAAAATAATGATCAAGAGAATATTCTCTCTCTCTCTTTTTTCATTTCAAATTTTATGAGTTGGAGAGTCATGTTTAGATGGAAAATGAAGAGAGAGAAAAAAGTTGGAGTCTGAATTCTGAAAGGCTTCAATTTGTGTAACTTGTTTTGGCTATCTAGCTGAATAAAGATAAGGATTTTTTAATAAAAAAATCCTTGTAATAAAAATATTACAATAGTTCAGCTGTTACCAATTTTGTTTTTATTTGTTGTTTTGGATATTGAACACTTTTTTATTCTTTTTCTTTTTTTTTTTCCACTCTCATGGTCTTTTATATTTAAGAAAAAACCATCCATTTGGTTAGGTGAAGTTTCACAAGTCACAACATGTATACATGCAAAAGCATTCTAATTGGGAAGATTTGATTCATTAGGAATTTAAAATAAAAGATCAGAATGAAAATATTCACTTTTGACCGTTATACCCAATTGTATGACATTTTGTTCTGCATTTACAAAATCAAATGTCTTGAATGTCATGTCTATATATGAAGTTTAAAATTAAGGTGTGAATTGTGATTATAGAACCGATATCCTTATTCATCATCACATTCTCAAATCCAATTAATGAAAACTAATATTGATTAAACAAAATCAAACACATTATTCCTGAATAAAACTTCATAATGTGGATACAAATTAAACAAATAAACGTATTTTGTTTGGGACCAATTTCATACTATATTTTTCTTGATTTTATTTTTTCAAAAAAAAAAAAAAAATTGTTGACCTATCAGGAGGCTATTCAAGTTTTGTTGATGAGGGTGATTGACCTTGAGATTTCGATTTGCAGTTGGTGTTAGGTGGAGTGGTGTTATACGGGGTAGCTCTCTGAATATCCACCAGAATTATATTTATCATCTTTTCATTGCATGAAATTAAATATATTGAAGAACTGTTTATATCACTTTATGAAAAATAGTTGATCAACTAACATTATAAAACTGGAACTCTAATCCGATAATATCAATCAAATGATAAATACAGTAATAAAACCGATACTCCTAAACGATCCGATCAACCTAACTAATGGAAATAAAAAAAATAAAAAAATAAAAAGATAAACCTAAAGAATGATAAAAACGATTGACCGATAATTATGAGAATATCAAATGGGATAAATATCGCTAATTACTTGAACTGATCCAATATTCATCACTCTTATAAACTTTTTAAAAAAAAAAACAAATAAAATTCTGACAGATAATAGGTCCACCGGAACTTGACCGACTATAATATAAAGGTTTGAATCCTGGTGGTCGAAATCCATATCGAAAACTCCAACCACCAAGACGGACGATCATTGGCCTCTCAGCATAAACTTAAATGGAAGTACTTTTACGCTATGTTTGGTAGGGGGAGAGAGTAAGAGTTATGGATGAATCAGAGGGACGGAGTAAGGGGATGAGAGGGTAACATGTATACTTCATATTGTTTGGTATTGGAAGAGAGTTGAATGGATGGATTGATATATAATTCATAAATTTGTTATATTACCCTTTTGTAAATTGGAGGATAATAATAAATTTGGAAGTATCATTGTTATTTTCCTTCTATTATGCCCCCTCCTTTATCATCCGCCCAATGATGAGATGATTGCTTTTGGTGGACCCGAAAGAGGAGAGATCCCTCATTTTCTTCTCTCTCTTGTCTCTCCAACCAAATAAGGGATTGGAGCTCTCCTCCCACCCTCTCCCTCCCTCCATCTCTCTCTCTCTCTCTCTTACCAAACAAAGTTTAACACTATGTTTGGTAGGAGGGAAAGAGAGTATGAGGGATTGATGGATTAAGAGGAAAAGAGAGTGGAGGGATGGAGAGGATAACATCAATCCAAGTTGAATGGATGAATTGATATATAATTATAGAATTGATATATAATTTATAGAATTATTATATTACCCATTTAATAAATCGGAGAGTAATAAAAAATTGGAAGGTATTATAGTCCTTTCCCACAATCATCTCTCACTTATTTCTCATCCGCCCAATGATGAGCAGATTCCTTTTGATGGGTCCGGAAGGATCATCTCTCCCTCCTCTTCTCCTCTCCTCTCCCTTGTCCCTCCAACGAAACAAGGGATTAGAGCTCTCCCTTCAACCCTCTCCCTCTTACCAAACAAAGCCTAAAAGATCTTGGCCATGGAAAAGCACTTATAAAGTCTAAACTCATTTCTGTTGCTGTGTTTTTGCATATTGATCATCTAGTAAGGGACCAAATTCGTCCCATTTTAAGCATCAAGTGGAGGGGGTCAATTCAAACCTTTTGATTTTTTTTTCTCTTCACAAATAACAAATATTTAATTAGAACCAATAAAACTACACAAATAATTGAAATTCATCAAATCTTGATTATAATTTCCATGAAACACAATCATATTATAAAATAAGACAATGGCAAGATTATGCTAGGCACAATGTGGAAAGCTAGCTTACTAGTGCAATGCTCTCATTTTAATTTTATTTTATTTTTTAGGGCTAGTGTCTAGTGATATTATATAAGAACGTCACTTTTGTACCCCACGTACAACAAATAGATAAAGTGGCATGATCATCTAAAAAAATATCATAATAATTGAAAGACAAAAAAAGTTGTCCTTCGAACATGCACAAATGGTACGTAGGACCAATTCCTTCATATATATATATATATAATCCAACCCCTTCATTTTTGCTTTCACTCGCTTTAAGAAATAGTTGCCCCCAATTTGGATTGAATAAATTTGTCACACTTTGTTTGAATTTAACGTTAACATACATTTATAGAAGAAAATTAATTCTCATATCGTTATTAGTTAGTTAGTACCAAAATAATAGTCACTTCTTTTTTAAGATATAATAGATTTTAAAAGTTTTCGTAAAATTTAAATCAAATTCGGATACTTGGACTTATTTAATATTGTAGGCTGTAAACTTTAATAAAAATGATCATACCCATTACAATAAATAATAAAACTCACGTGAAATGCTAAGTTTATAATGTAAGAGTAACAAAATAAATTTGATGTAAATTCACTAAATTATAGTCAGATAGTACGACCCTTAGTAACAAGAAGATAGATTTTTTCATGATTAAATTAATAAAACCGTATAGAAAAAATGAAATTAATTCCTCTAGAATAATGGAGTACTCTCTGTAATGAAGAAGAAGGAGATAGAAGAGTACATGCAATGCAAGGCATGAAACGTGGAGGATTTGATGTTGCCAAGAAGACAACATCAAACATGGTGGATTTACACGGCATGGAAGATATGAAAGTTCGAGATTGCTTTTGATGGTGCACCACATTGCACTTTCTACACGGCGACCAATCAATAAAATTATGATTAAATGATTAATATCAAAAGGGACCACTCCACCGCCCTCTAATTTAGGTCACGTTAATTGGGGCATTGTTTAAGGAGAAATTCTTTGTTGCGCCGGTGAGTGTTGAAGTATATGCAAGGTTGTTCGGATACTCTAAAATTGTCAAGAGGTCCGGGTCGGATACGTACATTGGTCAGACTATTCTGAATACGTGTTTGACACTTTAAAACTGTATCTATTGATTTTTTTTGAAATTAAACAGAAGGGACACTCAAAGGACATGCGAAGGACCCTCAAAGGACACTCGGAGAACACGTGGAGGACACTTGATTTCATGGACATGAAGAATGTCGGGATACCCGAGATTGCAGACATTTTCCTTGATAAACCAGAATTAGAGGCCGAATCATTTAGATCCATTGACAATGTGAATGAAGTTAACTAAGAATTAAAAATATATTTTATGAGTTTTTTTTATGTTTTATTTGGATTATGTGATATGTTATGACGTATGAATTTTGTGTAATATGTTATGAGTTATAACTTGTCTTTATGACTTAATGATTTTATGAATTATTGATTTTAAGATATTTGGATTTTGTGATGTTTAGATTTTGATAATATATTTTGAATTGATCATTGGATTATGTTTTCATATATTGTTATTTTTTGAAAATATAAATATATTTTATTTTAATTGATGTATCTTTGTCGTATACATATTCTAGTTTTTAGAGAAATCTATATTCCCTACCTAGTCGTATCCCCGTATCCATATCAGTATCTATATTTGTGCTTCCTTATGTATCTGACAATCAAAATTGTGATAAATGATAAAGAAAATTAGATGATATGTACATTTGATACTACAACATATTACATATTCAATGGCTGAATGCAATACTTAGTCCCTCACAATAGATTTTCTTCAATTTAATAGAGAATAGAAGCTGAAAATTAGAAGATCGGGTACACTCGATCACTACTTAACAAAAAAATAGTTTATGACAACAAAAACATAGGATGCTATGCATGTTTTACATCCGACACTATAATATACTATTATGTCATGGTTTAATGGTCGAATACACAATTGATCAGCAATGCGCCCGCGGCATGAAAGATTTTGTTATGTTTCATATAGAGACGTACCTGTGTAGGGGCAAGGGTGGTTAGACCCCTATTAAACAAAAATATAGTAAGTTAAAAGATAATTAAACAATTAATTTTATTTTCTATTAAAAATAGAAAAAGTAATTTCTTTTCTTTTCTTTTCTTTTCTTTTCTTTTTATAATAACAATTATTTCTCCTCAAGTCTCAACCTCTAAATTTGACTTAATCTTTTTACCGACATCAACGATTAGTCATCAAATTATATATGATTGAGTGAATATATATTATGGTTTTAAATATTATATTTTTAAATTTTAGGGCTATTATTAAATATAGTTAATGAGATTTTAGGGATAATTCAATTTAAATTTACAAATTAACGATATTGTTAAATAAATTTATTATAACCTTGTATTAGTATATTTCAAATGCATCAAACTAATGTAACAATTTATGTAGTGTTTATATTTGCATTTTATGGTTTCTTATAATTTGTTTTGATTTTTTAAAAATATAATAAAATTTGGTAACGTATTTATTTAGAATATACATTTTACGGAGACATCTTATTATGTCCTCGTAACCAGGTAATGTCGATGTTCAGTTAAAAAAAAAATCCATCATGTTCTTCAATCCTGGTTATATCACTGGTTTATATAGACCAACAACTAAAAAGTTAGGGATTGTTTTTCAAGGTGCAATACACTGTACTTTCTACACGGCAACAAATCAACCAAATGATTAAAATTAACAGGGACCATTGCCCTCTAATTTAGGTCAAATTCCATTGTTTAAGGAGAAAATCGAAATTTGCACTGCCGACTGATGTATATATCGGGAATTGGCTATGGTACATGTTATGAACAATTTAGGGAATGAGAAAGTGAGAAGAAAGACAAGAGATCAGGAAGATTTTTTTGTTGCAATTTTAATCGATACTTATTAATTCAAAGAAAGCCTTATATAGGCATTTCAATAGCAACTATCCTGAAAACTATGAAATAAAATACCTGCTAACTAAAAGCAAAGAGCATTAACAATCACGCTCCAAAAGAAAGAAAAGGTTGGTATGATACCAATAACTTGTTGGGAATAACTCCATAGTTTACTCCAATTTGAAAGTGATTTTTAAATATTAAAGTTGTTCCTAAGACTAACATTGAATTATTCCTAAAAATAGTTGTTATCATACCCATACGGGTATAATAGTCAAGTCCTATATATCGACTACCGTATTTGTGATGCATGACAAGAAAACTGGACACGTGTCACCTTAAATACTTCAATGGTTGATTGGATAGATGAACCAGTCGCGGTAGATTTTCTCCGATTGGAGAGAGACTATAGTAGTTGAAAAAAGAAAATCAGACTCATCCAACCTCCGAAAATATGACATATGATAAAAAAAATAGAGAATATTGTGTATATTTTACTTTCACATATGGTAATATAATACATCAGGTGCGCCGAAGCTTTTATACAGTTTCGATTTAAAAGGGACCGACAACTAAAAAATGAAGGTTTCTAATTTTTATTATTTATTTTTCTTCTTCTTCTAGTTAAGGTGATAAAATATTCAACATTTCAACACATGACTCCATGAGAGTCGATCTTGAAAATCTAGCTAGTCCCCATGTGCACATGACATGAGCTATCAAATTTTGCAAGACGGTAAGCTGATTTGTTTGTCTCATTTAACTTTTTTTTGGAAGACTCTTCCAAGATCCAGTGAGCAGTGACCCAATTACAAATTCTTCTCATGGGTCAAGAAAAATTCTAACAAAAACTAACGGTTGTAACACGTCAATCATATGTCTATTCACACGTGATTAAGACAGTATTTGTTTTTTTTAACAGAAATCTAAATAGATATGAATTTTACTAACATGTTTGATTGTTATATATGATGTCTCGATATCAATGTCGAAAGCTAGTAAAAAGACATTTATACCCTTAAAGATTATTAACATGATATATTTGTATTTAAAATAAAAAAAATAAACAAAGAAAAAAAAAGTTGCTGCATCGAATCTTCTTCCATCCAGAAGACGTTTTTGATCGATACTCAAGATCCTTTAGATCTGAGCTGCTGCATCGAATCTTCTGCCGTCTCCGGCGGCGAAACTTGTTCGTCTTCTCTCATGTTTAGATTATTTCTCTTCTGGTTTCTCAAAGTAATTTTTTTCAAAAATTTAAACAAATAATATAAAACTTATGGCGAGGAGAATCTTTAGATTCACGCTCGAAAGGAGGAGGGAGGAGGTAGGCAACCTCCATCTCCATCACCCTTTTTTATTTTTTTATTTTGTAATATTGTAAAGATTTTGAGGGCATTTGTGGGAAAAAACAGGTTAAAATTAGTTAGGCTCGTCTAACTTCAGATTTAAACAGGATTTCCGATTTATAGGATTTCAGATTTCAGATTTCAGATTTGTGACACGTTTCTTAGTACTATTCCGGATTTAAGATACAAAAACAGATGCCTCATATATATATATATATATATATATATATATATATATATATAATCTCATGTGAGAATCACATTATACACTTCATTCATAAATATTCATATGTGACTCAATATATTATTTCATATAAGATTATTTGTGAGATCCTGTACCAACTAAAACTTAAAACTGTGTGTTTATATATATATATATATATTGATTTTCTTATTGATGTATATATCAATGCATTGTATATGGAATATTGATTATAAAAAAGTTATAATAATATACATTTTGAATTAAATTATATAAATCTAACAATTAACATCTAAAATAATGTTAAATTTATATCAATGTACTTGAGTTGAAAATTTTAGTATATGCCATAGGCATTTTTACTCGTAGAAACATTGTGATTCTTCGAGTCACAGGGGCAGATTCTAATCGATACTAAAATCCATGGCCTACAAGATTCCACGTTTTGAAAATAAAAGATACCTACCATTCAATCAACAAAAAATGACAAAATTAATTAATTAATTAAATCCTTTTTTTTGAAAATTTATCTTTGTTATCTTTTTGACTAATGAATTATTACTTATTAGTGTGTGGACAAGTAAACACCAGGGATTCATTGGAATCTAATAATGATATATATTAATTTGGCCAATTAATTTTTAATTGTATATCTAATTTTTTTGGAGTTTAAATTAAGGTTGGTTAGTATACATGTTAGGGAATTTATAAGCAAATAATTTGTATATTTTTTTTGCTAGAAATTTTCTCTTAAAGTTTGAAGCTGGGAGAACTATGTTAGATTAATTTGATAGAACATAAGGAAATGAAAGGATTTTGATGGATTTCTAATATCTGGTTTCAATTGTTAAATGAGAGAGAAATGAAAGGAAATGAAGGAAAATGAGAGAATAATTTCTTTCATGTTTCTATCCAAATTTTGGAGGAAAAAGTGCGGAAGAAAGAAATTCAGAATTAATGATTTTTTCGATTTATCAAAACTAACCCTATTAGAGCATGTCCAATGTAAGCGTGGCTTGTGAAAAAAAAGAGATGTCACGTAGGATTAAAAGACATTCTTTTAAAAAATCTTTCTCTAATGCAGTCGTGCATATTCAACTTCAAACTGACGTGGTAAAAAAAAAATTAGACATTGTCAACACGACCGTTCACTTTCAGACGGTCTGTTGCACAACACTTTTTTAGACTGACTCAGCAAACATTTAAAATTGACATTAATTTTTCATCTATTTTTTGTAAAGAAATAAAATAAAAAAGAAAATAGAAAGGTTGACTCAACAAACATTTAAAATTGACATTCATTTTTTATCTATATTTGGTAAGGAAATAAAATAAAATAAAAATAGGAAATAAATTAGACATGTCATTAAAACAAAATGTGTTTTAAACGGAAGCATTTGAAACAAAATTTTAAGTTGATTGTCTATCAAGTCTATATTTATACCATATAGGAAGCAATTTCCTTGACATCGTTGCAATATCAACAATAATTCATACACAAACCAATTTTACATTGAAGATGCTTTTAATATTGGATATTCATATTATTGAAAGAATGATATTTTAATAAATAAAATAAAATGAATTCATTTAATTTCTCTCCTCCAAACAAGATTGATTTTCTTTTTTTTCTTTTATATTTATAATCATCCAAACAACGATCATTAAAAACACTTTAGTTTCATTTCCTCTATCTCATATTTCATCCAAATATAGTTTAGTAAACATATGTAGGAGTAAGAATTAGATGGTAAATTAATTAATTAATTTGTTCATCTATTAATATCCATTGTACTCACTAGTCCTCTGATGGTGAGTGATTTTCCCATTATTTTACTCTCTCTTTTTTTTAAAATAAATAAATAAATCTTACATAAATTGTGATCTTTGTTTAGTTATTAGATGAAAAAGTTTGTACACTTTAAACATATAAGAGGATTATAATTGGTGGTTGGGAGATTCACTGTCATAAAAAACCAATCAAGTTCACCAAATCTACCGGTGACATCAGCTGATTAAATGAATCAATGGCTGAGATTTTTTATTTTTTTTTCACTTCCATTAATTTTAGATGCAGTGTATTATCTTGTACAAATCAAAGCACAAAAATGGGGATTTCAAATCCCTAAAATTTGGCATCTTCTTATTTTTGTTTAGAATTAGATAATTAGATATTTAGATGTACAGAAACGAAGAATGAATTGTCATACTGCAAGTTGGCTTGTCATCCAACGTGTTAAACAATGGGGCCGGGCTGCAGATTTCAAGGCCCAGTAAGGCTTGAGGGCTAAGTACGGACTGGACCGTAAATATTTTCATAAGACCCGGCCCGGCCAATGAGCCCTCTCCAAAGCGGGCTTGATTTTGTTGGTTGGTGATCCATTGTATTTTTTCATGCCATCATTAATTGATCTCATAATCCCAGTATTAATTCCCATCAAACCTTATTTTATATATATATTCCTGTTCTGATCGGTGCACTTGATATAATTTATATCGGTGCATATCATATGGACCACTGATTATGTAGAAGCTTTAATAAGAATGAATCAAAGTATGTAGATCTAATAATCCACATATCTAACACACGACTTGAATATATATATAAAAAAAAATTATCCTCAAGTGTGTAATAATATAAATACATCAGTGCATTATATGTGGATTATAGATTATGGTTAAGCATCGACAACTGTATACAGACTGAGTCAGAGCAGTTGAATATAATGGTCCACATACAAGACTATGATATATATATAATCCTTGTATACTTGTTTATTTCCAAATGTAACAATTATTTGACGAGATGGATTGGTTAGGTGACCATCAAATCTCTATCACGAAGTTGCGGATTCCAGTCCTCCCCCTTAACAAAAATCCTGAATTTATGTAATTGTTATACTTTAAAAAAATAATTATTTCAGAAAGTAATATAAAATTATTATAAAATTAATGCATTTTATATAAAAATAATAATAATGCATCTGATAGTAAAGTTTTGGAAGAGTATATATAACAATAAAATCTTTAACCTTTTCAAATTTCATATTCTTCCAGAACATATTTAAAAAAAAAAATGAAATTGATCATCACTATAGTAACTATAGTTTATAATCAATAAATATTGTGAGTTTGGAAGGCCATACATGTTTTTTTTTTCTTAATTTAATTTTTAAGATTCATAAACATAAATCAAGTACCTGATTAATGATAATACCAAACCCAATCCAAATTATTATTATATTTTCAAACTACCGAAATTATTTTTTTTCCAAACACTTAAAAGCTAACCAAATTTTGTTTTGGGGTTGGAGGTTGGTAATAAATTGAATGGCAATAAAAATTAAATCATCAAAACCATTTTCATAATTACTTTATATGTAGTTGGAATAAATTCATGAAAATACTTCAAAATATAAATTCCAAATTCCCAATCATATATATATATATATATATATATATTAAGTATAATTCCCAATCAGAATTCTGTTGCATATTCTAGTTGAAAAATTAATCAATCTAGATTCCAGAAGCTCGACCACTAAAAGATTTTTCTGGGGAAGGCGAGAAGCTATACAAAATGTAGGCGAAGATCAACATCTTGGGTAATTACTTCTACGTAATTCCTGCTATTGACATGTTTTGTTTCGAATAAAACCTGAACCTCTCAAAAGTCATAAAAGATAACAAATCATGTTTATAATAGGAGAAATGCATTAGAAATCCTATCTTATAGCAACTTAATTTAAAATTTTAAACTAAAAAGAATGTATTTATTTTTAAAAAAAACGTAATTGTAACAACATGATGTCAAATTTGGATTTGGATTCTCTATTAATCTGATATTTCTTTTGATTTTTTTAAAATATGTGATTGGTTGTTGGTAAAATTATGTGTCATAAGATTAGATGAGATTATAAAAAAAAAGATCAGATCAATAGATTTAAAGCAAAAGAAAAAATTTCAATGGTCGAATCTTTAGGATGATATCAATGTACATAAGTTTGCCACAATTTTTTTTTCGTTTTCAGAAATCATCCAAAAATAAATACCTTCAAATAAGAATGAAATTTACTCCTTTTGTTTATCTGAAATACTCATATAATGATAGAAACCATAATCCGAATATTCAAAAACCCAGAAAAAAAAAAAACTGTTAAAAAGACGATTGCAAAACACAAAAATTTAAATAGAACGATAAGATACACAAAAATAGTGTTAACTTGTGATAGTACAATCGAAAAAGCAAATAAAAAAATTGATAATTATATTTTCAAGGCACATGAGAATGTGCTATATAATATATTGAATGATTAAGAATCATAGAATATTAAAAAAAATATAGCATTGAATAAGCATATGTGAATTTTGTTAGGGTATTATTATTGTCCGAACAATGAAAAGAACCCAAATTAGCAATCAAAATTCAATTCTACATTTAAACAATCAACCACAACCCGAATCAATCCGAATTCAGAATTATTTTAATATCTACATGAATTTTCAACAACTCATCGGCGGAAGATCGGAGGTCTTCTGATAAGATGGTGACTCTGTCTTTTTCTTAAAAACCCTACTTCCGAACACGAAGAACCCTAGAGTATGTCCGGCAAGAGCCGCCAGGAACACACCGGCATTGAAAGACATGACGGCAAGCATCACCATATACGCAAGACCAACCCTAATTGCATGCATCACAGTCTGGATCATCCCAGCCGCGACATTGTTCGTGCCTTCTCTGATCAGACGGGTGGAGGACAACCATTCGATGAGGATCGCCAGCACAAAAACGAACACCAATGACAGCAAATACATTTTAGTACTCGTACCTGGCCAACCGGAGAAGAGTATCTCTGCATTCGTACCCCAGAAGAAGGTCATGTGCATCATCATCTTGTGGCGGTGCATCATCCCACCGGTACCGTTCATCGACATCGGTGGTGAGGCCATGCCACCCATGTCAACACCGTGCATGTGATCATGATCCATTGCAATGTTACAGAGAGAAGAACAACATCAACAACCAAAAAAATAATTAGGGTTTTGCAGGTATTGCTTTGTGGGGTTGTGGAGATTGCAAAACAAATGAAAGCGAAATTAAGGTTTTTGAAGGATATGATTATGATAGTACAACATATTTTATTGTACAGTACTGTGTACTAATCACTAATTTTGTAGTACTAATTACTGATTTTAGCATTTATATAAATAAAGGTAAAAAAATAATACTGATTTTAGCATTTACCAATTTTTTTTTTTACTGATTTTAGCCTGATCCAATTTATGGATGCTTATAATTAATTAAAGTATTTGCCTACTCAAATTATCGTACAAAATCTCTTTGTTCTTCCATTGCACTCACCGTCTATTTATAGAGTCAATACTCAATGTGAAATTTTTTAATTAATTAATTAAACAAAAAATAGAATAGTTCAAAAAAAAATAGATGTAATTGGAGCTAAAAATGGTATTCTTTTTTTTTAGAGAAATTATTCATTGAACCAATTAATTAAATTTATTTAATATTGATTCATAGTCAGCACAATATTATTGTCATTTGTCATTTATTCATATCAGTGTTCTAGAAATCGACCTAGCGGCAGATTAATCACCCCAATTCCTCTAGACGCCTGGTTACTGAAGTGAACTGGCCAAAATCGGTCTCATTCCACGGTCTTTGACTAACCGTGTAAGGCAACGACTAATCGGCTAAACGGTAACTAATCGGCTAGGCGGTCCGGCGGGGTCAAAACCGTTGATCAAGACTAGCCAGTTAAAAAAAAAACATTGTTTTTTATTTCAAAGTCTTACTTCTTAGTTCTTACAACTTACAAACCTAAACCAATTTGTTCTCTTCATCTTCAATTAGATAATTTGATTGGGTAAAATTAAAAATTGGTAACAAATTAAGTAGCTAGTAGTTAATAGTTGGTGACACCGACACATCATTCTTCTTTGGCTTGAGTACATGATCAATGACATAAATTGAAGAATCAAATTTCGATTCGGCAATTGCTAAACGAAATGAAAGAAATTTAGAAAGTACATACTGAAATTGTTAGTTTTTAATTTTTTATCCATTAGTTTGTTAACTTATTGATATTTGTTAGAATTTATAGTTTGTCATTTTCATTTGATTGTCGTTATGTTTGGATTTGGATTTGTTTGTGATTGCATTTGGATGGGTGTTAGGGGAATTTGGATTGGTTTATGATTGAGTTTGATTGGTAATTTACTAATCAGACATCTGTGGATTTGAAAATAATTTTCTTAGGATTTGATAATTGGAATTTGTATATAATTGTGTTTTCCCATTAATCCCCGATTAATCACCGACTAATATGTCTAGACACTAGACGTTGGGTCTCCATCCGACTAGCGTCTAACGCTTACTAGAACATTGATTCATATAGATTACAAAAATTATATTATAAACAAATATTAAAATAAGTCAAAGAATTATACAAATTTGATTAACTTTTTTTTTTTTACCTTTATATATATTTTTTTTGAAATATTACAAGGACTATTACAAACGGACTTTTGGAACTCGGAACCGGCCGAGATCAAACAATATATGTACGGTCCGGATATCTACTCCCATAACGAGAGATAACTTCTTCCCACAACCTGAAAGAAAACTCTTCACGCATACTTGTAAAATATACATGGTTGAGTATAATTTATTTTTCCAAAGGAATCCCAATCCTGTAACAGTACATAGTGACGTTGAGTGATTTTATAACCATATAGAGTATATAATTAAAGTCGAGTCATGCATAAACAATGTGTATGGGGGATCCCACACTTAACCTGTCTTTATATACATATAATTCGTGCACCAGAAGAAGGTCTAAACTTTGTGATTTTGACTTATAACCAGCCTTAATTTAATGAGTTTCTTAATTAATTATGGTCAATAATAAGAAATTAAGAGGGCAATTAGAGAGAGACCGATTCATGCTTTTCCTTTATGAACTTCTCTCGAATACGGCATGTTTCTTGCCGTTTGAGATACACAAAGACTTCATCGAATCCCATCTAATAATTTATTTTCTTCGATGATTGTTTAGATGTGTTTTGAAATGAAAATGACTTGTTTCGGCGATACAAAAATTTACAACGAATCTTGTTAATAGAACAATTTCTTACCATATATTGCCCTTGATAAATTAGGACTCTGGGGAATAGAAATTCTCTGTTGATATCTTCCGTCTGTAATTTACAATACATAGAAAAAAGAAGGAAAAAACAAACCATGTGGGAGAACTGCGTATTGGAACCCCTACCCCAATTCTTCCATAATTTCTAATTCTACCTTCTTAATTCCCAATTCGAAAATCTAAAGTAGGAATTTGAAATCCAAACATTCCAATTTTTAGTTTAATGCTGTTAACATTTTATTTATTTTTATTTTTAAATTGTTTAGACTTTATATATATATATATATATAGTCCCGATTCTATTAATACGTACCGATGGAATAATATAAAGATATTGAATGTGAACTATTTATTTTATATACTTTATATTGATATATATACACTTATCAAAACTTTTTTATAAATAAATAGTTCATATTCAATGTTCCTATATAATACTATCGATACACACCAATCGAATCGAAACGGATGAAGTGGGAGTGTGGAAGGTCCTCCACCACTTTTCTAATTTATAAAATGGGGGTCAACCTCACTCACAAAACCCCATGGGGCCCATGGAGGAGGGTAAATTCGCGGTTGTTATTAAGTACAAAGCTTTAATCGATGGTAAATAACGACGTGGAATAAGAAATGGGTACTCAAGGAGGGTCCTACCATCACCACCACTAATAGACTCCTAATCTTGATGAATTAATTTCAAATCATCTGTTGTACGAATCTCCTTAATAGGTCTAGAAAAAACATTTTCTGTCAAATTTATGTGATAATATTTAAATTTAATATAGAGTGTACAAATCTTTTTTTAATAGTCTCAAATATCGTGTTAAATTTAATATAGACTAAATTTTATATTAAATTTAATATACAGTATAGTATGTATCAAATTTGATACAACAATAAATATTTTTTTTAATTATAAAAATATCATTATATATATTTATTAAATATGTAAAATAATTTAAATTTAATATAGATATTTCAATCAAAATCTATTTCATCCGACTATTATTCAACAATTTAATGAATGTATTAATAGTAAATATTGATTTTTATAATCTTAATTAATAAAATAATAAAACTGTATATTAGATTATAATATTAAATTATTGTATCAGATATAATATTTTATATTTTTTTTTATCAAATTTAACATTGATAATAACACATATATTAAAGATGGTTTAAACATCTATCAAATAAAGAAACTACATTACGATTCGTTTATTATTTATATTTTTCAACTTTCATTCTTGATATGCCATCGGAAAGTGACTATACTTTCTCTTCTGGGAAGTTTCTTGTTAATGAAATCTGATCTTTTCATTTGAAAAAGAAAAGTCAATTAGGATGATCCAACTGCATTTTGATTTAGTCATTTAGCTTTAATGTTGCTACATAGAATAGTATACTAGAATAGACAATTTGGAAAATTGTGCGTAGTGTTTTTCCACAATCACACATAATTTCACAATCAATTGAAAAGACCCAGGGAATAACAAAGAAAGTAATAAATAGCAATAGCTCAGTAGAATATTATCTTTCTTAATTCTTATTCACATTGTTATATTTAGTTAATTGAGAATGTTCTATATATAATTAATTTTAATAATATCACGTCATATGATACGATGAATAATCAATTATACGATAAATTTATACTATATAACACGATATAAATGATTTAATTATATACTTTTATATATATATATATATAATAAAGTTTTTCTTTAATCGATTTGTTATTTAACGATGTATAATTTCAATGAAATTACCGTACTAAAAGTAAAATCTAGTTGTTAACAAAATCTTTTACCATGTTTTCCCAACCAATCAATACAGTCTCACGGTCTTAATCGGTTTAACAAATCGAATTCAAAATATCAGAAGAGAAACAAATCACATCCGTCAAATACATCAAATAACTCAAATTAATTATAAGCTTTGAATTTTAACTTTTATGATGTATTCCACTACCACGTGGCAAGATCACAACAGGGTTATACTTATACATATACGATTATACATACATCCAAAATCCCCCATGTTCACAAGATAAAAGATGCTTTCTTTTTGTGTAGTACAAAAAAATAAAAATAAATCACTACACCTAAGTCCTAACAAGTTCCAATTAATGTACTATCTACTAGTCTCATTAAATACCAAACAACCTCCTCTTCCCATCCCACCACACAAATTAATTTTCTCACACACAAACACAGTTGCCAGAGAATCAGTCTCCAATCTGAATTCTCCATAGTAGAGAGAGAGAGAGGGAGAGAAAAAAAATCCCAGAACCATAGAAAAGCTATGAATGATGGTATGAATCATGATGGCATGATGATGTCTCCACCATCATCCATGTCCAACAACACCATGAACCATCATCACCATGAGTCTCACAACATGGTGATGATGCACATGACTTTCTTCTGGGGAAAAAACGCTCAGATTCTCTTCTCAGGCTGGCCTGGAAGCCGCTCAGGCATGTATGCACTTGCCTTGGTCTTCGTCTTCGTCTTATCTTTCTTGGTTGAGTGGCTGTCTCACTGTAAACTCATCAAGTCCGGCTCCAGACATGTCGTCGCAGGCCTTCTTCAGACCACCTTGCATGCTCTCAGAGTCGGTCTTGCTTATCTTGTCATGTTGGCTGTTATGTCCTTCAATGGTGGTGTCTTCCTCGCCGCTGTCGCTGGTCACACTTTAGGGTTCTTGTTGTTCGGTAGCAGAGTTTTTACCAGATCACCACCTCCCTCGAAAACCTCCGATCTTCCTCCTATGAGTTGTTAGAAATTTTACAATCAGAATGAAAAAAAAAATGAAAAAAAAACTGTTGTGGCTTCTTTCTTTCTTCATTTGAAGAATAATTTGGTTTCTGGAGTTGCCTTTGTTGTGTGAAGAACCTGTACTGTATTAGTTAATTTAGCTGGTAATTAAGTTCTCTTGTCATTGTTGTTGTTGAAATTCGAACCCGTGACGGGAAGTTTGGGATTTTTTTTTTTAATTGTAACAGAAAGATGATGAATACTTTCTAAAGATTAAATATGGAGTGTAATTATGTTTTGAGTCGATTCGTATCAATAAGAAAACAATATATATTTTTCAGGATTCAGATTTTTCAAGGGAAGGTTTTTTTTTTTTAAAGAAATTTTGGTTTCTAAAGTTGGATTTTTGCGAAGAATATGTACTGTACTAATTAATTTAGCCGATAAATCCTCTGAAATTAGAACCGTATAACTAAAAATTTAGAATTATTTTATTATACCCAATACAAGTTAACACTACCCTTTATTGTAATAGAAAGATGAATGACAAAAAAAAAAAATTCAGTTTTAGATTTTTTAAGATTTAGTTGTTTTTAATTCAATAGGACAAACATAGAAACGGTTTCCATATATATTGGTTTATAGTTTCATTTGTGTTTGTTTTTCCTTTCTCTGGAAATGAACTGTATGATTCATGAATGTGTCCTGTTTTCCAAGTCGATCGGTTTGAAGTTTGGTTTTTTGTTGAAAAATCAAAGTAGTGAATATAATAGCTTGGTGTAGGATGCATGTCCTGTTAATGTCACTACCTAGAAGCAGACAAAACTCATTTAATCCACTCAAGTTGTATTTCCAAATTGACTTAACCCACTTAAAGGGTTTTCTATTTTCATTCTTTTTAATGTTATATTGAACGGTTGTGATTAAACAGTATATCCCTAACACAGATCTATTCTCCCACTAACATTGACAAAAGAAATCTTAAATATTAAATATATTTATAAAATACATATAATAAAACTCGAACCGATACAATAAATACAGACTATTAAATATAAAATATACATAATAAAACTTGAACGACTCCATTAACCGTAATAAATATATACTATTTGAATTAAGACGGATCGTGTTTAATTTTCTATATTGGTTCGCCTTTTTTTGGGGTTAGAAATTATATATAGGAAGAAAAATCAAAGTATTTTTGCTTGATGTAGCCCACATGTTTGATATTTGTCGTTTTTTTAATAGGTTGATTGATTTGAAGATTTTTTTTTTCTTTATTATTCCAACTTCTAAGAAAAAAAACAGGCAATACTTAACACATCTTTTTAGATCGAAGTCATGTTTGATCAATGATGGTACTCGAACTCGGTAATGACTAATGACTAATGATTAACGTGAGCATTCAAAATAGCATAAAGTAGAAAATCTTCATTATCTGGAAAGTAAGAGTTTGATATGATTACCATTTTTACGAATCAGAAATAAAAAGTGTTTTTACTTATGGAGAATAGAAATTAACAATAATCTACATTTGTTAAAACATGTAGAAAAAAATGGTTGATCTATGACGAAAAGCTCTTCTATTTAGATTATAAATAGCCTATAGCAAATTTCTAACTACATTTTTTATCTTTAATAACTTTTTAAATTTTCAAAATCGTTTAACCGTCCATAACCGATGCCAACCGAACTCAAAATACACATCAACTTTCATTGGAAATGTAATCATGAATTTGAACTTAATTCCCTAAAGGTGTTCCAGGGGACGTAACTCAACTGCTGGATGGACAAGTTTGAGATTTGAACAAATAATTTTCAAGTCAACAATTAGAATCTTAACAATTAATAGAAAGTTAAAAAAAAAAATATATACGGTATAGATAAGTTGTTTGATAGATACTGTCAAAAAAAGAAATCCCTAAAGATGAGTGTCAAAAAAAAATTCCCTAAAGGTAAGGGTCGAGGAATTTTAATTAAGTCCCCTTGTCTATTGGAACTTAATTATTGATTTGTGAGTGAGATTTATATAATGTGATTTCCATTAGTATAAAAACTGTAATCACAAATTAGGAATTAAGTTTCTTTGTGTTCGTGATAAAAAAAAAAACTTAGGCTCAGTTTGACATTGCTTCCCCAGCTGTTTTTGGGGTCAAAAGTGATTCCGGACCAAAGACATGGTGTTTGGTAAAATCGCGGGGAAGTGCTTTTGGTCACTTTTGGCTTCTCCCAACTGAGTTTTGGGAAGTTACAAATACATGTTTTTGGATTTTGGTTTCTGCTTTTAGAAAACGAGCTACAATGATATTAAATGAAATTTTACCAACTTTTCAACTTTATTCGTGTCTTTAACGAATTTTTTTTTAAAAAAGGGTTAATACATGTATAAAAAAATTGTTGTCATAACTGTATAAAAGAGATGGGGTTAATTAATTCAATAAATTAGAATAAAAAAAGAAATAAAGAAATAAAGAAATAAAGAAATTAGACTAATTAATTCAATAAAGTAGAATAAAAAATAGGGTTAATTAATTCAATAAAGTATCATAATTATATAACACTTAATACAAAACACAAATAAACAAGAAAAATGTAAAGTATGACATATTGACATCATTTAGAGGTCTATGTCCTTTTAGTAATTTTACACACTCACAACATTTTTTACTTCAGTTTACCAAACACATTGAAATTGCTTTTAGTTTTCATAGTACTTTTAAAAATCAATTTACCAAACACTTAGTTGATTCTTTCAATGGCAATTCCAAAAGCAATCTCCCTCACAACAATTCCAAAAGCATTTTTCCCCACATCACAGCAATGTCAAAATGGGTCTTAATTTCCTCCCCTGTCGCATAAGTGGATCTGTTAAAGAAGATTGGGCCTGCTCGTACAGGCCTACAGCCTTGTGGAAGCCCAAAATCCAACTTTTGTTAACTCATCATAACTTATTTCACACCTTTAATTTGAATTGAAAAATCTTACAACTTGTTCGTCCACAGCGGAGACAAAGTTAAAAATTATTTTTACCGATATAAATTTTTATAAAAAAAATCTTTTATCTGACAGAAATAAAAGCTTTGTTTTTCTATGAATTTATAACGATATGAAGTTTTCTTAACTTATTCATGTACTACTTTAATCAAATTAGGTATCGATCTTAGTTGTTGAATTACATCAAATAATTGTCAAGATTTTTTTTTTTTTTTTTTCGTCGTGATTTCCATACGTAAAAAGTTACAATGCAATAATAATTTTATGAAAAATTGGGCATGAGTGTCTAATAATTTAAACCGATTGTGACTACTAATCAACTGCCTACACCTAAAAGTGCTCATTCAATCGGACCGTCCGGTGAATTTCTTTTTTGACTGCTAATCAACAGGCCGTCTCTAGATATTTTAGGGTCTGAATCATTTTATGATTTAACAAAAATTAAGACCCTAAAAATGGAAAAGAAGGCCAGTCAACGGATAGAGAGCGGCGATTTTGACTCACGATATCAAACTAGGTTAGCAAATAAAGGTTAACAATTCAATTGGATTCTCTTTCACAATAAAAAAATGAATTCAAACCGATATCAAACTAAGTTTGATATGTTAGAATACAATTGAGTTTTAACATTTATTTTTATTAAATTAAACTAGAACTAGATAATTGAACCTTATTAAAGAAAGTAATGAAATATTTAAGATTAAACCCTTCTTAAACTTAAATAGATTGGACTTGAGGTGTCTAATTTTATAAAAGATGGAAAAGTAGATTGAATCGCTCGAAAGCTCCTAAGTTTATAAAAGATAGAAGAAGTAAATTAATCTTTTTGGGTACCCTAATAAAATATTGGGTTTGCTGCCGTTGTGGGCCGGCTCTGCTAATCAACTGCTTACACCTAAAAGGCATTCATTCAGCCGGACTGTCCGTGTTCAAGAGTAGAGGGAAAAAAAAAATACTACTACACCTAATCAGCATACAAAGTTCAAACAAGATTTTGATTGTGATACAAGTAACTGCATACAATATATCTTGATTAAACAAACTGAACTCCAATATATTAATAATTTTGATTAGCAATTCAGAGGAGGAAGATCAGACAAATCCTGATAAGGTTCAACTTTCGTTTTCCTGAAAACATGACTACCAAAAAACAAGAATCCAGCTGAGTATCCAGCAACAGCAGCCATAAACACACCAACATTGAAGGACATGATTGCAAGCATCACCAAGTAAGCCAGAGCCATCCTGATGCCATACATGAGTGTTTGCAAGAACCCGGCGGCGATTGATCAGTCTGACATGGGAGAGCCACTCTACTAGCAGTGAGATCACAAACACCAAAATCAAGGTTAGTATGTAGCAACTCAAGCTCTGGCCTGGCCAACCTGGGAATATAATTTCTGTGCTTGTGCCCCAGAAAAATGTGATATGTTGCATGTTTTTGAATTTGTGTTTTATTTTGTGAGAAAGAATTGAAAGAGAAATTAAGGAGCACAAATTGTGATAAAAGAGGTACAATTATTGGAGAAATGAGATTTTAATTTTAATGATAGTACAAACTTTTTGTGTTTGTACTAGCATTAGTGGTATGAAAACATTCACGAGGCAGATACTGGATGATTGTGATTAACAGTAAATTTGTTGCAGTATCGGTACATTGTAGACAGCAAACAAAAATTCACTTATAAATGTCCGACAACATACTACACTTCATTTTCTCTAATCGGGTTATAAATCTGTCGAAACCTGACGAAATCAATCACTATAAGCCTGATCCGGAATGCAACTCTCACTCCCCACACTTTAAGATTTAATAGACAAATGTAAAACTCATCCCCACCATAAAAGTAAAAGGAAAGTGCATAACCACTTAACTAGAAGTAGCTGTAACCGTATGCTTCATTTCTCCTATATTTCACTATGATAATTATTTATATTGATATACCTTTATAAGAACATAGTGGGGTTACCATTTTTGATGTACGACCACACTACACAAAGTTATTTGTAGTACACACCAAAAGTTACATATATATATACACTTTTTGGTCATTTTTCCCCTTATCAAATAGGAAAGGGAAAATTATCTCCGTAATGAAATAGTTTTCCATAATCGTATAGAAATTCGTTAGAGGGAAAAATCCATATTATTACTAAGCCATTTTAATATAGTAATATATTTCCTTTTGGAACTCTACCGTAGGAGAGAAATCAACACTACGTAGGTTGTATTAAATTAGGATTTTAAAACACTTTCAAGTTTCAACTCTAAAAGTCATGGTTTATTAATTATAATTGACCAGTCTGACATGGGAGAGCCACTCTACTAGCAGTGAGATCACAAACACCAAAACCAAGGTTAATATGTAGCAACTCAAGCTCTGGCCTGGACAATCTGGGAATATAATTTCTGTGCTTGTGCCCAAGAATAATTTCATTTAATTTTCATCAATCGGGTCAGGAGTCTGTCGGAACGTGACGAAATCAATCGTTGTAAGCCTGATCCGGAATGCAACTCTCACTTCCCACACTTTACGATTTAATAGGTAAATTTAAGATTCAAATCCCTATAAAAAAAATGAAAGGGAAGTGTATAATCACTTTGCTACTAAGAGTGGATGTAACCATACACTTCATTTCTCCTACATTTCTCTACTATGATAAAGATTTATATTAGTATAACTTTATAAGACCATAGTGGGGTTACCATTTTTGATGTGCTACAAAACTACAAAAGTAATTTGTAGTACACACCAAAAGTTATATATATATATATACTTTTTGGTCAATATGTCCCATTATTTTATTTGCAGAGAGTTTTGTCTTCTCTTGAGTTCTTCGATCAACATTTAACACCAACTTGAACAAGGCCATGGTATGTATTCTACTTGGATCAAGATGGCAAAATTGCTCAAGAAAAAAAAAAGATGTATATTTTGCTCTCTTGCACCGCTTCTAGTCATATACAAGCTAAATATACAATGAAGAACATGAACAAAGCATATGCGGGGCACCTTCAGTGTTTAAACTAAGACAGGTAAACTAATTATCTCATTCACACAAATCTAGGTAGATAGATACAAACAAGGAGTTAATATCATCATCAATTCATCATATAGTTTCATTTTATTTATTGAGCTTTGTGCATCAACATGCCGAATTGGAAAGAATTAGTAAACCAATTTGTAAACTGATCAAACTTGGGTGTTTTGGTCAATTCATGTATCCAATTTCCAAAACCGATTAATAATTAAGTATGCAATGAAAATGCGTGATACATACAAAAAGAATGCAAGAGTACATATACAACCTAAAAAGAAAGAATATATATATATATATATATAGTTTTTCTATAATCGGTTCGAACCTTGTATGATTTGACAAGTGTATACAAGAATTGATATATTTGTTCGAACAGATAATAGAAGAATATACATAGAGGTTATAAAATAGGGAGAAAAATCCATTCTATCCTTAATGGAAATAATATCATAATAATTCTAATAGTTTCTAGACTAATTTGATGGACAAGTTTCCTTAGACTTAACACGCAAGCTTCGTGTTTATTTAATATGAACAAAGGTCTCCAGGAAAGTTCCTCCTGGACAGGTGCTTTGTCTTGGATCAAAATATTAAATCACAGTCAACATCCATATTAGTAATTTCTAATTGGTTATATATATATATATTAATATTTATATGTGTCTGGTTTTCCATCTTTTGCATAAACTAAGGAGAGGACTCAGACTAAAAGAAACAGAGAGATGGAAATACAAGGACTCAGACGCCGCCCACGCAGGCTGGTGCTAGTTCCATGCGCGATGCAGGGACACATAAATCCGATGATTCAGCTAGGCACCATCCTTCATTCCAAGGGATGCATCATGTCACGGGTTTAGAGTTTACGCAGCACACCCGTGCGGCACTTAGGCAAATTCTATGAGAATGTTGCTAAGTAAGCCTTACAAGAGAGATTTGAGAGAAAATAGTAGAAGAGCTTGAATGGAAACAAAGATTGTATTGCTATGAAGGAAGCTTTACAATGCTTTGGATACTAGAATGCTTGAGTTTCTAGGATGATTTACAAATGAGGGGGGGTTGGCTATTTATAGATGAGCCACCTCCTTAAGGAATGTTCTAGATTAATCTAGTCTAATAAAGGAGATTAAGTCTCCAGAATATTCTACACCTAGCTAGAATACTCTACATGTATTTACATACCTTTACAAGGTTCTAGATTATTCTACAACTATCTAGCTAAATACAAGAATGGTGTAGAGAGGGTTGGGTTGCTAGAGACTTCCAGAAGCTTGACCAATGCTGGAATTGTGGAGAAGTCTCTAGAATCTTCCAAGAGCTTGGCATAATTGTGGCCTTTGTTGGGCTCCTGGGTATGACAGCTTGCGGCCCGTGACATCCTCCCCCACCTAAGTTCGCAACGTCCTCGTTGCGTGGGCGCTGAGTATGTTGGAGTTGGCCACAAGTTGGTTCATTCATGCGGAAGGTCTTCGGCTTGGGAAGCCTCCCTTGAGAGACCGAATTCGAGTCTCGCATCCTTAGCTCGACGCAAGTGGGCTGGCTAGGTTTCGAAGGTGATCCAGCATCTTGGGTGCCTTCTCTCGGTGCCTTCGATCGCTTCCCATGGCTTGTGCGCTTCTTACTCCTTCGAATGCCTACAATCGGCTGGTTCTGTGGAGAAGTGGGAGAAATTGGTGTCTCCTCGAGCCATACGGTGGATAGCATCCTACATGGCTGGGGTATGCGTCCCACCGGGATGGTGAGTACCTTGCCCCCGTTTAGAATGCTAAGTGAGTTCACAGCGGGTAGGGGGAAAGCGTTGGCTTGCTCAAAGAACGCCATGCATAGCACCACTTGGTAGTCATCTAAGGGAACCACCGAGA
Source organism: Dipteronia dyeriana (assembly GCA_032871835.1). Lineage (NCBI taxonomy): Eukaryota > Viridiplantae > Streptophyta > Magnoliopsida > Sapindales > Sapindaceae > Dipteronia > Dipteronia dyeriana. Next base: position 2,882,242 of record CM065301.1, on the reverse strand, counting down.
AGTCGAGCTTTCCACTCCATGGGCCTAGGTGGACAATGACGTCTTTTACTGTGCCATCAATTTGCTTGGCCAGAGAGTTGGCAGCTTTAATGACGGCGTATTCACCATTGGTGATGCGAAGACCAAGTCGTTTGGCTTCGTCTGTTGAGATAAAGTTGTGCGTTGCCCCGGTGTCTAGCATTGCACGAACTGGTTTGCCTTTGATGGTGGCGTTCACGAACATGAGGCCTTTGGTAAGTGTAGGAGGCACGGGTTGCCCTTTGAGTGCATAAAGCTGTTGGAGAGAACTCATGCTTGCTTGGGGCTCAATTGCCTTAGTTTCTTCTAGTTGGGTAACCATGGCATTGAGCATCTTTCGCTTTGGACAGTCACGTACCCAATGTGGCCCATCACAAATGAAGCACGGATTCTTCGGCTTGATCAAAACGGGTTTGCCTCCATTGGCGTTGTCACGCCGGATATCGCCATTGGGAGTTCTGTTTGGTCCTTCGCTCTTGCGATTGTGATCTTTAGACTCGTCTCCCCCACCTTTTTCATGGTTGTAGGTCATTTCCTTTGTCTTGGTGAGGTCGGCAAGGGATTCTGCGGAGGCGATGGCTGCATCAATGTCTTGCACGTTCCGCCTTTCTAGCTCCACTCTCGCCCATTCCTTGAGACCGTCCATGAAGAGGAATAGTTTGTCTTTATCGGACATATCTTCGATCTCGAGGATTAAGGTAGAGAACTCCTTGATGTAGTCATGGATGGATCCAGACTGCTTGAGGCGACGAAGGCGGCTACGGGCCTCCTTATCGGAGTTGGTTGGCGAGAACTGTCTCTTGAGTTCTCGTTTGAAGTCTTCCCATGTGCGGATGGGGTGGATAGTATCACCATGCTTGCGTCGTTTAACTTGCGGCTTTCAAAGGCAATTGGGCGGCCTTCCTGCATTAGGACACCTCCAATAGCAAAGTCTGAGGCATCTGTATGCACCTCAAATGCCTTGGTGTGGTCAGGGAGGACAAGTACCGGTTCTTCTGAGATGGCATTCTTCAACTCTTCGAACGCCAATTGGCACTTGTCAGACCATTGCCATGCCTTATCCTTCTTGAGCATGTCCGTCAATGGGGCGGCTTTGGCTGAGTAGCCTTGAATGAACCGCCGATAATAGTTGACTAGCCCCAGGAACGATCTCAACCCCGGTACTTTGGTGGGTGGTTCCCACTCTTGCACTGCCTTCACCTTGGCACCATCCATCATAAGCTTCCCATCCCGTATCCGGTGGCCAAGGAACTCCACCTCTCGTTGGCCAAATGAGCACTTCTCCAACTTGACGTAGAGCTCGTTCTCCCGAAGTACTTGGAAGACTTGCTTGAGGTGTTGGACATGCTCCTCGAGTGTCTGGCTATACACCACAATGTCGTCCAAGTACACTACCACGAACCGATCTAGGAAAGGATGGAAGAGTTTGTTCATAAGAGTACAGAACGTAGCTGGTGCGTTGGTGAGGCCAAATGGCATGACTAGAAATTCGAAAGCACCATATCTTGTCACACATGCCGTCTTGGGTTCATCTCCGACCGCAATGCGCACCTGATAGTATCCTGATCGAAGATCCAGCTTGGAGAAGCAGCACGCCTTGCCTAGCTGGTCAAAGAGATCGGCTATCAAAGGTATCGGGTACTTGTTCTTGATGGTGATCTTGTTCAGGGCCCGAAAGTCGATGCACATGCGAAGCGTCCCATCTTTCTTTTTCTGAAATAGGACCGGAACACCATATGGGGCTTTGGAGGGCCGAATGTAGCCCGAGTCGAGTAAGTCTTGGAGTTGCTTACGAAGCTCCTCCAATTCTGGTGGTGCCATGCGATAAGGCGCCATGGCGGGAGGCTTGGCACCGGGCTCCAACTCAATCTGATGATCCACCTCTCGCCTAGATGGGAGCTTTTTCGGAAGCTCTTTTGGCATAACGTCCTTGTATTCTCCAAGAATGTCTCGGACCTTGGTCGGCATCGGATCTGGGGAAGTGATTTGGTCTTTTCCATCGTTGAGCTCCCGGAGGGTGGCTAGGAAGCTAGGATCCTTCTTCAATCCCCTCTTGAACTGCAGGGCGGACAACGCTTTGGACTCTGCCTTGGTTGTACGTTCCGCTGGGACCATGCAAGTCTTGCTCCCATCAAGGATGCTGAGGGAGTTCCCGGCTGGGAAGGGGAAGGCGTGCACCTGATCGAAGAATTCCATGCCTAACACCACTTGGAAGTCGTCCATGGGTACGACAGAGAAATCAAGTTTTCCACTCCAGGTTCCAAGGCCAACTGGAACAGCCTTGGCAATGCCTGCGATTGGTTTTGCCGGTGAGTTGACAGCCTTGATCGTGCCTCCTCCACTGGTGATATTGAGGCTTAGCTTCTTGGCCTCGTCTATGGAGACAAAGTTACGAGTTACCCCCGTATCTAGCATTGCACGGACAGCTTTGCCATTGATCGAGGCACTTACGAACATGAGCCCTTTCTTGGTGGAAGTTGACGGGGCACTGTTGCTCTTGAGTGCACCAAGCTGTCTGAGTGACCCCATACCTGTCTCGTGTCCTCCGTCTTGGCTTTCTTCGTGTTGAGACATTATGGCATTAAGGGTTTTCCGCTTGGGGCAATCTTTCACCCAATGCGGTCCGTCACAAATGAAACAAGGAGACTTAGGTTTAGGGGCTTCAGACTTACCTCCGTTAGGCTTACGTCTGTCCGAGTTGAAAGACTTTCGTTGTCCCTCATCCTTGCGGCCTTGGATCTTCTTCCCGAATCTATCTCCCCCACTTTTGCCTTGGGTGGCCTTCTTTTCCTTCGATTGGGTGGAGTAATCGGTGAGTGCTTCAGCTTCGGCAATAGCGGTGTTTAGGTCTTGCACGTTTCTCCTTTCTAGCTCCACCCTTGCCAATCCTTCAGACCATCCATGAAGTAGAAGAGCGAATCTTTCTCAGACATGTCTTCGATTTCAAGGGAAAGGGTAGTGAACTCCTTGACGTAGTCCCTAATGCTACCCGTTTGCTTCAATCGACGAAGACGGCCTCGGGCCTCTTTCTCCGCATTTGTGGGACAAAATTGTCTTTTGAGTTCCTTCTTGAACTCTTCCCATGTATTGACGGGGTTGATGCCCTTGCCCATGTCGCCATGCTTACGTCTCCACCATAGCTGTGCGGCATCACGAAGAAATGTGGGTGCGTTTGCGATCTTGGTAGCATCGTCACGAGCACCCTTGGCCTCAAAATATTGTTCAAGACCAAAAAGGAAGTTTTCGACCTCTGTGGCATTGCGAGTACCATGGTATGTTGCTGGCTTGGGCACTTGAATGGCACTCAATGTGCTTGCTAGAGGTGGCAGTAAAGCCAACGGTTGGGCTGGTTTTGTGTGTAGCCCATTCAGTGCGAACATCGGACACTTCCGAGCGTATAGCCCAAAACTCTTGTTCTACAAAGCTGCGAATGTTGCGGAACTCACGTGTGAGGTCCTCTTTGAGGCTCTTTTGGAACTCGTGGATGGTAGACTTTGTTACTTGAGTGATTTCACCATAGTCCGTCTCCACGCAATCAAGTCGGTCGGAAACGTCGTTCAAGGTAGACTCCATCCCTGATACAGCTTCCTCCAAGCCAACAATCCGATTTTCCAAGGCATCCGTGGATGGACCCTTGGACTTACTCCGCTTGGCGTGGGAACGTTGCTCATCACGTCCACACCCTCGCTCTTCCGCTCTAGCAGCAACTTCGCTGTCGGATGCCATTGCTTCGCGAACTAGTTGTGGTTGCTTAACCAGGCTCTAATACCAACTGTCACGGGGTTAAAGTTTGCGCAGCTAACCCGTGCGGCACTTAGACAATTTCTGGGCGAGATTGCTAAGTAAGCCTTGCTTGATCACTCTCAAAGGCTAGAGAGACTAGAGAAGGACTAGAAGGGCTTTGTAGAAAAATAAGGCAAAGTGTATTGCTATGAGAAAGCTTTACAATGCTTTGAGTATTCTTGGCTTGGATGCCTTACAAATGAGAGGGGCTACCTATTTATAGTGGTTCACCTCCTCCATGAATGTTCTAGACTACTCTAGGAGATTGAGTCTCTAGAATGTTCTACATGTATCTAGGTTTCTCTACAAGTATTCATAACCCTAGATATTTACAAGAGAGTTCTAGAATGTTACTAGAGTCTTCCAAGGTTGACCTTGCTAGATGAGTGGAGAAGACTCTAGAATCTTCCAAGGGCTTGTGTCTAACTTTGGGCTTTGTTTGGGCTTCTTGGATCAAAATTAGGCGGGCCGTGACATTCAGCTACATCACAGTTGCTCACACCCAACTCAACTCTTCTACTGATCACACTTCCAGTCATCCTGATTTCATCTTCCAACATTGTTGTCGTCAGATGACTCATCAATGTTGTCGTCATATGACTCATCATTGTTGTCGTCAGATGACACATTAACACAGTCCAATTTGTTTTTGATGTACAGATTTCAAGTCACTGGAGCTAGATTCCTTTCTTGTGGGTTCAAAGATCTACCAATTCTACCTTTCGTTTTCGAAAATCTAGATTCCTATCTTCCATTAGTAACTTTTATACAAAACATTGGAACATCTTCTGCCGTAATTTTTAACAGCATGGACTGCCTTGAACAATCTTCGTTGGTGCGGCTACAACAATAATGCCAAGTTCCAATCTTTTCAATAGGTCCTATGCATAAACTTGCACCAGAAGCTACCACTGTTAGCTTACATGAAGAGGACAGAAGTTGCATTACATGGCTTAACAAGCAAGATAAAAATTCGGTTAGCTACATAAGTTTGGGAAGCATAGCTTCTGTGAATGAGAAAGAGATAGCAGAAATGGCTTGGGGACTGGCAAACAGTAATCAACCTTTCTTGTGGGTTATTAGGCCTGGTTTAGTTCACGGATCAGAATCGAAAGATCTGTTGTATGTGAATTTTACCAAGCATACACGTCATTGACAGGAAGGAAAAAATAGCCAGGTGGACACCCAAATGGGCATCCGGGAAATATCCTATAAGGCATCCTTAAAGAGAAGAAAGCCCGAGTAAGCATATACTGAATAAAACCTACTCAGGATCAGCTAACAGCACTCGGGACTGGTTAAATAACATTTCCACTCAGGCTCAAACGGTACTACTCGGGATCATCAGGTATTACTCTTACTCGGGAATAAATACGACCCGAGTAAGAACTTGGTAATTATTTCATACGGATTGTCATTAAATACGTAACGATATCCATCAGGAAGGAATCCCAAATGAAAGAGTATTAAATTAGAAGAGTCTTAAATTAGAAGAGTCTCCAATCAGGAAATAACTTGATTTCTTTACGAAGACTACATTCTTATAATTATAAGGAAACAAGTCCAAATTGAACTACACTACTAGAATCCCACTCGATTTCCGTAAAAGACTCCGAAACAGGAAAGAAGACAAATCAACCTCAAGCAAGTAACCAAATCACAATTAAATACAAATATTTTGAATTACTTGTACAAAGCAGATTAGGGTTCTATAAGCATATAAATAGACCCATAACCTGGCTCCAAAAGAAGATATAGCATACAGCAATTATAGTAAATACAGCGAGAAAAAAGAGAGATCGAGAGCTTGTAAACATCTTATTCTCTTAGTGGATTTTGGCTTGGTTGATCCTTCAACCACCCGTGGATGTTTCTCCGGCCATCGGGTTTGGCTTGGTTGAACTTGTAAACATCTTATTTTATTTGCAGGGATTTTTGACTTCTCGAGTTCTTCAATCAACGTTTAACACCAACTTGAACAAGGCAATTGTATGTATTCTATTTAGATCAAGATGGCAAAATTGCTCAAGAAAAGAAGGAAAAAACAGATGTATTTTGTGCTCTCTTGCACTACTTCAAGTCGTAATATACAATGAAGAACATGAACAAAGCATTTGTTGGGAACCTTCTGTGTTTAAAATAAGACAGTGAACTAATTATCTCATTCATCACAAATCGACGCAGATAGATACAAACAAGTAGTTAACACTTAACATCATCATCATATATTTTTCATTTTATTTATTGAGCTTTGTGCATTAACATTCCAAATTGGAAAGAATTAGTAAACCAGTTTGTAAACCGATCAAACTTTGGTGTTTTGGTCAATTCATGTATCCAGATTCCAAAACCGACTAATAATTTAATTATACAATGAAAATATGTGATACGTACAACAAAGACTGCAAGAGTACAAATAACACCTAAAAAGGATTAATTGCAATAACATACCCTGAGTTTCTCTAAAAAGGCTTAATATTCAACAAATATATTTAATTACAGCAGACCCCCCTGTCAACCTTAACTTCCATCTCATTTAACCGTTGACTAAGCTTTGGTTGTAAAAGGTCCAAAACGCCCCTACACTTTATTTTAAAAAGTCTTAATTATCCTTTCACTTTTAAATTATCAATTTTAAAAAAAGAGCCCATTATCGAATAGGAAAGGGAGAATAATCTCCATAATCAAATAGTTTTCCATAATCGAATAGGAAAGGGAGAATTATCTACATAATAGTTTTCTATAATCGTATAGGAATTCATTATTGTGAAAAATCCATATTATTACTAAGCCTTTTTAATATAGTAATACATGTCCTTTTGAAACTCCTGTAGGAGAGAAATCAACACTACGGAGGTTGTATTAAATTAGGATTTTAAACGACTTTCGACTCTATAAAAGTCATGGTTTATTAATCGGTTCTAATTTATCGTCTCCGCTCTCCAGCCCCTCTCTCTCTCTCTCTCTGTCTCTTCCATCACATCCCCCAGATACCCTGCTCTCTCTTCCTCCTAAAAGATGTCAACTTTGGGAAGAAACACGGATCGTGGCAAAGTAATCCATAAATTTGGGCGGCAAAGTCTAGATCATTCATTATTGGACAGTGTTTTAGAACTCACTGGCCTTTCTTTACACGGCTTCTTCAAGATTGGAAACTATACTCTTCTGGACTCTGTTGACATGCCGAACATACTTGAATATGCTAAGAAGAAAGTAGAGAGAGCAAAAGACAAGAAAGAAGAAAACACAATGAATCAGTGGATAGAGTCCAACAACTCACTAGCTGCTGTCCCCACGTGTTCCTTCGTCGTGGGATCTTCTTTGCACACCGGGATTTGAACGAGATATTGGATGCATACAAGAATGGAAAGAAATTTTATATCTATGCACGGAGAGGGTCGATGTTTGGGTCTATGCATTTGGGAGATTTGATTCCATTTATGCTTTCCAAGTATCTGCAAGATGCCTTTAAGGTTCCTCTTGTTATACAACTGAGTGATGATGAAAATTGCTTAGGCGAAAAGCATTCTATCAAGGAGAGCCGGATATTAGCTCGGGAGAATGCTAAAAGCATTATTGCTTTTGGTTTTGACATAACTAGAACCTTCATCTTCTGTAATTCTGATTATATGCGTGGTGCTTTCTACAGGAACATGGTGAAAGTTTCCAAGTGTATTGAATGTGATGAGGCTATGGGTTCATATGGTATAGCTGGCGAAGACCCTATTGGAAAAGTTGGTTTTTCATCGGCGAAGGCAGCTCCATCATTTTCCAGTTCTTTCCCACACCTATTCTCAGGTGAAGACCACTGTCGTTGCCTGATTCCTTGCGCCATTGACGAGGATGCTAACTTTAGAATGATTCGAGGCGTTGCCTCTGAGATTGGTTATTGCAAGCCTGCTTTAATTGAATCATCAATCTTCCCTGCCCTTCAGGGGGAGAATGGTGATCCCAATTCTGCCATTTACGTGACAGATTCAGTTGAAGTCAATCGGAATAAGATAAATAGGTACGCATTCTCTGGCGGTCAAGGAACAGTGGAATTGCACAGAAAAGTTGGAGCAAATCTTGAGGTAGATGTACCAATAAAATATCTAAGTTTTTTCCTTGAGGATGATATGGAATTTGAATGCATAAAAAGGGAATATGGAGCGGGACGCATGCTTGGTGGGGAAGTTAAGCAGAGACTGATTCAGGTCTTAGTTGATTTGGTTGAAAGACATCAGAAGGCACGGGCTGCAGTGACGGATGAGATGGTGGATGAGTTTATGGCAAAAAGGCCACTTGTGTTCAACTAGACTTGACATGGAAGCTCCTAAGTTAATGTTTTTATTCTTTGTTCTTCGTATGTACAAAACCAGAAAAAAGAAAGAATAATAATACAGATTGTTGATGGGTTTGGCATATTTTTAAGCATTTTGAATTAGGTTGAATTTCCAAAATCCTACAACTTCTTGTGAAAAGAAGATCTTGTTATCGAAGCCATGAAAGATAATCACTGAATTTAGATTTTAATTTGAAGAATGTGTTCATGTATTGGTACTTTTTAATTTATTTGTTTTAGTAAAAAAAAAAAAAATATGGAAAGTAATTTTTTTTTTTTTTTTTGAAAGGATATGGAAAGTAAATTTTATTTAAGTGGATATGGGGATAAAATCAAGATACACCGGTTAAAACAAAGAATTCTGGAGATGGTTAGAAAGTAGAAAGTTCAGATAAAGTGGAAGTTGAAGTTGAGATTATTCATCAGAACCCAGAAAATCTTCAAAAAGAAATTCTTTCGTTTGGTGGGATTCACCACAATCCAGAATTATTATTTATTTATTTTTAAACGAAGAAGATCTTCAAAAGAAAGACGTGAAAAAAGATCTAAAACTCCAACAAAAAAATCACCAGTGAATGTGAACTGCACCAGATCTGCTCGTGGAGCTGGTGGAGGAGCATATCTGTTGCTCCTCGTTCTCCGTCGAAGCCGCCGGGTACCGCTTGGTCCGATCCCGGCCTTCCAGAGCTTGCCATTAGGCTGATCTCAACCGTCATTTCGTGGGTATCTGCCTCTCCGCCGCCGCCGCCGCCGCCGACGACGAGATTTGCAGCACCCGATGGTTCCCTCGGGACGAACGCGTCTTCCACTGATCTTACGTCTTCAACCTCTCCCCGTTTCCTCCATTGAATGAGTGATTTGCTCAACTAAATCAGATATGGAGGTTTGCTTCATCGATCAGAATGAAGCTCTATCGGATTAGATCATATTGGGACCATCTAATCAGATCCGATGGTTGAGAATTTTTCTCAATCTGATTTTTTTTTTCTTTTGTTTTTATTCTATTTCTGTATACAATGACGATTTTACCCTTAAAAATTCAGTCAACCGTTATCTTTAACGGGACTGGTTTGGGTGGCTGCAACAATCAATGTCGAAACCAGATTTCTTTTAGATGGACGGTGGACAATTTCATATAAATAAAATTTTAAACTATATAATAAAATAAATTTATTTTAATAACGAATCTCGACAATACAATAAAATTTTTATTAGTTAAGTTAAAAAAGTATAACTAATTATGGGACACAATGAGTTTTATCCTTAAATATATATTCTAACCAATAAAAAATATAAGAAAATAAAAAAGGAAATATGCCGACAATATAAACAGGGTTAATTGCAGTCACTCACCCTTATTTTATTGAATCTAGCAAGATTTTAAAAAGATGTCCAAAATTAACATATACATCCCTTACTATCAAATCAAACAGTTAACTTTAACGGTTAATTAACCTTACTTATGGAAAACCAAATATACCGTTGACATATTATCTCAAACATAAAATATTTTTTTTATTAAAAAGTGAAAAAATCAAATTAAAAAAAATACAGGATAATTAGTTCGTGGAAAAATCTTTAGTTCGCAAATAAGCCTCATCTGCTAATTGTAGAAGGCTGATCTTTTACAGTTTAAGGATATTGACGATGATCTCTTTCGGTAGGAGGAGATCTTTAAAAATCTCTTGTTTCTTTCGACGGTGGAGATCCATCGCCGATAGATTATTATTTTATTATTAACTATATTTTGACTATTTAATTTTTAATTAAAAAATATTATATATTTGGGATGATGTGAAAAGGGTATATCTGGCTCTCTAAAGGTCAAGGCTAAACAACCGTTAAAGTTAATAGATTAACTTGATGGTAAGGGATTTTTGTGTTAATTTATGTCATTTTTTTTTTTGAAATCTTACTATATTTAATAAATTAAGGGTAAGTTAGTGCAATTAACCCATGTAAATACAATAAGATCCTATTTAAATTTTGACTTCTGAGATTTCAAAATGGTTAAAATAAAAATAAAACTAACAATTTTCTCATATAGACGTCTATATACCTTTACAAATTCAAAAGCTATGAAAACTCATAAAATTGAAATTCTTGAAGACTTGAGATTAATATATATGGTAAATCTACTATTTTCGGTTTGTTGTTAAGGAGTTAAAAATTTTTGATTTGAATTTTGAGTCCGTAAATGGTTAACATTTCTCATATTGATCTTTCACTTAGATAAGGAAACATAAAGAGTTTTAATGAGTTTTGATATATGTTTTTAAGCTATTAGACGTTATTAAGATAAAAAAAATAAGAAGTTAAGTTAGAATTATAATTGAGTTAGGATATACTTAAAATTAAATGGGGAGTATTTAAAACCAGTGTTGCAAAAGTCGCTAGGCGCTAGTCGGGCGGCGACCCACCGTTTAGCGCCTAGAGAGATTAATCGGGGACTAGACATATGGTCGGAAGTTGGTCGTCGGCCGACGGACTGTAAACCGGAGGTCGGCCATAATTTTTTTTTATAATAAATTTTTTCCTATCATTGAATAAATATCAAAATATTTCAAATATTTTCATATATTGAACTTAAAATTGAAAATTAAATTTCAAAAAACTCAATATTACTTATTGAGAATCAAAATCCTTAAACAATTAAACAATTCAACAAAATCCAACAAACTAAATCAAATTTCAACCAAAGTAAATCTATTTCTAAGTTCCAACCAAAGTTAACACCTAAGCAAAATCCAATAACCTAAATCAAATTCCAACCAAAGTAATTCAAATTCCAAGTTCCAACCAAAATAAACAACTAAGCAAATTATCCAAGTTTCCAACAAGTCAACAACAACAACTCATCAAATCCAAGTTCCAACCAAAATAAACAACTAAACAAATGATCCAAGTTTTGAACAAGTCAACAACAACAACTCAACAAGCAAAGTAGAGTAGTAAACAAAAATAAGGTCATGAGTCAAATACGGAAATAAATGTCTAGCTCTTCTTGTTCTTCTCCACATGTTTCCAACACTTGTTCTTCATCGGACTCAAAGTCAAAATCATCTTCCTCCACCGGTTCATCTTCGGATTCAAATTCTTCTTCAAGAGTTCTTTCTGGTTTTTGAACTTTAGCACTTCTTTGAGGTTGTGTCATTCCATCCGCCCCCGTTGCTTCAGCAACCATTTGCAAACTAAGCTCCGAATCGGGCTCAACTCATTCATCATCATCTTCAACTATCCATCCTTGTGCATTACTAGCATCACTATCACTTGCTAGTAGTACATCTATGTTCAACTCTTTATTCTTTAACCTTTTCTGCTTATTAATCAATTTGGCATTGAATTGGACGTATACTAGATTGTTCAATCGATCTACATCTAGTCTATTCCTTTTCTTTGTATGTATCTGCATAAAACATAAAAGTAAAATTAGTCAAACAAATTTTAAAAGTAATTTGTTAATGACTAGTAAATAATAATTTTATAACTTACACTACTTAAGAACTTAGTAAATAACTTACCCCTTCAAAAGTGCTCTAATTATTTTCACACACAGACGAATTAGTGGTTAATGCGAGGATCCTTTTTACCACCCATTGCAAGTCAGGTGTTTGATATCCAAACAAAGACCACCATTGAACTATATAGTAAAATATAAATATTTAAAACTTAAAGTGAATAACATAGTCCAATAATCTACTAAAGTAATTAGTAATATAAATTTAAAGTGAATACTTGTTATTACCTGGATCATATTTCTCATTGTTAACCACGCATGCTTTTATCGCCTGTGTTTTTCCAAAACTACCCTTTTTGGTGGTATACATCGCCAAGTCAGTCATCATGATGTTTGTTTGCTTCTCAATGTCATTTGGATAGAACATCTCCAAACAACTACATACTGCATCCATGATATCACCATAAGTTCCAATGCTTGGATCTTCATACAGATAAAAAGGGTTTAAGAGATAGGCCATCGAATGTAATGGAGTATCAAGCTGATCTTTGACTTTACTATCAATAATGTCAATGATTGGCCGATAAGCAATGTCATTACTTTTTAAGGACAACTTTATCTTTTCTTTTGCTTTTTTGAGCTCCCTATATAAAAAGCCCATGGATGGCTTTTGATACCCATCAACTAGTCGAAGCACCCTTACCAAAGGAGCAAATACTTTCAAGCAAGTTGTCACCCCATTCCAAAAGGTGATGTTCATCACAGTAGAGTAGGCCGCCTTCCCTTTAGTAGTCTTCGACCATTTGCACTTATCCCATTCCGTGCTAGCAAACATTGCCCTTAAGTTATCTTTTTTCTCCACCAAACTTTGCAATGTTAGGAAAGCAGATGCAAACCTAGTGACTCCTGGCCTTACTATGTCCTTCTTTTTTGTGAATGGCCTCATCATCCACAAGGTTTGTGATGTGCATAAATAAAGATCGTGAAAGATTTTGCACCATCAATGACTTTTTTGAACCTTGATAATTTGTCAATACTTTCAAGCATAAGGTTGATAGTATGTGTAGCACATGATGACCAAAATATACTAGGCCTCTTCTCCTTCAACATCTTTTTCGCGACCATATTGTTGGAGGCATTGTCAGTCACTATTTTAACAACATTTTGTGGCCCACCTTGTTCAATGCATTGGTCCACATAATTAAAAATGAGTTCCCCGGTATGTGCCTCGTCAAAGCTTTCTTTGGAAGAAAGGAAAGTGGTACCCTTGCAACAATTCACACATAAGTTCATAATGCTCCTCCTTTTCCTATCGGTCCAAGCATCAGTCATAATCGAGCATCCTGTCAATTTCCACTATTCTTCTTGTTTTTTTAAAGCCTCTTTGGTACTGCAAACCTATTCCTTCAATAATGGTTCACTCAATAGGTATCGATTTGACTCTTTATATCCCGGTCCATATCGACCAACTGCCTCCAACATTGCTTTGAAGCTATTATTATGAATAGCATTGAAAGAAATGTCCGCTTCATACACCCACCTAGCCACATATCGATGCACACAATATGTTTTCTGCTTATAGATAGCATCATTAATATTCTGTTGGCGAAGAGACTTACTGGCACTCATTGAAGATTCAGGGTCGATTTTCGATGCAAATTTGTCCATAAGACCAACAAAGTTTGGTGTTTTCCTTGACCCTAACCCTTCAATTTCTTCTTCTTCTTCTTCCTCATCCTCAATCCTATCAATATCAACTTCAACTCTTATCTCTCGTTCTTCCTTATGCTTAATTTTCTTCTTATTCCTTGCACTTTCGATGGCCTTTTTACACCTATCTTGATCCTCCTTTGTTGACCTCAAACACTTGGCCACATTTCCAGATATGTGGGCAATATGTTGTTTCAAACGATATACTCCCCCACCAAACTTCTTTCCACACAATTTGCACTCGACTCTATCAAAATTAGAATGATCAATCAAGTGTCCAAACTCCCACCCAATATCATCCGATTTTCGTTTCAGAACAGATTCGTTAGAGGCCCCCCCCAGAAGCAAGGTTGGTGTTGGTCGTGTTACCATGTGAAGAACTCATATCCTAAACACAACCACAATCACACATTCCACAATTCAAATTACAAACAACCCATCATATTTTGTCAATTCAATGACATTCAACTCAATTCAACTAAATTCAACAACATTCAATTGAAAGCTCAAATTAACAATAAAATTCTAATATAAAGCTCAAATTATTTTTTGATAAGAAACGGCAGTATATTGAAGCCCGAAGCAGGCAAAAGCAACAGATAGCACCAGCCAAAACTGGGCACCACACACAGAGCACCCAGAAACACAACGAAACAAAGAAAACAGAGCTGCTAACCACCACAACCAAGCACATCAGCACAGAAAACAACGTAAACAAACCAGAAAAAACACCCCACACCCGCCTAACACCACACCAAAACAACCCCAACAAGGTCAAAACGACAACAAAAGCACTAAGCAACACAAACAAAAAAGAAACACAAACGACAACCACAGAAAAAAACTCATCATTCACTCCAGCACAAAACATCCTCACAGCCTGCTGAACCTTTCTTGGCAAGACAATCAGTATAAGAATTGAAAATTCAATTTTGTTAAAACTCAATTCAAACCCTAAAATTCAAAATTTGAAATTCAGTAACTCACCTCACAAATTGCAGAAAACTAGAAGTAGTGAAGAAGAAGGACTGGAGGTCGACGGCGAGGCGATGTACGGTGAACTGGAGGCGACGAGTCGAGGCACCAGAGGCGACGAGTTGGATGATGGCGTCACGGAGATGAATTGGTTGCGTTTTGCAGTTTGCGATTGGGTTTTGGGTTTTTGGTTTTTTGATTTGCGACAGTGTTGAGTGGTTGCAAGGCGGAGCTGAAGTGCTTGCAAGGCAGAGCTAAAGTGGTTGCGATGGTGTGCGAATGGGTTTTGGGCTTTTGATTTCGCGATTTGCTGCTCTGTTGTGTTTAGGGTTTGGATATTGGATTTTTTTTTTTAAAAAGAAAACAACCAAAACGATGATGTCCCCGGCTTAAGTCGGTCAACTTGGGTTTGACCGACCAGGCGACGACTTTCTTCGACTAGCGACTATCTCCGACTAGGCGACGACTGCACCCTTTTCAGCCTAAGCTGGCCGACTTCACTGAAATCGCGACGGTGGAGGTCCGACTAGCGACTAGTCGCAGACTAGGCCCCCCAAGTCCCCGACTTTTGCAACACTGTTTAAAACTATTGAAAAAAATATTCTTTTTTTCAAAAAAACTAGGGTGGGCTACCCACCCTAGCCAGCCTTGTTTTCATCATAGACAACGATTAATATCATTTGTTAAAACTCAGGGAATGTTATTGTCATTAACCCACCTAATAAGAAAAAATATATATAGAGGTTATAAAATAGGGAGAAATAATATAATAATAACCCTAATAGTTTCTAGACTGACTTGATGGAGAAGTTTCCTTAGACTTGACACGCAAGCTTGGTGTTTATTTAATATGTAACAAAAGCCTCCAGGAAAGTTCCTCCTGGACAGGTGCTTTGTCTTGGATCGTCTTGGATCAAATTATTAAATCACAGTCAACATCCACTTTAGTAATTTATAATTGGTTATAAATATATATATATATATATAGTTTTCCGTCTTTTCCAAGGGAAGTTGTAGAATTATAATGGTTTTTTTTTTTTAAAAAAAAATTGGTTTTTAAAGTTGGATTTGTGTGAAGAACCTGTACTGTACTAATTAATTTAACCGGTAAGTTCTCTAAAATTGGAACCGAGTAATTTGGAGTTATTTTATCGTAGATTAGTATTATCATGTGTTCTGACGTAGGTTACCACTCACAACCTTTATTGTAATAGAAAGATAATGAATATAAAATGTAATTATGTTTTGAACAGAAATAAAAGAGAAAAAAATCACATGATTCAGATTTTTTAAGATTCAGTTGTTTTTAATTCATGTATAGGAGTATATGACAAACATAGAAACGGTTTCCATCCATATATATATATTGGTTTATAGTTTCATTTGTGTTTGTTTTTTCTTTTTTCTGGATATGAACTGTATACAATATTCATGAAGGTGTCCTGTTTTCCAAGTCGATCAGCTTGAAGTTTGTTTTTTTTTGTTGAAAAATCAAAGTAGTGAATAAAATAGCTTGGTGTAGGATGGATGTCCTGTTAATGTCCCTACCAAGTTGTATTTCCAAATAGACTTGACCCGCTTAAAGGGTTTTCTATTTTCATTCTTTTTTTAATGTTATATTGAAAGGTCAGAATCGTCACTGTTGTGATTAAACAGTATATCCCTAACATAGATCTATTCTGATATTTTTTTTTCTTTTACATATTATGTATACATATAAAATATGTATAATAAAACTCGATTCGATACCGATAACCGTAATAAATATGCACTATTAAGTATAAAATATACATAATAAAACTCGACCCGACACGTTAACTGTAGTAAATTCACACTATTTGAATTAAGATGGGCTGTGTTTAATTTTCTTTGTTGGTTTGCCCTTTTTTTATGGTTAGAAATTGAAGACTTGCAAATAGGAAGAAAAATCAAAGTTTTTTGCTTGATGTAGCCCACATGTTTGATATTTGTCCTTTTTTTTTAATAGGTTCATTGATTTGAAGATTTTTTTTTCTTTATTATTCTAACATCTAAGAAATAAAACAGGCAAAACTTAACACATCTTTTCAGATAGAAGTCATGTTTGACCAATGATGGTTCTCGAAATCGGTAATGACTGATGACTAATGTGACCATTCAAAATAGCAAAAAGTAGAAAATCTTTCGTTACCCAGAAAGTAAGAGTTTGATATGATTATGATTTTTACGAATCAGAAATTAAAAGTGTTTTCACTGATCGAGAATAGAAATTAACTTTATCTTTAGTGGTTTGATTTGAGATTTTCGATAATAAAAAAATAACACATCACCGTGTCGTGCCAACAGAGAAAAGCACGACAAACTTTGCACATGATTTTTTAATATGCATGAAAAGCATTGACCCAGACTTCATTTCTTTTGACAATAATCTACATTTGTTAAAAGTTAAAACATGTAAAAAAAAAAAATGGTTGATCTATGATGAAAAGCTTTTCTATTTAGATTATAAATAAAGGATGAGTTGGAATACTGATTCAAAAGTCCATGAAGAATAGCCTAAAAAATACAGAAGAAATAACTATAAATGTTATTGAAAAGTTTTCAAAAACTGAATCTAGAAGATCTAATACATAATTATATAGAACGAGACATTTACAGTAAGTACTGATTGTAATAATATAGTAAAATTTTCCTAAAAGGTATAAAAGGAAAATTTTGAAACAAAAAATCTTCGTTAGCAAAAGAGAATTGGTTTTTTACTCTCTACTTGTAAACAACAACCTTCAGTCTCTCTTTCTCTTATGTATTATATTTCTCAGACTCAATAAAGCTGTGAATATTTTTCTGTAAGTCAATAGTTAAAATTGGAACTTAACAACCTTCGCTCTCTCTTTCCCTTATGTATTATATTTCTGTAAGTCAATGGACGCGTTTGAGATTTGAGTAAAAAATTATTAAGTCAATAGTTAGAATCTTAACAATGACAGAATGCTTTAACAAAAAATATATGGTGTCGATAAATTGTTAGGTAGATACTATCGAAAAAAGAAATCCCTAAAGATGAGTGTAAAAAAAAAAAATTCCCTAAAGATGAGTGCCGAGGAATTTTAATTAAGTCCCTTTGTCTATAGAAACTTAATTATTGATTTATGAATGAAATTTATATAGTGTGATTTCCATTCGTATAAATACTATAATCACAAATTAGGAATTAAATTTCTTTTTGTTCGTGATAAAAAAGAAGCTTAATTTCCTCCACTGTTAGACCAGTTTCCACACAACACCACATAAGTGGATCCGTAAAAAGAGATTGGGTCTGCTCGTATAGGCCTACAGTCTTATGGAAGCCCAAAATCCAACTTTGAGCTTTGATGTTTATTTTTATTAAATTAAATTAAAGATAGATAATTGGACCTTATTTAAAAAAAATAAATAAATATTTGAAATTAGATCTTTCTTAAACTTAAATAGATTGCACTTAAGTTCTCTAATTTTATAAAAGATGAAAAAGTTGATTAAACTATTTAAAAGCTACTAATTTTATAAAGATGAAGAAGGAAATTGGACTTTTTGGAGCCCCTAGCAAATTGTTGGGTTTGCTGCACCCATGTGCCGGCTCTGCTAATCAACTGTTTACACCTAAAAGGCATTCATTCAGCCGGACTGTCCATGTTCAAGAGTAGAGGGGAAAAAAAAAGAAAAAAACTACTACACTTCATTAGCATACAAAATTCAAACAAGGTTTTGATTGTGATACAAGTAACTGCATACAATATATCTTGATTAAACAAACTGAACTCCAACATATTAATAATTTTGATTAGCAATTCAGAGGAGGAAGATCGGACAAATCCTGATAAGGTTCAACTTTCGTTTTCCTGAAAACATGACTACCAAAAAACAAGAATCCAGCTGAGTATCCAGCAACAGCAGCCATAAACACACCAACATTGAAGGACATGACTGCAAGCATCACCAAGTAAGCCAGAGCCATCCTGATGCCATACATGAGTGTTTGCAAGAACCCGGCGGCGATGTCGGTTTTCGTAGAGTAATTGATCAGTCTGACATGGGAGAGCCACTCTACTAGCAGTGAGATCACAAACACCAAAATCAAGGTTAGTATGTAGCAACTCAAGCTCTGGCCTGGCCAACCTGGGAATATAATTTCTGTGCTTGTGCCCCATAAAAATGTGATGTGTTGCATCTTTTTGAATTATTATTTTTTTTGTGAGAAAGAATTGAAAGACAAATTAAGGAGCACAAATTGTGATAAAAGAGGCACAATTATAGGAGAAAGGTGTTTTTTTTTTTTTAATGATAGTACAAACTTTTTTGTGTTTGTACTAAGCATTAGTGGTACTTTCTCTGAAAACATTCATGAGGCAGATATTGGATGATTGTGATTAACAGCAAATTTGTTGCAGTATCAGCAGATTGTAGACAGCAAACAAAAATTCACTTATAAATGTCCAACACCTTACTACACTTCATTTTCACCGATCGAGTCGAGCGTCGGTCGAAATCTGACGAAATCAATTACAATAAATCCGATTCGGAATGCAATTGTCATTCCTCACACTTTACGATTTAATTGACAAATGTAAGACTTAAATCCCTACCACAAAAATGAAAGGGAAATGAATAACTATTTTGTTATGAGTGGATGTAATCGTCCACTCCATTTCTCCACTATGATAAAGATTTATATTGATGTGCCCTGAGATCTTCACGGTCCGAGACGAAGTATAAAAAATGAGGTCCTTGATACTTTATACATGTCTATTAGATTTTTTTTCTTTAATAAATATTTGTAAATATCAATATAATATCTAATAAATGCTTGTAAATATCAATATAATAAGAGTCTTATACCATTTTTTGAATATATAAAAGATAATTATTGATGAGATTAAGATTCAAGTATTCAACACACGTTTTATAATTTGTGGACTATTAAAAAGAAATATGTTTGGTGAACCTATTTTGAACTCATTTATGGGTTTATTAGTTTGAAAAAATCAGATGTTTAGTGGACTTTTTTAAACTCATTTTTATGGGTTAAATTAAATTCATATAAAGGTTATATCTAATTTTTTTTTTTTAAAATTGTAGGGACCCTATACGGTCGCTTCACTGGACTCCCCTTAGGGCCGGACTTGATAATACCATAGTGGGGTTACCAATTTTGATGTACTGCAACACAACACAAAGTTATTTGTAGTACACACCAAAAGTTATAAATATATATATATACTTTTTGTTCATTTTCTCCTTATTTTATCTGCAGGGATTTTTGACTTCTCGAGTTCTTCAATCAACATTTAACACCAACTTGAACAAGGCCATTGTATGTATTCTAATTGGATCAAGATGGCAAAATTGCTCAAGAAATAAAGAAAAAGAAAAATAGATGTATTTTGTGCTCTCTTGCACTACTTCGAGTCATATACAAGCACAATATACAATGAAGAACATGAACAAAGCATATGAGGGGCACCTTCAGTGTTTAAAATAAGACAGGTGAACAAATTATCTCATTCACACAAATCTAGGTAGATAGATACAAACAAGGAGTTAACTTTTAACATCATCATCATCATATAGTTTTCATTTTATTCATTGAGCTTTGTGCATCAACATGCCGAATTGGAAAGAATTAGTAAACCAGTTTAATCAAACTTTGGTGTTTTTGTCGATTCATGTATCCAGATTCCAAAACCGACTAAAAATTAATATTTTTTTATAATATATTTATTTTAAGATTTTATTATTGAAAATTTGATTGTTTTCATTTTAATTTAAAACAAGATAATCATTTTAACTAAATTAAATAGTAATAAAGGTAAAACGTATTTTTATATGTTTTAAAATAGTTGACTTTTAAATATTTGATTAAATGAATTAAAGTGATAGTTTTATTTAAAAAATAAGGACTAAAGTGATGAATATGGAAATACATTTATAAATGTGACAAATCATCAAAAAAGTGAAACGTATGTGATGAGTTAAAAAAAAAAAATAGAGACTAAAGTGATGAATATGGAAAGACATTTATAAATGTGATAAATCGCCAAAAAAGTGAAATTCTCGTTTTTATTCATTGAGCTTTATGCATCAACCTACCAAATTGGAAAGAATTAGTAAACCGGTTTCTAAACCGATCAAACTTTGGTGTTTTGTTAAAATCACGTAGCTAGATTTCGAAACAGACTAATAATTAATTATGCAATAAAAATATGTGATACATAAAAATAAAATAAAAAATGCTAGAGTACAAAAACAACCTAAACAAAAGAATATATATATATATATATATATATTACAAAACATGGTGAAAAGTCTATTCTATCCTTAATGAAAATAATAAAATAATAACTCTAATAGTTTCTAGAATAACTTGACGGATTAGTCTCCTTAGACTTGACACGCAAGCTTCATGTTTATTTAATATGGAACAAAAGTGTCAAGGAAAGTTCCTCCTGCACAGGTGCTTTGTCTTGGATCAACATATTAAAATGGTTATATATATGTCTGGTTTTCCATCTTTTGCATAAACTAAGGAGAGGACTTAGACAGAAAGAGACAGAGAGATGGAAATACAAGGGCTCAGACGCCGCCCACGCCGGCTGGTGCTAGTTCCATTCGCGATGCAGGGACACATAAATCCAATGATTCAGCTAGGCACCATCCTTCATTCCAAGGGCTGCTTCTCCATCACAGTTGCTCACACCCAACTCAATTCTTCTACTGATCACACTTCCAGTCATCCTGATTTCACCTTCCAACCATTGTTGTGGTCAAACGACTCATCATTGCCATCAGGAACTGATTTTATAGCTCAATTATCAAACTTTAACTCAAACTGCGAAGCTCCTTTCCAGGAACTATTGACCCAGATTGTAAAAAACCTGGAGCAGCATGAAGACCTCCCCTGTATCATATATGATCCACTCATGTATTATGTGAAATCAGTGGCTGATCATCTCAAGTTGCCAAGCATCATGTTCCGGACAAGCTGTGCTACCAATATGCTGTCATGGTATGTCTGTCCTAGAATCAAAAAACAAGGTTACACTCCTTTCCGAGGTACGTAAATTCTTATGTTTTCCGTTTATGTGAAGAGGGTGTACAAAACAAGAGTAATTTATTGCATAACACATTAACACAATCCAATTTGTTTTTGTTGTATAGATTTCAAGTCACTGGAGCTAGTGCCTGGCCTTGATCCTCTTAGATTCAAAGATCTACCAATTCTACCTTCCGTTTTTGAAAATTTAGATGCCTATCTTCAATTAGTAACTTCTGTACAAAACATTGGAACATCTTCAGCCGTAATTTTTAACAGCATGGACTGCCTTGAACAATCTTCATTGGTGCGGCTACAACAAGAATGCCAAGTTCCAATCTTCTCAATAGGTCCTATGCACAAACTTGCACCAGAAGCTACCTCTGTTAGCTTACATGAAGAGGATAGAAGCTGCATTACATGGCTTGACAAGCAAGCTAAAAATTCGGTTATCTACATAAGTTTGGGAAGCATAGCTTCTGTGAATGAGAAAGAGATAGCAGAAATGGCTTGGGGACTGGCAAACAGCAATCAACCTTTCTTGTGGGTTATTAGGCCTGGTTTAGTTCGCGGATCAGACTCGAAAGATCCCCTTTTCCTGCCTGATGATTTTCAACAAATTGTTGGTCAAAGAGGCTGTATAGTGAAATGGGCACCACAGAAAGAAGTGTTGGCACATAAGGCTGTGGGAGGATTTTGGAGTCACTGCGGTTGGAATTCAACCGTCGAAAGTATAAGCGAAGGGGTTCCGGTTATTTGCAAACCATTCTTCGGGGATCAAATGATAAACGCCGGATATATAAGTCATGTGTGGAGAGTTGGGATTGGGTTGGAAAATGATTGTGAAAGAGAGGAAGTAGAGAGAGTTATAAGAAGATTGATGGTAGAAAATGAAGGGGACGAAATGAGGCAGAGAGCAGCAGATTTTAAACTAAAGACCGAATTTTGTATCCAGAAAGGCGGTTCTTCATATAATTCCTTGAATGACTTGGTAGAACTTATCATGTCAGTTTAAATTTGATATGTACGTTCAGATGCAAGCTAGGATGAAGGAAAGGACTGGTTGAACTGGTCATCATGTTATTCATTATTGTTATTAGTAGTGGTAGTTAATGTTCATGAAGTTCAGATAAATTGGGGACCATGAGTTCTCATGGCCATATTGTGGAAGTGGAGCAAGTCCGCAGATCCCTATTATGTTGTTTAGTTGATAGGTGCTTAATTGGTTATTATTTATAAGTTGTTATTTGTAACTCATTCGAAACCTGATAGCTATATAAGCTGATGGTAATTGATTGAGGTTGTTTATGAATTAATGAAAAATAACCCTTGCCTTCTAAACTTCTCTTTCGTTTTCCTAAATTCTGTTCTTGTGTAATTGTTACACAACAAAATTCAATGTTTGGATATACTAGATATAGCCCTAATGTACTAGTTAATTTAGCTGGTAAGTTCTCTTGTCATTGTTGTTGTTGAAATTCGAACCCTGTGATGGGAAGTTTGGATTTTTTTTAATTGTAATAGAAAGATGATGAATACTTTGTAAAGATTAAATATGGAATGTATTATGTTTTGAGTGGATTCATATCAATAAGAAAACAAAATATATTTTTCAGGAATCAGATTTTCCAAGGGAAGTTGTAGAATTATAATGGTTTTTTTTTTTTAAAAAAAAAATTGGTTTTTAAAGTTGGATTTGTGTGAAGAACCTGTACTGTACTAATTAATTTAACCGGTAAGTTCTCTAAAATTGGAACCGTATAATGAGTAATTTGGAGTTATTTTATCGTAGATTAGTATTATCATGTGTTCTGACGTAGGTTACCACTCACAACCTTTATTGTAATAGAAAGATAATGAATATAAAATGTAATTATGTTTTGAACAGAAATAAAAGAGAAAAAAATCACATGATTCAGATTTTTTAAGATTCAGTTGTTTTTAATTCATGTATAGGAGTATATGACAAACATAGAAACGGTTTCCATCCATATATATATATTGGTTTATAGTTTCATTTGTGTTTGTTTTTTCTTTTTTCTGGATATGAACTGTATACAATATTCATGAAGGTGTCCTGTTTTCCAAGTCGATCAGCTTGAAGTTTGTTTTTTTTGTTGAAAAATCAAAGTAGTGAATAAAATAGCTTGGTGTAGGATGGATGTCCTGTTAATGTCCCTACCAAGTTGTATTTCCAAATAGACTTGACCCGCTTAAAGGGTTTTCTATTTTCATTCTTTTTTTAATGTTATATTGAAAGGTCAGAATCGTCACTGTTGTGATTAAACAGTATATCTCTAACACAGATCTCTTCTCCCATTAACATTGATATTTTTTTTTTCTTTTACATATGAAATATGTATAATAAAACTCGATCCGATACCAGGTCATCACGTTATTCACTGTTGTTATTAGTAGTGGTAGTTAATGTCAGTGAAGTTTAGATAAATTGGGGATCCATGAGTTCTCATGACCATACTGTGGAAGTGGAGCAATTCCATGATTGCTAGTGGGGCAGATCCCTATTATGTTGTTTAGTTGATAGTGACGCAGCGGGTATGATGAGAGTAAGAATGATCACTTTATCGAACCCTGTGGCACACTCAGACGAACCTTAACGCATCGACCGGTAGTTACCCAAGCATGAACCGCCATGCAGGGGCCATCATTCCCTAATCTTCGTTAGAAAATGATGCTCTCGAATCCTCAAAGAGCATATCGAATTCAAGACAGAAAAATGTTCCAAAGGAACAATTTTATCAATATTGATCAAAAGGTTAAAAGTTACAATAATTAGAAATAATAAGACTATTTATAATAAACTAATTATAATACAACTCGAATACGACATTCCTTAAAAAAGATTAAAACAAGAAAAAATCAAAACTAATCAGAATCTTCTAAGATTCATGACTCCTAACTTGACAAGAAATCAAAAATCAAAACTTACCCAAAAGGTAAGTTTGATTTATTTTCAAAACCTAAATTTAATTCCTAATCAAGCTAAAATAAATAAACTTACTAAACAAGAATAGACCCAAATTAATAAAATAAGAAAATAAATAAATTGTTCGACATGGGCCGCGGTTCCTTCATCTTTGTCCAACATCAGATAGGTGCTTAGTTTGTTATTATTTGTAACTCATTCGAAACCTGATAGCTATATAACCCGATGGTAATTGATTGAGATTGTTTACGAATTAATGAAAAATAACCATTCCCTTATAAACTTCTCTTTCCTTTTCCTAAATTCTGTTGTTGTGTAATTGTTACACAACAAAATTCAATGTTTGGATATACTAGATATAGCCCTAATGACATCAAAGTCAAGTTTGTATTCAATTGTTGTAAAACTTGACTTGTTTGATGGATGATATATATAATATAGAAAAAAAAGAGATGGGAAAAACAAGGCCTCAGGTAACTTTTTCTCTGTTTGAAATTGGAAAGTGAACATCATGTGAGAAAATTCCAATGTTTGAATATATCAATCAAATTGAAGGTTGAAACCTGAAACCTGAAAATGACATCAAAGTCAAGTTTGTACGCTTTGAAAGTTCTTGCCAAACAAAACAAAGTCGCGCAAAACTCACTCACAGACTAAAGGAAGCAGCCTTCTCTAATAAATTTTCCACGGAAGATAAGCCATTGAAGTCTCCATATTTCCATTAGTCTGAAATACTACAAGCTTTTAAAGTTTCAACAATGGAAATTAATCGAAAATCCTGTGGCTTGGTGTTCGTGTTATGCCCATTTCAGGGCCACATAAACCCCATGCTTCAGCTAGCAACTATCCTCCATTCAAGAGGCTTCTCAATCACCTTGGTTCACCCCCAATTCAACTCCCCCAACCCATCTAATCACCCTGAATTCACATTCATACCCATATCGGATAACTTATCCGAAAGCAAAGTCTCAACAGGGGACATTTACAGTATCCTTTCAGCCCTGAACAAGAACTGTGAAGCACCATTCAAACAGTGCATAGAACAGTTGCTGAAAGCAGATGATCACCATGACCGGATCTCGTGTATCGTTTATGATGGACTCATGTTCTTTGCTCAAAGGGTTGCTGACCATTTCAGGCTTCCTGGAATCTCTGTCCGTACAAGCCCTGCTGCCACGATTCTAGCGTTTGCTGTCTTTCCGCGTCTCCACGAGCAAGGTTACATCTCCCTACTTGGTATGTAGTGTTGAAATTCCTAGTAATTTTAATTCAATATCAAATTTTAGTCCTATAAAAATTTGATTCAACACAAGATTTTTTTATCAGATCTTATGTCACCAGACCAAGCGCCGGAGATAGAATCTCTAAGGCTCAAGGAGTTAACTGCAGTCATGAGAGAAAACACAACTGAAGGTATGTTAGAGTTGAGAGCTGCTTTGACAGATTCACTGAAGAAGTCTTCTGCAATTATCGTTAATACAATGAATTTCCTTGAACAAGAAGCTGTAAAAATAATTCAAGAAATGTTCCCGGCTTCTTCAATTTTCACCACAGGCCCTTTTCACAAGCTAGCTCCAACCATTTCCAGTTCATTACTAAAGGAAGATATTAACTGCATCTCTTGGCTGAACCGACAATCCCCGAAGTCTGTCATCTATGTAAGTTTCGGCAGCATGGTTAGCATAGATGAGAAGGAGCTGCTTGAGGTGGCTAGGGGGCTAGCTGACAGTGAGCAGCCTTTCTTGTGGGTGATTAGGCCTGGCATGGTTCGTGACTCGAAAGGGATGGAACTGTTACCAAAGAGTTTCAAAGAAAGAGTAGGCGAAAGAGGTTGTATTGTTGAATGGGCACCGCAGAAGGAAGTGTTGGAACATGAAGCTGTAGGTGGGTTCTGGACTCACTGCGGCTGGAATTCTATCCTTGAAAGCATTTGTGAAGGAGTTCCAATGCTGTGCAGGCCATTTATCGGGGATCAAAAATTAAACGTGAGGTACATCTGTGATGTGTGGAACGTAGGCCTTGAATTGGAGATTGGGAAGATAGAGGAAGCTATAAGAAAACTAATGGTGGATAGAGAAGGAGAGGAGATGAGAAAGAGAGCTAAGAATTTGAAGCAAAAAGTGGACATGTTTCTTAAAGAAGGTGGTTCTTCCTACAATTCATTAAATGATTTAGCAGAGAAAATCTTGTCATTCTGATCAAAGGAAGATAAAGGTCACCAAACATTAATAATTTTAGCAGTGGTGATAACATTTTGAAGCTTTGTTTAAGTTTATGTTTATGTTCAGACGAATCATATAATATTGTATCTGGCTTATCAGTTGAGTTCCTTCTTGATTACTAAACATTCTTCTCAATGGAAAGCCACTTCTAAGCTTAAAATGTGACAAAATGAAGCAACCAGCCAAAAGGGAAACTGATGTGAAGTGAAGGCTATTGAAATCTCTAGTTAAAGCAATGTATAAAAAAAATGGGTTTGGATATTGTAATATATGTTGGCTTATATGCACTAATAATAAAAACCAATTTTTGAATATTGTCCTAGCTATTGCAATTTGCATACATTCTACAGGATTTGTTCAACAACATGATGGCCATAACCCACATATTTAAATTGCATTTGAAAAGTTTTGAAAAGCTAAAGTGATTGTCAAAGATTTTATTAGAAGTCACATTGGGATTCATATGATTTTCTGCCATGTTTTTCAAAAGATTCAGATTTCATATAGAAAGATCATATTTTCACGTGATTCTCTCGGATTCAAGAGAGGAGTCTAAACGGATCCTGTCAGCTCTAATTGACTTAACATTTCCTTCAGTTGCAAAGTAAACCTCCCAGGGATAGGGAGACGGAAGAGCAAGGAGGTAGAAGACGGTGTCTGTTGCTTGTTCCATATCTGTTGCAAGGCCACATAACTCCTAGCTTCAACTAGGCACCATCCTTCATTCCAGAGGCTTCTCCATCACCATTGCTCTCTCTCAGGTCGATTTTCCTGGCACTTCCAATTATCTTGATTTTGTTTTCCTACCATTATCGAATGATTCACTGTGCAAATTCAACGATCCTGATGATATCGTAACTTTAATATCAAATCTTAACTTAAGCTGTAGAGTTTCTCTCCGGGAACTATTAACTGAGATGATAGAAAAGCAGGATCAACTTGAAGAGCTTCCTTGCATTATTTTTGATCCACTCATGTACTCTGCAAAAGCTGTGGCTCTTCATTTGACGTTACCAAGCATCATTTTCTCTGTGCTACCTTTGCATTGGCATTCTATGTATGTCGTGAAATCCAAATGGAAGGTTACACTCCTTTCCGAGGTATGTGAGAACTCAACATTATATTCACATTTTGCGATGATTTCAGGTGCAAATGGAGTAAATGCCATGATTCTCTTATTTGATGCAGCTTCCAAGTCACTAGAGTTGGTGCCTGAATTCCATCCTTTTAGATTCAAAGATCTACCTGTTTTCAATATCAAAAGTGTAGATGAATTTCTGCAATTTATAACTACTATTACGAATCTACAAACATCAGGCGTGATTTGGAATAGCATAGACTGCTTTGAGCAATCATCACTGGTGCAGCTCCAGCCAAAATTACAAGTTCCAATCTTCTTAGTAGGCCATATGCATAAACTTGTTCCAGCCCCCTCTAGTAGCTTATTGGAGGAAGACAAAAGTTACATTTCATGGCTCGACAAGCGGACGGAAAAATCAGTTCTATATGTGAGTTTCGGAAGCATGGCTACTGTGGAAGAGAAAGAAGTAGCAGAAATGGCTTGGGGACTAGCCAACAGCAAGCAACCTTTCCTGTGGGTGCTTAGGCCTGGTTCGGTTCATGCATCTAAGTCCGTAGATTTACTGCTTGATGGTATTAAAGAAAATATTGGAGAGAGAGGCTGTATAGTGAAATGGGCACCACAGAAGGAAGTGTTGGCTCATAGCACGGTGGAAGGATTTTGGACTCACTCTGGTTGGAATTCAACCCTTGAAAGTGTAAGTGAAGGGGTTCCTATGATTTGCAGACCATTTTATGCAGATCAAATGATAATCAACAGGTATGTGAGTCATGTATGGAGGGTTAGTGTTGAATTGGAGAATGGTTTTGAAAGAGGAGAGATAGAGAGAGCTATAAAATTGCTGATGGTAGAAAAAGAAGGGGAAGAGATCAGGCAGAGAGTAGCTGAATTGAAACTAGAGCTTCAACTTTCATTCCTGATATAATTCCTTGAACGAATAGTCGAGCATATCATGTCAGTTTAATACTTTAATGCCTCCATTTACTCACATCAGTTATTGCAATAAAGGAGGATACAGCTCACCAAACAATAATTTTAGCAGTCCTGGTAATATATAATGTCATATTAGTAGTCTAAAAATTTAAAGCTTTGTTTATGTTTAGACAAATCATATATTGTATCGGGCTCATCAGTTGAGTTCCTTACTGATTTCAAGTTTAAAATATGACAAAATGAAGCAACCAGCCGAAAGGGAAACATCGAAATCTTGTTAGAAAATGAAATCAGATTCAATGGTTAGGCAAGAACAAGCCAAACAAATCATGTTAACTTATCTCATTTCACACAAATCTAAGCAAATTCAAACAAATAATAAAGAGCATTGCAGTTTCATTTTCATTTCTGCTCTTTGGCATCAAGACGCAAAATGGAAAGAACTCGAAAACAAGTTTTTAAACTGATCAAACTCTTTCGTTTGGCCACATTGATGTTGGAATATTCCTAAATCTGCAACTAACCATCAGACCTAAGAGGTTAAACCGATAGAAAATGGCTCATTAATAGTATTTAAACACTCTTACACACCCCTCGGGTGCAAGACTAATGGGCTTGTCAAATACAAACACAACAAATTCATATAATCATACAGGAGGAGTTGAACCCAGACTCTAGGACAATATGAGTCCTATAAATTTAAACAGGTAGAAAATGACCCAACATTAGAATTTATGTACCCTAACAAACCCACCAATATTATGCAGCCGAATGACACCCTTTAGCATATAAGATTTATTTATTTATTTATTTTGTAGATCTAAATGGTAGTTTCATTCCTTATTTAATACCTTAAAAAAAAAACAAATGATGTATAGCAAGCTGAAACAGAAGAAGAATCCAACAAACTGATCGACAACATATAATTGTTAATTAAAAGGCCACATGTTTTTGAAATCAAAGTTTGCATAAACAATTATATAAACTATAGAGTTTTCCTGGTGCTAGTTGAACCATCATGTTCATATGCTTACTTGCACAGGGATCTAATTGACTGACATTCCCTTCAAGTTGCAAAGCAAACCTCCCAGAGATAGAAAGATGGAAGAGCAAAGAGGTAGGAGACGCCGTCTGGTGCTCGTCCCATATCCATTGCTAGTTTGTATTCTTTGAAACTCACTAAGACACAAGAAAGCAACCTTCTCCTATGCATTTTCTATGGAAGGTAAGCCATTGAAGTCTCCATTTCCATTAGTCTGATTATTACAAATTTACAATCTTTTAAAGTATCAACAAAAATTGAAAATCGAAAATCCTGTCGTCTGGTTTTCTCGTTGTATCCATTTCAAGGTCACATAAACCCCATGCTTCAGCTAGCAACTATCCTCTACTCAAGAGGCTTCTCAATCACCTTAGTTCATCCCAAATTCAACTCCCTCGACCCATCTAATCACCCTGAATTCACATTCATACCCATATGTGATAACTTATCCGAAAACAAAGTCTCGCCAGTGGACCTTTTCGGTATCTTTTCAGCCCTGAACAAGAACTGTGAAGCACCATTCAAACAGTGCATAGAACAGTTGCTGAAAGCAGATGATCCCCATGACCAGATCTCGTGTGTCGTTTATGATGGACACATGTTCTTTGATCAGAGTGTTGCTGATCATTTCAAGCTTCCAGGAATCTCTGTCCGTACAAGCCCTGCAGCCACTATTCTAGCCTTTGCTGTCTTTCCGCGTCTCCATGAGCAAGGTTACATCTCCCTACTTGGTATGTGTTGATATTCCTAGTAATTTTAATTCAGTATCACATGTTAGACCTATAAAAATCTGATTCAACAAAAGATTTTTTTTATCAGATCTTATGTCACAAGACCAAGTGCCGGATTTAGAATCTCTAAGGCTCAAGGAGTTAACTGCAGTCATGAGAGAAAACACAACTGATGGTATTGTAGAGTTGAGAGCTGCTTTGACAGATTCACTGAGGAAGTCTTCCGCAATTATCGTGAATACAATGAATTTCCTCGAACAAGAAGCTGTGAAAAGAATTCAAGAACTGTTCCCAGCTTCTTCAATTTTCACCACAGGCCCTTGTCACAAGCTAGCTCCAACCATTTCCAGTTCACTACTAATGGAAGATACTAATTGCTTTCTTGGCTGAACAGACAATCCCCAAAATCTGTAATCTATTTAAGTTTCGGCAGCATGGCTAGCATAGATGAGAAGGAGCTGCTTGAGGCGGCTTGGGGGCTAGCCGACAGTGAGCAGCCTTTCTTGTGGGTGATTAGGCCCGGCATGGTTCCTGATTCGAAAGGGATGCAACTGTTAGCAAAGAGTTTCGAAGAAAGAGTTGGCGAAAGAGGTTGTATTGTCGAATGGGCACCGCAGAAGGAAGTGTTGGAACATGAAGCTGTTGGTGGGTTCTGGACTCATTGCGGTTGGAATTCTGTTCTTGAAAGCATTTGTGAAGGAGTTCCCATGCTGTGCAGGCCATTTTTTGGGGATCAAAACTTGAACGTGAGGTATGTCTGTGACGTGTGGAACGTAGGCCTTGAATTGGAGAGTGGGAAGATAAAGAAAGCTATAAGAAAACTAATGGTGGATAGAGAAGGAGAGGAGATGAGAAAAAGAGCAAAGCATTTGAAGCAGAAAGTGGACATGTCTCTTAAAGAAGGCGGTTCTTCCTACAATTCATTAAATGATTTAGCAGAGAAAATCTTGTCATTCTGATCAAAGGAACAATTAATAATTTTGGCAGTATTGATAACATTTTTAAGTTTTGTTTATGTTTAATGTTTAGACAAATTATATATCATTATATTGCATCAGGCTTATCAGTTGATTACTAAAAATATTACCCAATGGAAAGCCACTTCTAAGCTTAAAATATGACAAACTGAAGCAACTAGCCAAAAGGGTAACATCAACTAAAGTCTTGTTGAAACTTGAAAGAGAAAGTTTAAGTACCTGTGTTATGCAATTAGTCTGATATAATAGCTTGATGAATATGAATTTGTTTACCTAAACACAAGCATAGTGGATTTGTGTACAAGGAAGATCCCACAATTTCTTGGAATGGTT
The DNA here is from genome assembly GCA_032871835.1 of Dipteronia dyeriana. Classification (NCBI taxonomy): domain Eukaryota; kingdom Viridiplantae; phylum Streptophyta; class Magnoliopsida; order Sapindales; family Sapindaceae; genus Dipteronia; species Dipteronia dyeriana. The sequence continues at coordinate 2,850,661 of CM065301.1, read as the reverse complement.
TTGTAGAATATAACTTTATATATATATATATATATATATATATATATATATATATAGATCATTTGATTTTGGTGTCCTGGACAAGATGAGACCTGTGAGAGAGCTTACTTACTGGTTTTATGTTACAAACATGGTATCAAAGCTTGATTTGACTCTGGAGTCCTGGGTTTGAATCCCACTCATGATTGAGTTTGTGCGTGGCAAGCCCGTTGGTTGGTAGTTTTGTATGTGAGTGGGTATGTTAGAACGTGAGGGGGTATGTTTGAGTGCTTAAAATAAATACTATCGTCGGTCTCTTTCGGTCTTTCCTATCAACCTAAACTTTTTGGTCCGATTGCATTTTATGATTTAAAAATGTCCGCATAATAACTTTTAAGCTTGAGTGGATATCTTGTACATCTTAATGAATCTTTTTTATTTAATAATTTAATAGATTTTTTAAACTGATTTTGTAGATCTTAATGGTAGTGCTGAGCACTCCTTATTTAATATACTAAAAAAAAATTCTGGCAAGCGGAAATAGACTGGAATTCCAACACATAATTGTTAATTAAAAGGGGTCACATTATTTTAAAGTCAAGAGGTTGCATAAACAATTATATAAACTCTACAGTTTTCCTGGTTATAGTTTTTTTTTTTTTCTTTTTAGACAAATTCCTGGTTATAGTTGTTGAACCATCGTTTTCATACATGAAAGGTGATTACTTGCAGAGGGCAATAATTGACTAACATTACCTGCAAAGCAAACCTCCCAGAGATAGAGTGATGGAAGAGCAAGGTGGTAGGAGGCGGCGTCTGGTGCTCGTTCCATATCCGTTGCAAGGCCACATAACTCCTATGCTTCAACTAGGAGCCATCCTTCATTCTCGAGGCTTCTCCATTACTATTGCTCACCCCCAGTTCAAATCTCCTGACACTTCCAATCATCCTGATTTTGTTTTCCTACCATTATCGGATGATTCATTGTCTAAATACAACCCTTCTGATGATATGGTAGCTTTTATATCAAATCTTAACCTAAGCTGTAGAGTTACTCTTCAGGAACTATTGATTGAGATGATTGAAAAGCAGGAGCAAAGTGAAGAGCTTCCTTGCATTATTTACGATCCAATCGTGTACTCTGCAGAAGCTGTGGCTCGTCATCTGAATCTACCAAGCATCATGTTCCGCACAACCTGTGTTACCTTTGCATTGTCATTCTATGTTTGTCCTAAAATCCAAAAGGAAGGTTACACTCCTTTCCAAGGTATGTGAAGTTGTGAACTCAACATAATAATATACTCATTTTGCAATGATTTTGGGTGATGAATAGAGTAAATATGTACCATGATTCCCTTATTTGATGCAGATTCTAAGTCACTAGAGTTGGTGTCGGAATTCCATCCTTTCAGATTTAACTGTTTTCAATCTAAAAAGTGTAGATGACTTTCTGCAATTTGTAACTATTATAACGAATCTACAAACATCAGGCATGATTTGGAATAGCATAGACTGCCTTGAGCAATCATCGCTGGCACAGCTCCGACAAAAATCACAAGTCCCACTCTTCTTAATAGGCCCTATGCACAAACTTTTTCTATCCCCTCTAGTAGCTTATTGGAGGAAGACAGAAGTTGCATTTCATGGCTCGATAAGCAAACCAAAAACTCAGTTCTATATGTGAGTTTCGGAAGCATGGCTACTGTGGAAGAGAAAGAAGTAGCAGAAATGACTCGGGGATTAGCCAACAGCAAGCAACCTTTCTTGTGGGTGATTAGGCCTGGTTCGGTTCGTGTGTCGGAGTCTGTAGATTTACTACTTGATGATTTTAAAGAAAGTGTTGAAGAGAGAGGCTGTATAGTGAAATGGGCACCGCAGAAGGAAGTGTTGGCTCATAGTGCGGTGGGAGGATTTTGGACTCACTGTGGTTGGAATTCAACCCTTGAAAGTGTAAGTGAAGGGGTTCCTATGATTTGCAGACCATTTTCTGCTGATCAAAAGCTAAACGGCAGGTATGTGAGCCATGTATGGAGGGTTGGTGTTGAATTGGAGAATGGTTTCGCAAGAGGAGAGATAGAGAGAGCTATAAAATTGTTGATGGAAGAAAAAGAAGGGGAAGAGATCAGGCAGAGGGCAGCTGAATTGAAAATAGAGCTTCAACTTTCTATCCAGAAAGGCGGTTCTTCGTATAATTCCTTGAGTGAATTAGTTGAGTTTATCATGTCAGTTTAATTCCTCCATTTTACTCACGTCAGTTATTGCAATATTTTTTACCATCAAAATCTACCCTGCAATAAATTTCAATATTCATCGAGTGATGCTTGATTAGATACTGTAATAAGCATATATTAAGCACATGAATATCAAAAGGAAACATCCAAATCTTGCTAAAAAATAAAATCAGATTCAATGATTAGGCAAGAACCAGCCAAACAAATCATGTTAACTATCTTATTCACACAAATCTACATAAAAACAAACAAACAGTAAACATCATTGCAGTTTTATTTTCATTTACTTTGCTATGGCATCAAGACACTGAATGGAAAGACCTCGAAAACAAGTTTTTAAACAGATCAAACTCTTTCTTTTGGAGACATTGATGTTGGAAGATTCCTTAACATGTTACTAACCATCAATGCTAAAAGGTTAAGCCGATAGAAAATGGCTCAACAATAATATCTAAACACTCTTACACACCCCCTATCATGCAAGACTAATGAGTTTGCCACGTGGCTCGAATCCAAACACAAACACACAACAAATTCAAATAATCAAGCGGGAGAATTCGAACCCAGAACTCCTGAGACAACAAAACTCTGATAACATATTAGTAACTATCAAACCTAAAAGCTTAAGCCGGAAAGGGCCCAACAATAGAATTTAAACACTCTAACAAACCCACCAATATTATGCAGTGAAAAAGCACCCCTTAGCATGTAAGATTTATTATTATTTATTTTGTAGATCTAAATTGTAGTTCCACTCCTTATTTAATACTCACAAAACAAATGATGTATTGCAAACAGAAACAGAAGAAGAATCCAACTACTGCCAACATATGATTGTTAATTAAATTGCCACATGAGTTTGAAATCAAAGTTTGCATAAACAATTATATAAACTATAGAGTTTTCCTGGTCTTAGTTGAACCATCATGTTCATATACTTACTTGGAGAGGGATCTAATTGACTAACAATCCTTCAGTTGCAAAGCAAACCTCCCAGGGATAGAGAGATGGAAGAGCAAGGAGGTAGGTGGTCGTTCAATATCCGTTGGAAGGCCACATAACTCCTATGCTTCAACTAGGCACTGTCCTTCATTCCAGAGGATTCTCCATTACCATTGCTCAAGCAAAGTTCAATTTTCCTGACACTTCCAATCATCCTGATTTTGTTTTCCTACCATTACCGAATGATGTATTGTCCACTTCTGTTGATATCATAGCTTTTACATCAAATCTTAACTTAAGTTGTAGAGTTTCTCTCCAGGAACTGTTGATTGAGATGATCGAAAACAATGATTGAGATGATCGAAAACAATGTAAACAGCTTCCTTGCATTATTTACGATCCACTCATGTACTCTGCAGATGTTGTGGCTCGTCATCTGAAGCTACCAAGCATCATGTTCCACACAAGCTGTGCTACCTTTGTATTGTCATACTATCTATGTCCTAAAATCCGAAAGGAAGGTTACACTCCTTTCCAAGGCATGTGAACTCTGATATTGTATTCTCATTTTGCAATGAGTTTGGATGCTTAATAGAGTAAATTTATAGGCATAATTGAGGTGACTAAATTTTGTTGCAGATTCTAAGTCACTGGAGTTGGTGCCAGAATTCCATCCCCTTAGATTCAAAGATCTACCTGCTTACAAGGTCAAAAGTGTAGATGAATTTCTGTAATTTCGAATTACTATACGGATTTAAGAACAACAGGCACGATTTGGAATAGCATAGACTGCCTTGAGCAATCGTCACTGGCACAGCTTCGACCGAAATTACAAGCTCCAATCTTCTTAATAGGCCCTATGCATAAACTTGTTCCAGCCTCCTCTAGTAGCTTATTGGAGGAAGACAGAAGTTGCATTTCATGGCTCGATAAGCAAACCGAAAAATCAGTTCCATATGTGTGTTTCGGAAGCATGGCTACTGTGGAGGAGAAAGAAGTAGCAGAAATGGCTTTGGGATTAGCCAACAGCAAGCAACCTTTCTTGTGGGTGCTTAGGCCTGGTTCAGTTCATGTGTCAGAGTTTTTAGATTTACTGCTTGATGATTTTAAAGTAAGTGTCGGAGAGAGAGGCTGTATAGTGAAATGGGCACCGCAAAAGGAAGTGTTGGATCATAGTGCCGTGGGGGGATTTTGGAGTCACTGTGGTTGGAATTCCTATGATTTGGGGACCATTTTCTGGGGATCAGAATATAATTGGCAGGTATGTTAACCATATATGGAGGGTTGGGGATGAATTGGAGAACGTTTTCGATAGAGGGAAGATAGGTAGAGCTATAAGAAGGAGAAGATATCAGGCAGAGAGCAGCTGATTTGAAACTAGAGCTTCAACTTTCTGTCCAGAAATGCAGTTCTTCACATAATTCCTTGAATGAATTATTCGAACTTATCATGTCAGTTTAATTCCTCCCTTTTACTCACATCAGTTATTGCAATATCTTTTGCCATCAAAATCTGCCCTGCAATAAATTTGAATATTCGTTGAGTGATGCTTGATTAGATACTGTAATCAGCATATATTCTTAATTTTATTGTTGGTACTGATGACAAACTGTACAAAGGGGCACATTTTAATAATAATAATAAAAAAAAAATGATGTATAGCAAGCAGAAACACAAGGAAAATCCAACAACTGCCAACACATAATTGTTGTTTTGTGTCTAATGGCACTGTTAATTAAAAGGCCACATGATTTTTAATCAAGTCAATGTTTTCATAAAACAATTATATAAACTTAATTATTGGTGCATGTGGTTGAACTTACTTGAGTTTTGGCTCCACATCAGGCATGCCAATATGTCATGCCTTCGAAAAGTTTCTTGCTGAGTGCTAGGCTAACATTTTCATCAGTTGAGCAAACCTCCCAGACCAGAAGATTGAGAGATGGAAAAACAAGGAGATGGATTTCACCAGCTGGTGCTCGTTCCATATCCGTTGCATGGCCACATAACTCCATTGCTTCAGCTAGGCACCATCCTTCACTCCAGGGGATTCTCCATCACAGTTGCTCACACCAAATCCTAATCTCCTGAAACTTCTAGTCATCCTGATTTTGACTTCCTACCATTACCATTGGATAAATCAACGCCGTCCAAACATAATAATTCTGTTGATTTCGTAACCGTTAAAACAAGTCTCAACTCTAGTTGCAGGTTCTCTCTCCAGGAACTACTGATTGAGATGATCCAAAAACAGGAACAACAAGAACGTCTTCTTTGCATTATATATGATTCACTCATGTACTCTACAAAAGAGGTGGCTCATCATCTGAAGTTACCAAGCATCATGTTCGACACCAGCTGTGCTACTTTTATGCGTGTATGTCCTCAAATCCAAAAGTCAGGTTACTCTTCTTTCCAAGGTAGGTAAACTCAAAAGTTATTTTCAGCGATGCTAAGATAGTTTTTGTAACTGATCAAATTATGAGCATAACCGAGATGGCTGAATTTTGATGCAGATTCTAAGTCCATTGAGCTAGTGCCAGGACTCCATCCACTTAGATTCAAAGATCTACCTGATTACAATGCCAAAAACAAAGATGCCTTTCTGTAAATTGTAGCTGGTTGTCACGGGCTTAGAGTTTGCGCAGCACACCCGTGCGGCACTTAGGCAAATTCTATGAGAATGTTGCTAAGTAAGCCTTACAAGAGAGATTTGAGAGAAAAGAGTAGAAGAGCTTGAATGGAAAACAAAGATTGTATTGCTATGAAGGAAGCTTTACAATGCTTTGGATACTAGAATGCTTGAGTTTCTAGGATGATTTACAAATGAGGGGGGGTTGGCTATTTATAGGTGGAGCCACCTCCTTAAGGAATGTTCTAGATTAATCTAGTCTAATAAAGGAGATTAAGTCTCCAGAATATTCTACACCTAGCTAGAATACTCTACATGTATTTACATGCCTTTACAAGGTTCTAGATTATTCTACAACTATCTAGCTAAATACAAGAATGGTGTAGAGAGGGTTGGGTTGCTAGAGACTTCCAGAAGCTTGACCAATGCTGGAATTGTGGAGAAGTCTCTAGAATCTTCCAAGAGCTTGGCATAGTTGTGGCCTTTGTTGGGCTTCTGGGCTTGACAGCTTGCGGCCCGTGACATCCTCCCCCACCTAAGTTCGCAACGTCCTCGTTGCGTGGGCGCTGAGTATGTTGGAGTTGGCCACAAGTTGGTTCATTCATGTGGAAGGTCTTCGGCTTGGAAAGCCTCCCTTGAGAGACCGAATTCGAGTCTCGCATCCTTAGCTCGACGCAAGTGGGCTGGCTAGGTTTCGAAGGTGATCCAGCATCTTGGGTGCCTTCTCTTGGTGCCTTCGATCGCTTCCCATGGCTTGTGCGCTTCTTACTCCTTCGAATGCCTACAATCGGCTGGTTCTGTGGAGAAGTGGGAGAAATTGGTGTCTCCTCGAGCCGTACGGTGGATAGCATCCTATATGGCTGTGGTATGCGTCCCACCGGGATGGTGAGTGCCTTGCCCCCGTTAAGAATGCTAAGTGAGTTCACTGCGGGTAGGGGGAAAGCGTTGGCTTGCTCAAAGAACGCCATGCCTAGCACCACTTGGTAGTCATCTAAGGGAACCACCGAGAAGTCAAGCTTTCCACTCCATGGGCCTAGGTGGACAATGACGTCTTTGGTTGTGCCATCAATTTGCTTGGCCGAAGAGTTGGCAGCTTTAATGACTGCGTATTCACCATTGGTGATGCGAAGACCAAGTCGTTTGGCTTCGTCTGTTGAGATGAAGTTGTGCGTTGCCCCGGTGTCTAGCATTGCACGAACTGGTTTGCCTTTGATGGTGGCGTTCACGAACATGAGGCCTTTGGTAAGTGTAGGAGGCACGGGTTGCCTTTTGAGTGCATAAAGCTGTTGAAGAGAACTCATGCTTGCTTGGGGCTCAATTGCCTTAGTTTCTTCTAGTTGGGTAACCATGGCATTGAGCATCTTCCGCTTTGGGCAGTCACGTACCCAATGTGGCCCATCACAAATGAAGCATGGATTCTTCGGCTTGATCAAAACGGGTTTGCCTCCATTGGCGTTGTCACGCCGGTTATCGCCATTGGGAGTTCTGTTTGGTCCTTCGCTCCTGCGATTGTGGTCTTTAGACTCGTCTCCCCCACCTTTTTCATGGTTGTCGGTCATTTCCTTTGTCTTGGTGAGGTCGGCAAGGGATTCTGCGGCGGCGATGGCTGCATCAATGTCTTGCACGTTCCGCCTTTCTAGCTCCATTCTCGCCTATTCCTTGAGACCGTCCATGAAAAGGAATAGTTTGTCTTTATCGGACATATCTTCGATCTCGAGGATTAAGGTAGAGAACTCCTTGATGTAGTCATGGATGGATCCAGACTGCTTGAGGCGACGAAGGCGGCTACGGGCCTCCTTATCGGCGTTGGTTGGCGAGAACTGCCTCTTGAGTTCTCGTTTGAAGTCTTCCCATGTGCGGATGGGGTGGATAGTATCACCATGCTTGCGTCGCCACCATAGTTGAGCAGAATCCCGAAGGAAGGTGGGAGCATTAGTGATCCGTGTAGCGTCATCCTTAACTCCCTTGGCCTCAAAGTACTGTTCTAGGCCGAAGAGGAAGTTTTCCACTTCCATGGCGTTACGATTGCCGTTGAATGTTGATGGCTTAGGGATTTGGATGGCACCCCATGTGCTCGTGCTAGCGAAGGCACCATTGCTAAAAGTTGGGTTGTTTTTGAACGAATTCCATTCGGTGCGAACTTCATCCATCTCAACTCGAATGGCCCGCAACTCTTGCTAGACGAAAGTGCGAGTGTTGCGGATTTCTTCAGTAAATTGGCAGATTTCCTCCCGAATGCCCTTCTGGAACTCTTGTAGCATTGCCTTGGTCGCCTGAGCTATTATGGCGTAATTGGTTTCTAGGCCATCGAGATGGTCGACCACGGTGCTCAAGGTGGTTTGCATTTCGGAGAGGGCTTCATCGTGGACATCCACGCAAGATTCCAAAGCGTCCATGGACGGACCCTTGGACTTGCTACGCTTGGTGCGAGTGCGTTGCTCGCCACGACCATGCGCTTGCTCTTCCACTATAGCAGCAACTTCGTTATCGGAGGCCATGACTCGTGCTAGCTGTGGTTGCTTAACCTGACTCTGATACCAACTGTCACGGGCTTAGAGTTTGCGCAGCACACCCGTGCGGCACTTAGGCAAATTCTATGAGAATGTTGCTAAGTAAGCCTTACAAGAGAGATTTGAGAGAAAAGAGTAGAAGAGCTTGAATGGAAAACAAAGATTGTATTGCTATGAAGGAAGCTTTACAATGCTTTGGATACTAGAATGCTTGAGTTTCTAGGATGATTTACAAATGAGGGGGGGTTGGCTATTTATAGGTGAGCCACCTCCTTAAGGAATGTTCTAGATTAATCTAGTCTAATAAAGGAGATTAAGTCTCCAGAATATTCTACACCTAACTAGAATACTCTACATGTATTTACATGCCTTTACAAGGTTCTAGATTATTCTACAACTATCTAGCTAATTACAAGAATAGTGTAGAGAGGGTTGGGTTGCTAGAGACTTCCAGAAGCTTGACCAATACTGGAATTGTGGAGAAGTCTCTAGAATCTTCCAAGAGCTTGGCATAGTTGTGGCCTTTGTTGGGCTTCTGGGCTTGACAGCTTGCGGCCCGTGACATGGTGCACATAATATAGATACATCTTTAGCTATAGTTTTCAATAGCTCGGATTGCCTTGAAAGACCATCGTTGGCACAGCTTCGACAAATATACAAATTTCCAATCTTCCCAATAGGCCTATTGCACAAACTTGCCCCGGAAGCCTCCTCTAGTACTACTAGTAGATTAATTGAAGAGGACAAAAGCTGCATTGCATGACTTGACAAGCAACCCGAAAACTCGGTTATATATGTAAGTTTGGGAAGCATTGCTTCTTTGGATGAGAAAGAGCTAATCGAAAAGGCTTGGGGACTAGTCAACAGCAAGCAACCTTTCTTGTGGGTGCTTAGGCCTGGTTCAGTTCATGGATAAGAAGCTATAGCTCTATTTTCTGATGATTTCAAAGAAAATACTGGAGAGAGAAGCTATATAGTGAAATGGGCACCACAAAAACAAGTGTTGGCACATAAGGCTGTGGGAGGATTTTGGAGTCACTGTGGTTGGAAATCAACCATTGAAAGTATAAGCGAAGGGGTCCCTATGAATTGATTTGTAGACCATTCTTTGGTGATCAAAACATAAACACCAGACATATAAGTCATGTGTGGAGAGTTGGGATTGAGTTGGAAAATGATTTGAAAAGAGAAGGAATAGAGAGAGCTATAAGAAGATTGATGGTAGAAAATGAAGGGATGGAAATGAGACAGGGAGCAGCTGATTTGAAGCTGCAACTTGAGATTTCAATTCAGAAAGGCGGTTCTTCATATAATTCATTGCATGAACTAGTAGAGCTTATCATGTCAGTCTAGTGCCCCATGAAAAAATATAAGAAATATGTTGTTGGGTTTGTGATTTCTTGATGCTTGTAAAATGTTGTAATCATGCTATATATTTATGTCTCTGTGTGCTGTGTTGTTGTATTAGAAACTATGTTTGTCAAGTGTGAAAATTGCAATCAAAATTTGGCCTTGCAAATGAAAGAGAGACAATAAATTACCTGAAACTTGATATATATTACTGAATGTGAATTCTCAGGTTGCTTTTCAATCCATGTAATGCAGCTAGAGTATGATATTGGAGCCATTTCCTACAGAGGGCCTGTTGAAAAGTTTCCAACTTGGTAGCTCTTCTTTGAATCCAGACTTGAAAGCTAAACGGACGCTGTTCTTCTTCAATCGAAAGAAACCCAGTTCGCCAATTGCTTCAAGAATCTCCTGATAATAGTATTTTTGGATTTGATTTTGACCTAAAAAAGAGATTTTTTTTTGGGGCTTTTTGGAAGAACATAAATTAAGGGCACGTGTGAGCACGTCATTATGAATTGCTGATGTATCATAGCACGTCAGCGAAGAGTTTCTCACGTGTATAGACATATCAGCTTAGATGATGATGTGTCTAAACACATCAGCGAGATTAAATGTGATGACTGGTCACGTGAGCCACTGCACACTTTTGTGTCTAAACACGTCAGCCATTCGTCATTCGGCGTGACGTGCTTAGACACGTCAGCAAAGTGGATAAAAATCGAATAAACCCTAAAAATGGTTAAAATGACAGAGAAGAGGAAGGAAGCTGAAATCGAAATCGCTTATTATCGTCAAAGCAATGCCTTTTTTATTTGAATGCTGCTTCTGTCAAACTACTGTTGTTGTTGCGATTTTTGTTGATTCAAGGACTCTATTATATAGAAGAAGCCAGAGCTTTAAATAAATACATTTTCAAACTTCACATCACCAGTAAACACAGAGTTTGAACTGACATTAGAGATGATGACAACTTGTGATTCGCGAAAAAAGGGACCAGATTTGCAACGTATTCCAAGAAATTATGGCCAAATCTAAGTGGGGCATTGATTGAATGTAAAAAATCAATTCCAACAGCCGAGGAATCTGTAATATTTTGTTAATGCAGCTAGACGATGCTGGAACAATTTTCTGCATAGGACCACATTTTCCCCGTTTGACTGACAAAATTGCAGAGGAAATCTGGACAGGTTCCTTGAATTGATTTAGCTTCTGAATTGGAGAAATTAATGATGATTGTTCAGTACAAGGTTGACTTTTAAACAGTGACAAAAGGTAGAGTTATTCAACAGAAAATACAAGATCATTCTCAGGTTGTTTTCTTGTCTAAAATGACATAGTAATCAAGCCATGTATGGCTTCAAACTGACATAATAAACTCTACTAATTCATTCAAGCATCACCAAGTAAGCCAGAGCCATCCTGAAGCCATACATGAGTGTTTGCAAGAACCCGGCGGCTATGTCTACTTTCGTAGAGTAATTGACCAGTTTGGCATGGGGGAGCCACTCTAATAGCAGTGAGATCACAAACACCAAAACCAAGGTTAATATGTAGCAACTCAAGCTCTGGCCTGGACAATCTGGGAATATAATTTCTGTGCTTGTGCCCTAGAATAATGTAATTTAATTTTCATCAATCGGGTCAGGAGTCTGTTGGAACCTGACGAAATCAATCGCTATAAGCCTGATCCGGAATGCAACTCTCACTCCCCACACTTTACGATTTAATAGGTAAATGTAAGATTCAAGTCCCTATCAAAAAAATGAAAGGGAAGTGTATAATCACTTTGCTACTAAGAGTGGATGTAACCATACACTTCATTTCTCCTACATTTCTCTACTATGATAAAGATTTATATTAGTATAACTTTATAAGACCATAGTGGGGTTACCATTTTTGATGTGCTACAAAACTACAAAAGTTATTTGTAGTACACACCAAAAGTTATATATATATATATACTTTTTGGTCAATATTTCCCATTATTTTATTTGCAGAGAGTTTTGACTTCTCTTGAGTTCTTCAATCAACATTTAACACCAACTTGAACAAGGCCATGGTATGTATTCTACTTGGATAAAGATGGCAAAATTGCTCAAGAACAAAAAAAGATGTATATGTTGCTCTCTTGCACCACTTCTAGTCATATACAAGCTCAATATACAATGAAGAACATGAACAAAGCATATGAGGGGCACCTACTCAGTTTAAAATAAGACAAAGTGAACTAATTATCTCATTCACACAAATCTAGGCAGATAGATACAAACAAGTAGTTAACTTTTAACATCATCATATAGTTTTCATTTTATTTATCGAGCGTTGTGCATCAACATATGCCAAATGGAAAGAATTAGTAAACCAATTTGTAAACTGATCAAACTTGGGTGTTTTGGTCAATTCATGTATCCAATTTCCAAAACCGATTAATAATTAAGTATGCAATGAAAATGTGTGATACATACAAAAAGAATGCAAGAGTACATATACAACCTCAAAAAGAAAGAATATATATATATATATATATATATATATAGTTTTTTTATTGTCGGTTCGAACCTTGTATGGTTTAACAAATGTATGTAAAAAATTGATATATTTATTAAAACCGACAAAATAGGGAGAAAAGTCCATTCTATCCTTAATGAAAATAATATCATAATAATTCTAATAGTTTCTAGACTAATTTGATGGACAAGTTTCCTTAGACTTAACACGCAAGCTTCGTGTTTATTTAATATGAACAAAGGTCTCCAGGAAAGTTCCTCCTGGACAGGTGCTTTGTCTTGGATCAAAATATTAAATCACAGTCAACATCCATATTAGTAATTTCTAATTGGTTATACATATATATATATATATATATTAATATTTATATGTGTCTGGTTTTCCATCTTTTGCATAAACTAAGGAGAGGACTCAGACTAAAAGAAACAGAGAGATGGAAATACAAGGACTCAGACGCCGCCCACGCAGGCTGGTGCTAGTTCCATGCGCGATGCAGGGACACATAAATCCGATGATTCAGCTAGGCACCATCCTTCATTCCAAGGGATGCTTCAGCTCCATCACAGTTGCTCACACCCAACTCAATTCTTCTACTGATCACACTTCCAGTCATCCTGATTTCATCTTCCAACATTGTTGTCGTCAGATGACTCATCAATGTTGTCGTCAGATGACTCATCATTGTTGTCGTCAGATAACACATTAACACAGTCCAATTTGTTTTTGTTGTACAGATTTCAAGTCACTGGAGCTAGATTCCTTTCTTTTGGGTTCAAAGATCTACCAATTCTACCTTTCGTTTTCGAAAATCTAGATTCCTATCTTCCATTAGTAACTTTTATACAAAACATTGGAACATCTTCAGCCGTAATTTTTAACAGCATGGACTGCCTTGAACAATCTTCGTTGGTGCGGATACAACAATAATGCCAAGTTCCAATCTTTTCAATAGGTCCTATGCACAAACTTGCACCAGAAGCTACCTCTGTTAGCTTACATGAAGAGGACAGAAGTTGCATTACATGGCTTGACAAGCAAGATAAAAATTCGGTTAGCTACATAAGTTTGGGAAGCATAGCTTCTGTGAATGAGAAAGAGATAGCAGAAATGGCTTGGGGACTGGCAAACAGCAATCAACCTTTCTTGTGGGTTATTAGGCCTGGTTTAGTTCGCGGATCAGAATCGAAAGATCCCCTTTTCCTGCCTGATGATTTTAAACAAATTGTTGGCGAAAGAGGTTGTATAGTGAAATGGGCACCACAGAAAGAAGTGTTGGCACATAAGGCTGTGGGAGGGTTTTGGAGTCACTGTGGTTGGAATTCAACTGTTGGAAGTATAAGCGAAGGGGTTCCGGTGATTTGCAAACCATTCTTCGGGGATCAATTGACAAACACCGGATATATAAGTCATGTGTGGAGAGTTGGGATTGGGTTGGAAAATGATTTTGAAAGAGAGGAAGTAGAGAAAGCTATACGAAGGTTGATGGTAGATAAAGATGGGGAAGAAATGAGGCAGAGAGCAGCTGATTTGAAACTAAAGGCCGAATTTTGTATCCAGAAAGGCAGTTCTACGTATAATTCCTTGAATGACTTAGTAGAACTTATCAAGTCAATTCAATGTTTGGATATACTAGATATAGCCACAATGATACAAAGTCAAGTTTGTATTCATTTGTCGTAAAACTTCACTTGTTTGATAGATGACATAAACAATATATAAAAAAATGAAGTGGGAAAAACAAGGCGTCAGATAAATTTTCCTCTGTTTGTAATTGGAAATTGGTCATCTTGAAAATTACAATGTTTGAATATATTAATCAAATTACAGGTTGAAACCTGAAACCTGAAAATGAAACTAAAGTCAAGTTTGTATGCTTTAAAAGTTCTTGCCAATCAAAACAAAGTCGTGCCAAACTCACTAACAGACTCAAGAAAGCAACCTTCTGTTATAAATTATCCATGGAAGATAAGTCACTCAAGTCTCCATATTTCCATTAGTCCGAATATTACAAGCTTTTAAAGTATCAACAATGGAAATTAATCGAAAATCCTGTCGCTTGGTGTTCGTGTTATACCCATTTCAAGGCAACATAAATCCCATGCTTCAACTAGCAACTATCCTCCATTCAAGAGGCTTCTCAATCACCTTGTTTCACCCACAATTCAACTCCACCAACCCATCTAATCATCCTGAGATCACATTAATACCCATATTGGCTAAATTATCCGAAAGCAAAGTCTCATCAGGGGACATTTTCAGTATCCTTTCAGCCCTGAACAAGAACTGTGAAGCACCATTCAAACAGTGCATAGAACAGTTGCTGAAAGCAGATGATCACCATGACCGGATCTCGTGTATCGTTTATGATGGACTCATGTTCTTTGCTCAAAGGGTTGCTGATCATTTCAGGCTTCCCGGAATCTCTGTCCGAACAAGCCCTGCTGCCACGATTCTAGCATTTGCTCTCTTTCCGCGTCTCCACGAGCAAGGTTACATCTCCCTACTTGGTATGTGTCGAAATTCCTAGTAATTTTTATTCAATATCAAATTTTAGTCCTATAAAAATTTGATTCAACACAAGATTTTTTTATCAGATCTTATGTCACAAGACCAAGCGCTGGAGATAGAATCTCTAAGGCTCAAGGAGTTAACTGCAATCATGAGAGAAAACACAACTGAAGGTGTGTTAGAGTTGAGAGCTGCTTTGACAGATTCACTGAAGAAGTCTTCCGCGATTATCATTAATACAATGAATTTCCTTGAACAAGAAGCTGTGAAAATAATTCAAGAAACGTTCCCGGCTTCTTCAATTTTCACCACAGGCCCTTTTCACAAGCTAGCTCCAACCATTTCCAGTTCATCACTAAAGGAAGATACTAATTGCATCTCTTGGCTGAACCGACAATCCCCTAAGTCAGTCATCTATGTAAGTTTCGGCAGCATGGCTAGGATAGATGAGAAGGAGCTGCTTGAGGTGGCTAGGGGGCTAGCTGACAGTGAGCAGCCTTTCTTGTGGGTGATTAGGCCTGGCATGGTTCGTGGCTCAAAAGGGATGGAACTGTTGCCAAAGAGTTACGAAGAAAGAGTTGGCGAAAGAGGTTGTATTGTCGAATGGGCACCGCAGAAGGAAGTGTTGGAACATGAAGCTGTAGGTGGGTTCTGGACTCACTGCGGCTGGAATTCTATCCTTGAAAGCATTTGTGAAGGAGTTCCAATGCTGTGCAGGCCATTTATCGGGGATCAAAAATTAAACGTGAGGTACATCTGTGATGTGTGGAACGTAGGCCTTGAATTGGAGATTGGGAAGATAGAGGAAGCTATAAGAAAACTAATGGTGGATAGAGAAGGAGAGGAGATGAGAAAGAGAGCTAAGAATTTGAAGCAAAAAGTGGACATGTCTCTTAAAGAAGGTGGTTCTTCCTACAATTCATTAAATGATTTAGCAGAGAAAATCTTGTCATTCTGATCAAAGGAAGACAAAGGTCACCAAACATTAATAATTTTAGCAGTGGTGATAACATTTTAAAGCTTTGTTTAAGTTTATGCTTATGTTTAGACAAATCATATAATATTGTATCAGGCTTATCAGTTGAGTTCCTTCTTCATTACTAAAAATTCTACTCAATGGAAAGCCACTTCTAAGCTTAAAATGTGACAAAATGAATTAACCAGCCAAAAGGGAAACTGATGTGAAGTGAAGGCTATTGAAATCTCTAGTTAAAGCAATGTATAAAAAAAATGGGTTTGGATATTGTAATATATGTTGGCTTATATGCACTAATAATAAAAACCAATTTTTGAATATTGTCCTAGCTATTGCAATTTGCATACAGGATTTGTTATAGTACCTGTGTTATGCAATTAGTCTGATATAATAGCTTGATGAACATGAATTTTCTTACCTAAACACAAGCATAGTGGATTTGTGTACAAGAAAGATATGCTTCTTCCCACAATTTCTTTGAATGGTTTTGTGGAAGATAAATTTATATATATAGATCATTTGATTTTGGTGTCCTAGACAAGAAGATGAGACCTGTTAGAGTGCTTAATTACTATTGTTTAATTTAGGTTATAAATATGGCATCATAGTTTGGTTTCACTCCGGAGTCCTGAGTTTGAGTCCCCCTCATGATTAAATTTGTATACGTGGCAAGCCCGTTGGTAGTCTTGCATGTGAGGGGGTATGATAAGAGTGTTTAAAATAAATATTATTTTTAAATTGATTTTGTAGATCTTAACGGTAGTGCAGAGCACTCCTTATTTAACATACTAAAAAAAATTGTCTGGCAAGCAGAAACAGAAGGGAATTCCAACACATAATTGTTAATTAAAAGGCCACATTATTTTGAAGTCAAGAGTTTGCATAAATAATTATATAAACTCTGCAGTTTTTCTGGTTACAGTTGTGGAACCATCATTTTCATAGATAAAAGGTGATTACTTGCAGAGGGCTATAATTGACTAACATTACCTGCAGTTGCAAAGCAAACCTCCCAGATATAGAGAGATGGAAGAGCAAGGAAGTAGAGGCCACATAACTCCGATGCTTCAACTAGGAACCATCCTTCATTCCCGAGGCTTCCCCATTACCATTGCTCACTCCCAGTTCAATTCTCCTAACACTTCCAATTATCCTGATTTTATTTTCCTACCATTATCGGATGATTCATTGTCCAAATACAACCCTTCTGATGATATCGTAGCTTTTATATCAAATCTTAACTTAAGCTGTAGAGTTACTCTTCAGGAAATATTGATTGAGATGATCGAAAAGCAGGAGCAATGTGAAGAGCTTCCTTGCATTATTTACGATCCAACCGTGTACTCTGCAGAAGCTGTGGCACGTCATCTGAAGCTACCAAGCATCATGTTGCGCATCAGCCGTGTTACCATCCTAAAATCCAAAAGGAAGGTTACACTCCTTTCCAAGGTATGTGAAGTTGTGAACTCAACATAATAATATACTCATTTTGCAATGATTTTGGGTGATTAATAGAGTAAATATGTACCATGATTCCCTTATTTGATGCAGATTCTAAGTCACTAGAGTTGGTGTCGGAATTCCATCCTTTCAGATTCAAAGATTTAACTGTTTTCAATCTAAAAAGTGTAGATGACTTTCTGCAATTTGTAACTATTATAACGAATCTACAAACATCAGGCATGATTTGGAATAGCATAGACTGCCTTGAGCAATCATCGCTGGCACAGCTCCGACAAAAATCACAAGTCCCACTCTTCTTGATAGGCCCTATGCACTAACTTTTTCCATCCCCATCTAGTAGCTTATTGGAGGAAGACAGAAGTTGCATTTCATGGCTCGATAAGCAAACCAAAAACTCAGTTCTATATGTGAGTTTCCGAAGCATGGCTACTGTGGAAGAGAAAGAAGTAGCAGAAATGACTCGGGGACTAGCCAACAGCAAGCAACCTTTCTTGTGGGTGATTAGGCCTGGTTAGGTTCATGTGTCGGAGTCTGTAGATTTACTACTTGATTTTAAAGAAAGTGTTGAAGAGAGAGGTTGTATAGTGAAATGGGCACCACAGAAGGAAGTGTTGGCTCATAGTGTGGTGGGAGGATTTTGGACTCACTGTGGTTGGAATTCAACCCTTGAAAGTATAAGTAAAGGGGTTCCTATGATTTGTAGACCATTTTCTGCAGATCAAAAGCTAAACGGCAGGTATGTGAGCCATGTATGGAGGGTTGGTGTTGAATTAGAGAATGGTTTCGAAAGAGGAGAGATAGAGAGAGCTATAAAATTGTTGATGGAAGAAAAAGAAGGGGAAGAGATCAGGCATGTTGGGTTATGTGAAGCCAGAAACAAGTGAAGAAAATAATTCTGGTAGGTGGCGAGGTGGAGCCAGTGACCTAGACCGCGGCATACACAGCGAAGACTCACAGAGGATACATGTTGTGCATACCGCGGCGCAGACAAGGTGCACACACCGCGGTCTGTGGAGCGGAGTTTCACAGACGTATTACTCGTTGTGGACCGCAGCGCAGGCATGTGCCCTTACAGCGGTCCAGACCGCGGTAGAGACGGATTTCGTGAGAAATAGAAAATCCTGCGTGCACAAGTAATTGGAATAGAAAATAGATTACAATTGGGATTTTGACTAACCCTAGTGCTCCCATATAAATATCATCATTATTTGTACTTAAAAGTGTGAGAAGAATAGAGCAGAAAAATAAGTGTGTAGTGTGTGAGACAAATTACTAGAGAGAGAAAACAATTGTAGAGAGACTGAAAGAGAGACAGAGAGATTGTAATCAACTCTGAGATATAGTGGATTGAGTGCGGTACGCTCCGTGGACGTAGGCAAATTGCTGAACCACGTAAAATTTTTTATGTCTTCTTTTATTATTGCTTTCTATTTTCTATTTAGATTTGTGTGATTGCAATTTCTTCTCGACAACAATTGGTATCAGAGACAGGTTAGGGCATATTATTCACACAAATCTAGGTTCTCTCGAGGTCATTGATTTCGTCTTGGAGATGGGGTCAGAGAAGGAAACGCACAAGATTGAGAAATTCAATGGTTTGAATTTCAGCTTCTGAAAGATGCAGATGTAAGATTATCTATACTAGAAGGATCTGCACTGGCCGATAAAAGAGAGACCAAAAGATATGACCGATGAAGATTAGGAAAAGAAACGGAAACAGAATAACATGGATGATGATGACTTTAAACTCCTGGACAGGAAAGCATTCGGAGCAATTCGTCACAGTTTGACGAAGCAGGTCGCCTTCAACGTAAAGGATCAGCAGACAGCCAAAGATCTAATGGATACCTTATCATACCTATACGAACAACCTTCTGCCGTAAGGAAAGTCAATCTTGTCAAGAAGTTATCAACCTTGAAGATGGCGGCGGATCAGAACTTTAAAGATTTTCTGAACTAGTTCAATAGAGTAAAGGACGGGTTGTGTTCTTTATCTATGGGGTTTGATAAAGAGTTTATGGCAGTTTTTCTACTCACCTAAATGCCAGAAAGTTGGAAGACGACATGCCAGTCGATTGCCAACTCGTTCTGGAAAGAAAAATTGAATCTTCAGCAGGTTATAAACATGATCATGACAGAAGAGATCAGCATGTGTGAAGAGGGATCAGGGGCATCTATATCTTCAGTATTAAGTTTGGAAGGTAGAGAAGGCAGAGGCAGAAATCGAAACACAAGTCAACGGGGAAGATCAAAGTCTAGAGGTAAGTCCAAATCAAGAAATCAGGCTAACTATTCGGGAAACCAGCAACGAAGCAAAAGGGATGCTGAATGCTGGAATTATGGTAAGAAATGCCATCTCTCGTATGAGTGTAGATCTGAGAAGAAAGATAAGGGCAAAAGCAGTGCGAATTGTGTATCGGAGGAGTCAGATGACTGCCTTATCTGCTCGTTGGAAAGCAAGATGGAGTCTTGGGTCTTGGATTCGAGAGCGTCATTCCATGCCACACCTCACAAGGAATTGCTCGAGAACTACGTCTCCGGAAATATGGGTAAAGTGTATCTTGGTGACGATCAAGCATGCGACATTACCGGGAAGAGAGATGTGAAGATTCAACTGCAAGGGTTAGTTTGGAAGCTCGACAATGTGATGCATATACCGGACTTAAGGAAGAATTTGATTTCCATTGGGCAACTGGAGTCAGATGGTTTTGTGACGACTTTCACAAGTGATAAGTGGAATATTTCGAAAGGTGCAATGACAATCGCTCGAGGAAGTAAGAATGGGTCGCTTTACATAACCATGGATGGATGTAGTTCAGTCGCTATGGCGGAAAGCAAAGACGATCCGAACTTATGGCATCAGAGATTTGGGCACATAAGTTCTCAAGGGTTGAAGTGTCTACATTCAAAAGGTAAGTTGCCATATTTAAAATCCGTTGAGGTTGATTTCTGTGAAAGCTGCATTATAGGAAAACAGAAGCAAGTGAGCTTCAAGAAGACCTGAAGAACACCAGCAAAAGAGAAGCTAGAACTAGTGCACACCAATGTTTGGGGTCCAGCTTCAGTCTCATCAACCGGAGGTAAACTGTACTTCGTCACTTTCATCGATGACCATTCCAGAAAGGTATGAGTTTATTTCCTAAAATACAAGTCTGAGGTATTTGATGCTTTCAAGAGATGGAAAGCCAGGGTAAGATCAAAAAGCTGCATTCAGACAATGGTGGAGAATATGAAGACAATGAGTTCAAGAGGTTTTGCTACCAAAATGGGATAAAGTTTAGTAGAACGGTTCCTGGAACCCCACAGCAGAATGGCATAGCAGAACGGATGAATAGAATATTGACTGAGAGAGCCAGAAGCATGAGGCTACACTCAGGATTGCCAAAATAGTTCTGGGCAGAAGCAGTCAATAAAGCAGCATATTTGATCAATAGAGGACCATCAAAGCCTTTGAACCTCGTTATACCAGAAGAGATCTGGATTGGGAAAGAGGTAAAACTTTCTCACCTTAAAGTGTTTGGGTGTGTCTCTTATGTACATGTAGGTGATCATGCCGGAATAAGCTAGACTCCAAGTCAGTAAAGTGCACTTTAGTGGGCTATGGACAGGATGAATTTGGTTACAAGTTGTGGGATGACCAAAACCTTAAGATGATCAGAAGTAGAGACGTTGTCTTCAATGAAAGGGTCATGTACAAAGACAGGAACACACATATGTCTGAGCCGGAAGAGCCAGAGTTTTTTAGACTGAATGATGTACAGGATAGAGAGATCATGGAACATATCAAACAGAATGATAAAGAGCAAGGTGTGCAGCCCCAGGTATAAGAACCAATCCTACCTAGAGATATTCCAATAACACAGGTCCAGAATACATTGAGAATATCAACTCGAACTCCTATACCAAATAGGAAATACTTGCACTACATGCTGCTGACAGATGCGGGAGAACCTGAGTTCTATGATGAAGCTTGTCAGGGAGAAGATACGTGCAAGTTGGAGCTTGCAATGAAGGATGAGATGGAGTCGTTGGCATCTAACCAAACTTGAGAGTTAGCCAAGTTGCCTGAAGGAAAGAAAGCCCTACAGAATAAGTGGGTGAATCGGATCAAGGAGGAACATGATGGCCAAGAGATACAAGGCACGACTCGTAGTCAAAGATTTCCAACAAATTGAAGGTATCGACTACTCTGAAATTTTTTCACCTGTTGTTAAATTAACTACGATACGGTTAGTGTTAAGTATTATCGTAGCAAAAGGGTTATATTTGAAGCAGTTAGATGTGAAGACTGTCTTTCTTCATGGAGATTTGGAGGAAGAGATATACATGAAGCAACCAGAGGGGTTTGCGAAAGATGGCAAGAAAGAGTTGGTATGCAAGTTGACGAAAAGCTTGTATGGCTTAAAACAAGCTCCCCGACAGTGGTACAAGAAGTTCGATGGGTTCATGCAAAGGAATGGCTACTTGAGATGCAATGTTGACCACTGCTGCTATTTCAAAAAGATTAAGTCCAGCTTTATAATATTATTACTTTATGTTGATGACATGTTAGTAGCTGGTGCAGATTTAGAAGAGATAAATAATTTGAATAAGCAACTTTCAAGTGAATTCGAGATGAAGGATTTAGGTCCAGCAAAGCAAATTCTTGGAATGAGGATTAGCAAAAACGAACAGGAAGGTATATTGAAGCTTTCACAAGCAGAGTACGTTCGGAAGGTGTTACAGAGATTCAGCATGGGAAATGCTAAACCAGTAAGAACACCTCTAGCTAGTCACTTCAAGTTGTCTAAGGATCAGAGTCCGAAGACGGAAGAAGAGAAAGACTTCATGGCTAGAGTTCCTTACGCTTCAGCCATTGGAAGTCTAATGTATGACATGACTTGCATATGACCTGACATTTCCCAAGCAGTGGGAGTTGTGAGCCGCTACATGTCTAATCCGGGCAAGCCTCACTGGGAGGTCGTGAAATGGATCCTAAGATACCTACAGGGTACGACAGAGAAGTGTTTAACCTTCAAGAGAGATGAACTCAAGCTGGAAGGTTATGTGGATTCAGATTTTACCGGAGAAGTGGATCATAGAAGAAGTACCACCGGATATGTGTTTACAATAGCAAGTACTGCAGTTAGTTGGGTGTCCCAGTTATAGAAGATAGTGACAATCTCTACAACAGAAGCTGAGTATGTGGCTGTGACAGAAGCAAGCAAAGAGTTGATATGGTTACAAGGGTTGTTAGCCGAGTTGAGATTCGATCAGGTGATGAATGTGTTGCATAATGACAGTCAAAGTGCAATACAATTGGCCAAGAATTCAGCGTTCCATTCTAAGACCAAACATATAGACCTGCGCTACCACTTCATTCGATCATTAATCGAAGAATGAGTGTTGAAGCTAGTAAAGATTACAGGACCTAAGAATCTGGCTGACATGTTAACCAAGCCAGTCACTACTGAAAAACTGGAGTTGTGCGTAACTTCAGTTGGTCTTCAAAAGTAAAGACATGGGGAATGAGCACACCGTAATTTATCCATTAAGTCATCAAGGAAGGATGGAGAATGCCTATTGAGTTTCAGTCTTCAAGTGGGAGATTGTTGGGTTATGTGAAGCCAAAACAAGTGAAGAAAATAATCCTGGCAAGTGGCGCGGCGGCGACCGCGGTCGAGGCAGTGACCCAGACCGCGGCACACACAGCAAAGAATCACAGAGGATACATGTTGTGCATACCGCGGCGCAGACAATGTGCACACACCACGGTCTGTGGAGCAGAGTTTCACAGACGTATTACGCGTTGTGGACCGCAGTGCAGGCATGTGCCCACACAGCGGTCCAGACCGCGGTAGAGACGGATTTCGTGAGAAATAGGAAATCCTGCGTGCACAAGTAATTGGAATAGGAAATAGATTCCAATTGGGATTTTGACTAACCCTAGTGCTCCCATATAAATACTTAATTATTTGTACTTATAAGTGTGAGAAGAATAGAGCAGAAAAATAAATACGTAGTGTGTGAGAAAAATTGCTAGAGAGAGAAAGCAGTTGTAGAGAGACTGAAAAAGAGACAGAGAGATTGTAATCAACTCTGAGATATAGTGGATTGAGTGCGGTGCGCTCCGTGGACGTAGAAAAATTGTTGAACCACCTAAAATCTTTTGTGTCTTCTTTTATTATTGCTTTCTATTTTATGTTTAGATTTTTGTGAT
Source organism: Dipteronia dyeriana (assembly GCA_032871835.1). Taxonomy (NCBI): domain Eukaryota; kingdom Viridiplantae; phylum Streptophyta; class Magnoliopsida; order Sapindales; family Sapindaceae; genus Dipteronia; species Dipteronia dyeriana. Next base: position 2,827,362 of record CM065301.1, on the reverse strand, counting down.
TGCAATTTCTTCTCGACAACAAGGCAGAGGGCAGCTGAATTGAAACTAGAGCTTCAACTTTCTGTCAAGAAAGGTGGTTTAGACATTGTAATATATGTTGGCTTATATGCACTAATAATAAAAACCAATTTTTGAATATTGTCCTAGCTATTGCAATTTGCATACATTCTACAGGATTTGTTCAACAGGCATTTGCATACAAATTTTGTCATAGTTTCTGTGTTTTGCAATTAGTCTGATATAATAGCTTGATGAACATGAATTTGCTCACCTAAACACTAGCATTGTGGATTTGTGTATAAGGAAGATATGTTTCTTCTTACAATTTCTTTGAATGGTTTTGTAGAATCTAACATTATATATAGATCATTTGATTTTGGTGTTCTAGAAAAGATATCGTTGAACCATTTCCTATGAGTTTAAACTTTTAGATCTGATGATGGTGACTAACATAACTCATGAGTCTAGGGTTTAAGTCCCCCTCATGATTGAATTTGTGTGTGTGGTAAGCCGGTTAGGCTTACACGTGAGACGGTGTGTGAGTTCTTGAGTACCGTACTATTGTTGACCAATTCCATATCATCTTAAACTTTTAGGTACGATGGTTATTAACAAGACCAATAAGTTTGCATTTGATGATCAAAGTTCCACATGAATTATTTTTAACCTGGAGTACTTGAGATCTATCTTGTACATATTAATGAATCTTTTTAATTAATAATTTAATACAATTTTTTAATTACTTTTGTAGATCTTAATGGTGTGTTGTGCATTCCTTAATTAATTCTAAAAATTAATGATGTATAGAAAACAGACATTAACATATGGACTCAAATTAACTGTCTAAAAATGATGTCTTAATTTGTGTTTAACCAACCAAATTGGAACATATATCTACATTTAATTATTTTTTTTCAACTTCTTCCATAAATATAAGTACATGTACCAAATGAGTTCCAAATGATTTGAGTCCCTATTAGAGGTGTCCACGGTCTGGCTCCGGTTCGGTTTCGGTTTCGAACCATCGATTCCGGTTATGTGGAAATGTCTAACCGTAACCGGATTCGGACGGTTTGGTTCAGTTTTGACAAATTTGCGAGATACAGGATTTCTTGTGCAGATAAGTAGGTGGAAAGAAAATAGACTTCAATTGAGATTTGGTCAACCCTAGTGCTCTCGTATAAATACTGCTTATCGCACGTTAATTTAACATTAAAACCTTTAGTTATTAGGACCATATTTCTTACATACTGAATTGGGTTTGAGTTAACTGTGATTGAGAATCCCTTTGAATGAAGAATGGTGCCTAATTGAAGCATCAGAGTAAAGTGACCTTGAAATGGACATGGAACTAACACCACCTGCCAGAGGCATCCGAGTCGTTGTTCTTCCATCTCTCTCTTTATTTGGAGCCTAGGATTCGTATTTGATTCTTTGATTTTGCTTTAAATAATTCACAAGTACTCTACAAGGTCTCTTTGATTTTGCTTTGATTTTGCTTTAAATTATATAATGAGTTCGCAACCTCAAGCAACTCATGTCAATTTGTCAACAAAAGCATAAACATGTCACAGAAGCGTGGAGCCGGTAACTAACAACATTCCATCAACATAATTTGATACATCACATTCTACCTGCTCTTTCTCATCCATTATTACTATGCTTCCAACACTTAGATATATTACTGAATGTGAATTCTCAGGTTGCTTTTCAAGCCATGTAATGCAGCTAGAGAATGATGTTGGAGCCATTTTATGAAGAGGGCCTGTTGAAAAGTTTCCAACTTGGTTACTCTTCTTCAATCGAAAGTAACCCAATTCGCTGGTTGCTATGAAGAATCTCCTGATAATTTTTTTGATTTGAATTATACCTAAAAACTGAGGCTTTTACTTTTGTTGGAAGAAGACCAATGATAGTATTTTAAATATTCGTTGAGTGATGCTTGATTAATTGTACAAATTGATAAGAATTATAGCACTGATCCATTGATACCCCGTTTGATTGTCCTGATCAAGTTATAGTAATGGTAATGTAGAAAGATCAAGAAAAAAAAACTTGATTCCCTTATAAATTCACAATCAAGATGGAAAGATGTTCAAATTTAAACAATTAAGATATGGGTTTTGCAGGGCAGAAAACTTGTAATACCTTGTTCCACCACAAGTGGTGGATATTTTTTGGGGGAGTTTTTGTGGGTGGTGGCTTTGCATTTTACTACAGGAGTGGTCCATAAGATAGTGTTTTATGTGCTGCAATGTTGAACTTGAACTATACCTTCAATCAAAATTCAAACAGTTGCATTATTGGGATTTCTGGCTAATGAGTGCGTGCATGAGGCGCCATGTGAGCCAGATTCTGCAGAGGGCTTACTGAAAAGTTTTCAACTTGGAAACTCTTCATCTATCGGAAGAAACCCAATTCGCCAATAGCGCCTGAGAATCTCCTGAAAAAAAAATTGATTTGAATCTGACCTAAAAACAGATACTTTCTTTTGTTGGAGATTTTTGGGAAGAAGTCCCGGTTGAGTTTTCGGTAACCTGATCCAAATTTCTTAGTAATATAAAAAGCCACCCAGATTCTTGGCGACGTGGTAGGCACGTCACCCATATATGCTGACATGACCAAAAATATCTGAAACACATCAACAAAACAGAGTGACGTGCCCAGTCAAGCTGTCTCTTTATACAAAGTTGTGCCACATGTCACTGTTGTCTTCCTACAAGCTGGGAATCAATCAATGCCAGTGGATGCTGTTTGGTTGCTGAGAAAGTTGTCTGAGTAAACGTTTTGGGTCCATTTGTTAAATTTCAGCGATTTTCTTCATTTTCACTAATCCACAAAAGATAATAACTTAAACAATTTGAAATATGAAATTGTAGAAAAACATTACATTAACCAAACAGTTTTATTTCAGTTTTTACAATCACACTATTACTCAAACTCATCACTCTGTTTACACTTGCAATAATAATTAAAAAAAAAAGACTCTCGTCTCTGTCTCTCAAGTCTTACTGTCTCAGTCTCAACTAGAGATTTCAATAGTCTTTACATCAGATTTCTTGACTTCTTGTTTTGGAAGAGTGAGAGTGAGAACACCATTGTCTAAAGAAGCCTTGATCTGATCCATCTTCACATTCTCCGGTAGCCTGAACCTCCTCCAAAACCTGCCAATGCTTCGCTCCACACGATGCCAAGTGTCGTTGTTGTCTTCCTTGTCCACATTCCTCTCTCCGCTAATGAGAATCACCCTGTCGTCTTCGACCTCTACTTTCACTTCCTCCTTCTTCATCCCGGGAAGATCCGCTTTCAACACGTGTGCTTCAGGGGTATCCTTCCAGTCCACTCGAGTGTTGACAAAACCAGAGAAGGTTTCCTGAGGAAACTGAGAAGAAATCGAAGGAAAACGAAAGTCTTGAAAAGGGTCCCAAACATCGAAAGAGAAGGAATCGAAGAGGCTTTTGTTGTTGTTGGTGTTGCGTTGGTTTCCGAAGAAGCTTGGAATCATCATCGCCATTGTTTATTATTTCTCTGAGAAAGAACGAGAGATGAGCTGAGCTTCAATGGAAGTTGAATTTGGTGGCTTAGAATTTACTTGCTTTGATTTTCACGGGATGTTCTTGAATGAGAAATGTAGCTGCTTATTTATAACTTATAATGGCCATTCGAAGTTTCTGGTATTTTCGCGCGCAATCGTTTCAGTTTGGTAGTTAATAGTTGTTTGTTAATAGAGTCTCTCTAGTAATTTTGTGGGCTTGCTAAGAAGGTTTGCTTTATATGGGCTTTCAAGCCCATTCTTTTATTATAAAGAATGGGTTTGGCCCAATCTTAAACGGCCCAAATATGAAAAAGGAAATGCGTACAAACTTGTATATGACTAAGAACCTATTTTTGTGATTTCGAGTTTCGATAGATTCGGTTTCAAATAAAAAATATTCAAACCGATAAACATTTTTATTGATTTAGATTGCATCTCAAATCAGAGATAATCGACAATTAAATCATACATTCAATTTACATTAAATGACTAACTAGTAACACATGTCACGTAATATAAAATGAATAGAAGATGCACAATATATCCTCTTTCTGGAAAAAGAATCCAACAATTGTAAACAAAAGCCACATGATTTTGAAGTTAAATAAACAGTTATATAAACTTCATGTTATAATATACCAAGGTGATTGATAGCGTGTTGAGGGCGCTAATTGATTAACATTTCCTACAGGTTGCAAAGCAAACCTCCCAGAGATAGAGAGATGGAGGAGCAAGGAGGTAGAAGACGGAATCTGGTGCTCGTTCCATATCCGTGGCAAGGTCACATAACTCTTATGCTTCAACTAGGCTCTATCCTTCATGCCAGAGGCTTCTCTATCACCGTTGCTCTCTTCAACTTTAATTTTCCTGACACTTCCAACCATCCTGATTTTGTTTTACAACCATTATCGAACAAATCGTTGTCCAAATTCAACGATCCTGATGATATGGTAGCTTTAATATCAAATCTTAACTTAAGCTATAGAGTTTCGCTCCAGGAACTATTGATTGAGATGATCGAAAAGCAGCAGTTGGAGCGACAAGATCATCAAAAACTTCCTTGCATTATTAACAATCTACTCATGTACTCTGCAGAAGCTGTGGCCCATCATCTGAAGCTACCAAGCATCATGCTCCACACAAGCTCTGCGGCCTTTCTATTTGCATTTTATGTATGTCCTAAAATCGAAAAGGAAGGTTACACTCCTTTCCAAGGTACGTGAACTCAACATTGTATTCTCATTTTGCAATAATTTCACGTGCTTAATAGAATAAATTTTGATGCAGAATCTAAGTCACTAGAATTGGTGCCGGAATTGTATCATCTTAGATTCAAAGATTTATCTGTCTTCAATGTCAAAAGTGTAGATGACTTTCTGCAATTCATAACCACTGTATCGAATTTACGAACATCATGCATGATTTTGAATAGCATAGAATGCCTTGAGCAACAATCACTTACGCAGCTCGGACAAAAATTACAAGTTCCAATCTTCTTAATAGGCCCTTGTTGGGTTATGTTAAGCCAAAAACGAGTAGAGAAAACAAACTCTGGCAAGTGGCACGGCGGCGATCGCGGTAAAGGCAATAACCCAGACCGCGGCACACACAGCAGAGAAGTCCAGAGGTGACATGCTATGGGTACCAAGATGCACACACCGCAGTCTGTGGAGCGAAGTTCCACAGGCGTGTTATGCGTTGTAGACCGCGGTGCAGACAAGTGCCTACACAGCGGTCCAGACCGCGGTACAAGCGGATTTTTAGTGAGAAGAGGAAATCATACGTGCATAAGTAATTGGAATAGGAAATAGATTCCAATTGGGATTTGGCTAACCCTAATGCTTCCATATAAATACTACCATTATTTGTAATCCTAAAAGAGAAGAAAAAATAGAAAAATAGTGTGTAGTGTGTGAGAAAAATTGGTAGAGAGAGAGAGCAATTGTAGAGAGACTAAAAGAGAGACAGAGAGATTGTAATCAACTCTGAGATATAGTGGATTGAGCGCGGTGCGCTCCGTGGACGTAGGCAATTTGCTGAATCACGTAAAATCTTTGGTGTCTTTTTTTTTTATTGTTTTCATTATTCGTGTTTGTGATTAGATTTGTGTGTGTTTGCAATTTCTTCTCGACAACAGCCTTACGCACAAACTTGTTCCAGGCAGTTCTAGTAGATTATTGGAGGAAGACAGAAGTTGCATTTCATGGCTTGATAAGCAAACTGACAACTCGGTTCTATATGTGAGCTTTGGAAGCATAGCTGTTGTGGAGGAGAAACAGCTAGCAAAAATTGCTTGAGGCATAGCCAATAGCAAGCAACCTTTCCTGTGGGTGCTTAGGCCTGGTTCGATTCGTGTGTTAGAGTCTGTAGATTCACTGCTTGATGATTTTAAAGAAACTGTTGGAGAGAGAGGCTGCATAGTGAAATGGGCACCACAGAAGGAAGTGTTGGCTCATAGCGCGGTGGGAGGATTTTGGAATCACTGTGGTTGAAATTCAACCCTTGAAAGTGTAAGTGAAGGGGTTCCTATGATTTGCAGACCGTTCACTGTAGATCAAAAGTTAATCGGCAGGTATGTGAGCCACGTATGGAAGGTTGGTATTTGTTGAAGTTTAAAAGTTTTCTAAGAGACTCCAAATCTGTTGTTGTTTTGTTCATTTTCGGTTATGGTTTATTTGTTATATCATGGCTATTGTTTAGTTAGTTTACAATGTATTTAGTTAGCTTCCAATGGTTTAAGTTGTATTAGTTTTAGCTAGCCTGGTTCTGTCACCAATGTTTGTGGTGTTAGGTGTGGTTCTGTTTTTCTATTTTTTTAGATCAGCAGGTATGGGTTGATGTAATTAGTTTTGACAGCTATGCTTAGCTATTTTTCACTCATGTATTTTTATATATGTTTTGCTGCGTTTGTTTCAATATATTCATCTAAGAATTTCTATGTTTCTCTTATGATTATGGGTTGATGTTTTATGGATGTTTATGGTTTGGAATTGCCAACAGTGGTATCAAAGCCTTTTTCTTTAAGGGTCTGTGAGGTTTTTTTTCTATTCCTTTGAGAATTCAGTGAGGTTTAAACACTTGAGAGTGAGAGACAAACAAATATGAGTGAAAGCATGGCTACATCAAGCAATGCTACCCTTCATGTGCCTCAATTTTCTGGGGAAAATTATCAAATATGGACTGTCAAAATGAAGTCCTATATGAAAGCATTTGGTTTATGGGATTATGTTAATGAAGACAAGCAAATTCCTCCTCTAAGAGCTAACCCAACAATAGCTCAAATGAAACAACATGAAGAAGAAAAGATGAAGAGGGACAAAACTGTTACATGTCTGTATTCAGCCTTGTCAGATTCAGTCGTCACAAGCATTATGCATCTTGACACTGTAAAGTTGATATGGGATGAGTTAAAACAGAGGTTCGAAGGCAGTGAAAGGGTGAGATCAGTCAAGCTGCTGACTCTCAAAAGAGAGTTTGAAATGTTAAGAATGAAAGAAGGAGAAACTGTCAAGGATTATTCATCAAAGCTGTTAGAGTTGGTGAATCAATGAGGCTCTATGGTGACACTATTGAAGACCACAGAGTTGTGGAAATGATGTTGGTAAGTTTACCATATAAATTTGAAGCAAAAGTATATGTTATCGAAGAGTCTTTTGATCTCAAGGCTTTGACAGTTTCTAAGATGGTTAGCAAATTGCAAGCCCAAGAGCAGAGGCTTGCTATAAAAAATTGTGATGAAATGGAGGGTGCTTTCCAAGCCAGACACAAAAGGAATCAACCATTCAAAAAAGACCAAAAAAAACAAGGTTCCGGTCTAATAAATGGTGATATAAAAGGAAAAGCAAAGCTTGACAGTAGCTCCGTAGAAGCTGGTGCAAGGAGCAAGTTTTTATCTTGTTCTACATGTAAAAGAACCAATCATCTTGCAAAAGATTGTTGGTACAAAGGGAAGCCACAAATTCAGTGCAATTATTGTAAGAAATGGGGACACAAAAAGAGCTATTGCAGAGCCAAGTCAAATAAGCAAACAAAACAGCCTGCACAACAAGCAAATTTCACTGATGAACAGACCCAGATGATCATCTGTTCATGGTGACTCAGGTTTGCAATGCTGCCTCAAATGAAGTGTGGTATGTAGACAGTGGGTGCACAAGTCATATGGCCAATGATGAAATATTATTTTCCACTCTTGACAGAACTGACATAACAAGAGTCAAGCTAGGCAATGGTAATGTGGATGAAGAGGAAATGTTCTGATTCACACCAATTCAGGTACTAAAGTTCTTCATGATGTGCTATTCATACCTGATTAAGTGTGGCTCAGTTATTGAAGAGAGGATACTCATTGTCATTCAAAGATGATTGTTGTGTTATTTTTTATTGTCATGATGTAGAAGTGGCTAGGATTAAAATGCTAGGTAATAGCTTCCCAGTCAATTTTAGACAAGTCAAGCATGCTGTCTTATTATCTAAGCATGATAATTCAATTATATAGCACAAAAAGTTAGGCCACTTCAATGTAAATGCACTGGTTTATGTACAAACACATAACATGGTGAAAGGTCTGCCTGAAATTAGTAGAATTGAAGATGTTTGTGATACATGTCAGTATGGAAAAATGCATAGAAGGTCATTTCCAGCAACAAATGTAACTAGAGCTAAAAATAAACTAGAATTGGTCCACACTGATTTATGTGGTCCAATGAGCATACCCTCTTTGAATCAAAGTCTGTACTTTTTATTGTTTATTGATGACTTTACAAGAATGACGTGGGTGTATTTCTTGGCCAACAAAGCTCAGACTTTTGATGTATTTAAGAAGTTCAAAATTATGGTTGAAATGGAAAGTGGATGCAAGATTAAGGTGCTTAGATCAGACAATGGTAGGGAGTATACCTCCAACAAATTTAATGTTTTTTTGTGAAGACATGGGAATCAAGCATCAACTCACTATTCCTTATACTCCACAGCAAAATGGAGTCTCAGAGAGAAAGAATATAACAGTAATGGAGACGGCTAGAAGCTTAATTGCAGAGAAGAAATTGCCCAAGTCCTTTTAGGCAGAAGCTATCCATACATCAGTGTATATCTTAAATAGGCTTGCCACCAAAGCTGTTCAAGGTATGACACCATTGGAGGCTTGGATTGGTCTAAAACCCTCAGTGAAGCATATCAAAGTCTTTGGTTCAATTTGCTACACTCATGTAGCTGATGTGAAGAGAACAAAACTTGATGAAAAGGCTCAATTGAGAATTTTCATTGGTTATACAGTGAGTTCAAAAGGTTATAGGGTGTATAATGTTCAAACCAAGAAAATTTTGGTAAGTAGAGATGTGCAGTTTGATGAAGGAGCTCACTGGAATTGGGAAAACAAGCAAGTGCAAAGAGATAGCAGAGAGATTCAGCTTGAGATGAAGCCTATACAAGCTGAACAAAATGACCAGAATTCACATGATGATGTAGAAGTTGATGATGATCTGACAGTTGAGTTTGATTCTCCTGTTTTAAAGATAAAATCCTTAGCAAAAATTTATGAGAGATATAATGTTATGGTGAATGAACCTTCCAGCTATGAGGAAGCTTCAAAGATAGAGGAATTGAGGATTGCAATGCAGAAGGAGTTGAAAATGATTGTAAAAAATGAAACATGGCAGCTGGTTCCTAGACCATGTAATAGAAAGATTATTGGTGTTAAATGGGTTTATAGAACCAAATTGAATCCAAATGGTTCTATAAACAAGTATAAAGCTAGACTAGTGGTAAAAGGGTATTCACAAGTAGCAGGAGTTGATTTTGGAGACACTTTTGCTCCTGTGGCAAGACATGAAACAATCAGGTTGCTTGCTGCCTTGTCTACTCAACATGAATGGAGATTGTATCATCTTGATGTCAAGTCAGCATTCCTCAATGGAAGTCTACAAGAAGAAATTTATGTAGAAGCCACCAGGGTATGTGATTTCTAGGCATGAAAGTGATGTTTATAGGCTTCTCAAAGCCTTATATGGTTTGAAGCAGGTCCCAAGGGCCTGGTATAGCACAGTTGATACTTATTTTCTGTAAAATGGTTTCAAAAGGAGTCAAAATGAAGCTACCTTGTCTGTTAAAACTGATGGGAATGGCAATAAGATTATTGTCTCCTTGTATGTTGATGACTTATTGGTTACTGGTAATAATGATGATGGTATTGTCAAGTTTAAAGAAAGTATGCTCAAGGAATTTGAGATGTCAGATCTGGGTATAATGAATTACTTTCTTGGAATAGAAGTGCATCAACTCAATTATGGCATTTTTCTGACACAAAGGAAGTATGATATGGGTGTTTTGAGGAAGTTCAAGATGGAAAGCTGCAAGCCTGTTTCAACACCTCTTGCAATCAACGAAAAACTCACCAAGTCAGATGGTGATGCAAAGGCTGATGAATCAAATTACAGAAGTCTAGTTGGCAGTCTATTGTATTTGACAGCAACTAGACCTGACTTAATGTATCCTTCTGGTCTTTTTTCAAGATTTATGCACTCTCCCAGCCTTACTCACTTTGGAGTTGGGAAGAGGACCTTGAGATACTTGAAAGGGACTTTAGACTTAGGCATTTGGTATGAAAAATCTGATGGAGAATTGATTGGATATGTGGACAGTGACTGGGCAGGGTCTCTTGATGATTCTAAAAGCACGACTGAGGCAAAATATATAGCTGCAGCAGCAGCAACTAACCAAGCAATTTGGATCCGAAAGGTCCTTGCTGATTTAAACTTTATTCAAGCTAAGCTTACTGTATTATGGTGTGATAATATTTCAACTATTTCGATGGCAAAAAATCCCGTTCAACATGGAAGAACCAATCATATCAATGTGAAGTTCCATGCCATTCGAGAGGCTGAAAAAGATGGAGAAGTGAAATCGGTTCATTGCAGAACTGAGGAACAAGTTGCTGACATTCTCACTAAAGCACTTGGCTATGGTCAGTTTAATGTCTTAAGGGCAAAGCTTGGAGTCTCCAAGAAAAATTTTAAGGAGGAGTGTTGAAGTTTAAAAGTTTCCTAAGAGACTCCAAGTCTGTTGCTGTTTTGTTCATTTTCGGTTATGGTTTATTTGTTATGTCATGGCTATTGTTTAGTTAGTTTACAATGTATTTAGTTAGCTTCCAATGGTTTAAGTTGTATTAGTTTTAGCTAGCTTGGTTCTGTCACCAATGTTTGTGGTGTTAGGTGTGGTTTTTTTGTTTTTCTGTTTTTTTATATCATGGGTTGATGTAATTAGTTTTAACAGCTATGCTTAGCTGTTTTTCACTCATGTATTTTTATATATGTTTTGTTGCGTTTGTTTCAATATATTCATCTAAGAATTTCTATGTTTCTCTTATGATTATGGTTTGATGTTTTATGGATGTTTATGGTTTGGAATTGCCAACAGTATTGAATTGGAGAACGATTTCGAAAGAGGGGAAATAGAGAGAGCTATAAAAGTGCTGATAGTAGAAAAAAGAAGGGAAAGAGATCGGACAAAGAGCAGCTGAATTGAAACTAGAGCTTGAACTTTCTATCCACAAAGGCGGTTCTTCGTATAATTCCTTGAACGAATTAGTTGAGCTTATCGTGTCAATTTAATGCCTCCATTTTTACTCGCATCAGTTATTGCTTTAAATTTCTAATATTCCTTGAGTTATGCTTGATTAGATACTCTAATAAGAATATATTATGAACAATAATAAAGGGTAATTGTTCTTTTCTTAATCAAATACACTAGAGCTTTCTCCTCCACTAATTACAATGTTTGTACTGATCACAAACTGAAGTTGGTATCATCCAACACATTACAAACTGATCAGAGTCATTGTAAATTCACAACCAAGATAGAAAATGTGAAAATTTAAACAATTAAGATATGATTTTGCAGGGCAGAAAACTTGTAATAAGCCCTATGCATAAACTTGTTCCAGCCTCCTTTAGTAGCTTATTAAATGAAGACAGAAGTTTCATTTCATGGCTTGATAAGCAAACCGAAAGTCAGTTATATATGTGAGTTTCGGAAGCATGACTACTGAGGAGGAGAAAGAAGTAGCATACATGGATTTTGAAGTAGCCAACAGCAAGCAACCTTTCTTGTGGGTGATTAGGCCTGGTTCAGTTCACATGTCGGAGTCTGTAGATTTACTGCTTGATGATTTTAAAGTGTCGGAGAGAGAGGCTGTATAGTGAAATGGGCACTGCAAAAGGAAGTGTTGGCTCATAGTGCCGTGGGGGGATTTTGGAGTCACTATGGTTGGAATTCGTCCCTTGAAATTGCAAGTGAAGGAGTTCATATGATTTGCAGACCATTTTCTAGGGATCAGAAGATAATCGGCAGACATGTGAGCCAGATATGGAGGGTTGGGGTTGAATTGGAGAACGTTTTCAAAAGAGGGAAGATGGAGAGCAATAAAATCGCTGATGGTAGAAAAAGAAGGAGAAGAGATCAGGCAGAAAGCAGCGGATTTGAAACTAGAGCTTCAACTTTCTGTCCAGAAAGGCGGTTCTTCACATAGTTCCTTGAATGAATTAGTCGAGCTTATCATGTCGGTTTAATTCCTCCATTTTACTCACATCAGTTATTGCAATATCTTTTACCATCAAAATCTGCTCTGCAATAAATTTCAATATTCATTGGGTGATGCTTGATTAGATACTGTAATAAGCATATATTAAGCAGATGAATATCAAAAGGGTGATTGTTCTTTTCTTGATGAAATAAACTATAGCTTTATCCTCTCTTAATTTTATTGTTGGTACTGATGACAAACTGTACAGATGGGCACATTTTAATACTAAAAAAATAAAAATAAAGTTGATGTATAGCAAGCAGAAACACAAGGAAAATCCAACAACTGCTAACACATAATTGTTGTTTTGTGTCTAATGGCATAGTTAATTAAAAGGCCATAAGATTTTTAATCAAGTCAATGTTTTCATAAAACAATTATATAAACTTAATTATTGGTGCATGTGGTTGAACTTACTTGAGTTTTGGCTCCACATCAAACATGCCAATATGTCATGCCTTCAAAAAGTTGCATTATTAGGATTTCTTGCTGAGTGCTAGGCTAACATTTTCATCAGTTTCAGAGCAAACCTCCCAGACCAGAAGATTGAGAGATGGAAAAACAAGGAGATGGATTTCACCAGCTGGTGCTCGTTCCATATCCGTTGCAAGACCACGTAACTCCATTACTTCAGCTAGGCATCATCCTTCACTCCAGGGGATTCTCCATCACAGTTGCTCAGACCAAATCCTATTCTCTTGAAACTTCTAGTCATCCTGATTTTGACTTCCTACCATTACCATTGGATGAATCAATACCGTCCAAACATAATAATTCTGTTGATTTCGTAACCGTTATAACAAGTCTCAACTCAAGTTGCAGGTTCTCTCTCCAGGAACTGCTGATTGAGATGATCCAAAAACAGGAACAACAAGAACGTCTTCCTTGCATTATATATGATGTTGACAAATTAGCTCAACTACCACCTTCTATCTACCACCACCTATCTACCACCATCTACCCACCACCAATGAGGAAATCAAACCACCAACCATTAACCACCTTGTTGAAAATAGGGGAGGGTTGTCTCTACCTTTCCCTATAAATAAGACCATCAGCAAAACAAGGGATATCAATAGGCAAGAAGCAATTCAGTATTCAGTGCTTCCAGAGAGTGTTCATGGGAGTTGAGAGAAAAACTCTAGTTTTGTATTATTTCTGAAATAATAAAGTTTGATGCCTCCCGTGGACGTAGGCAATTGCCGAACCACGTAAATATCTATATTTTTGTGTTGTGTGCACTTTTCTTTATAATTTATGGCCATTTCCGCAATAAATTGGTATCAGAACTTTGGTTTTTTGTAAAGTCTGGAAATTTTGAAGTGCTCGAATCACTGTTCGGAGGATACCTTTGTGTTTCTCTCAAAAATACGATTCCAACGCCGGTGACCACATCTAAAACGGAGCTCTAACAAACTCTCTAACTTCGGTCAAAATTCGGTAAACATTGGAAAAAAATTCATATTTTTTTCTGCAAATTTTCAAGGAAGAAGACGATACTGTAGCAGCCACATCATCCGACACGTCAGCTGCCACATCGTCGCACAGTCATCCACCACGTCATCAATAGCCATCCACATCAGCTCTAGTCATCCGCCACGTTAGCACCAGTCATCCGCCATGTCAGCATCAGTCATCCGCCACGTCAGTGAAAAAATCCACCAGATCGGCCACGTCAGCTTAGCAGTCGCCACGTCATCACCAGATATGCGCCACATCATCTCAGTTGGGCCGGTCAATAGCCACATCATCACCAGTCATCTGCCACGTCAGCTACCATCCACGTCAGTGCCACATCGTCAGTCAGAATATTCTGTTTCCATCAGAGAATATTCCATTTCCGTCAGGATATTTCGTTAGCCTAACGGAATATTCCTGAGTCAACTCGGTATAGAAGTGTTTTTGCCCAACTCAGTGCAATTTTCACCTGTTTTCGACCGAGTCAGACCTATTTCTAACTATTTCGACCGTTCCGGACGCAATCGTGCCATCAGTTTCAACTAATTCTACTTGTAAGTACTATTTGTGACTTACTCACGCTTTATTAACTCTGTTTTTGGGCACGATGGGTGATCCAAAAGCTGGAGAAAACTTGGAAAAATCAACTGAACCTCAAACCTCGACATCAACCAGTAGTTCTTGGCAAAGGAGCTCGATATATAATGCATAGTTTGATATTGAGAAGTTTGACGGCACCAACAACTTCGGCATGTGGCAATGCGAAATTATGGATTTGTTATTCCGGGAAGGATCAGACATTGCTTTAAGTTCCAAACCCAAGGTATTTCCGATGAAGATTGGAAATATGTAAATCGTCAAGCCTGTGGAACAATTCGGTTGTGTCTAGCCAAGGACCAGAAGTACTTTGTCATGAAGGAGACTATGGCATCAAGTCTCTGGAAAAAACTGGAGGACAAGTACATGACAAAAAGCATAAAGAATTGACTCTACCTGAAGAATAAGCTTTTTCGATTCCAATACAAGAAAGGTATTTCTATGATTGAGCATTTGGATAATTACAATAAAATTCTCGCTGATTTACAAAATTTAGATGTTGAAATTAGCGATGAGGATAAAGCACTATTGTTGTTAAATTCACTGCCTGATACCTATGAACACTTAACCACAACTCTGTTATATGGAAAGGATGAGGTTAAATTCATAGACATTTCTAATGCTCTAGTGAATAATGTGTATCGGAAGAAGGATCAGCTTGATCACAGAGACTCAACATCAGAAGCACTGACTGTTTCCCGAGGCATGACAAACAATAGAAGATTTGGAGTACCTAGTGAGCGTGGTAAATCTCGCTCAAAATCAAGAGGAGAATCATCATTCAGACGTCCTGTGAAGGACAAGTGTGCCTATTGTCATCAGAAAGGGCACTAAAAGAAAGATTGTCTAAACAAGGACAAATCTAATGTGAATGTTGTAGAAAAAGATGATGATGGAGAGGATTCAGCTTTTACAGTTTCATCATCAGACAACCATTCTAATAAATGGATTCTAGATTCCGACTATTCCTATCATATGTGTCTCAACAGGCAATGGTTCTCAAGCTTCCAGGAGCTTGACAGGGGAGTTGTACTTATGGGCAACGACAATACATGTCGAACGAAAGGGATAGGAACTATTCATTTGAAGATTCATGATGGTACAACCAGACGATTGACAGACTTCAGGTATGTCCCTGATTTAAAGAAAAACCTCATTTCACTGGGGGTCTTAGACTCTAGCGGTTACAAGGTGACCATGGAAGGTGGAGTTCTGAAAGTTGTACGAGGTGCATTCTTGGCAATGAAAGGAACTCGACAGAGAAATCTATATTTTCTGGACGGGTACACAGTCACAGAGAGAGCAGCCGTCTCCAGCAGTTCCGACGATGAACCATCTGATACTTCCCGACTCTGGCATATGCGCTTAGGGCATGTCGGGGAGAAGACTTTGCAAGGTTTGGTGAAGCAAGGTATTCTGAAAGGTGCCAAGACATGTAAACTTGATTTCTGCGAGCATTGTGTCATGAGAACATTGGAAGACAAGTTCGGCACCGCCATTCATCGTACAAAAGCAACACTGGATTACATTCACACTGATGTTTGGGGGCCTTCCAAAAATGCTTCATTGGGACGTAAACATTATTTTGTGACTTTTATTGATGATTTCTCCAGGTATATCTGAGTATATACCATGAAGCATAAAGATGAAGTTCTAGATATCTTTCTTTAATGGAAGAAGATGATTGAAACCCAGACAGGCAGAAAAATCAGAAGGCTCAGATCAGACAATGGCGGAGAATACAAATCAGATCCTTTCATGAAATACTGTCAGAATGAAGGGATAATCAGACATTTTACAATTTCTGGTACGCCACAGCAAAACGGCGTTGCAGAACGGATGAACCGTACTTTTGTGGGGAAAGTTTGATGTATGCTTTCTCAATCTGGCCTTAGCAAGGCATTCTGGGCAGAGGTTTTGATGTATGCCTCTCATATTGTCAACAGACTACCCGCTTCTGCACTTGATGGGAAAACTCCCAAAGAGGTATGGTCTAAACAACATGTTTCTGATTACGACCGATTACATATATTTTGATATCCAACATACTTTCATGTTACTCAATTCAAACTGGATCCTCGAGCCAAGAAAGCTATTTTTATGGGCTTTAGTGAAGGAGTTAAGGGATTCAGACTATGGAATTCCGAGTCAAAGAAGATCATCGTGAGTCGAGATGTTACCTTTGACGAATCTGCAATGCTGAAGCAGACACCTCGAGACACAGAATGAGAATCCAAATTATCTGCGACAGGTGGAGTTTGAGACTCTCAAGAAGTCAGAAAATGCTTCTCCGATAGTCGATCATTCTGATGATGATCTTGATAGCCAGGATGAGATATAAGTTGAGGTGGAGGATACAACACCACTATCTGAGACCAGACAACAACCTGAATCTATTGCCACCAGCAGACCGAAAAGAGATATTCGGAGGCCTGCTCGTTACACAGACATTATGGCATATGCTCTTCCAGTTACTGATGATGAAGTCTCGTACATATACAGAGAAACTATGGACTGTACCGACAATGTCAAGTGGAAGATGGCAATGGTTGAGGAGATGAAATCACTTCACCAGAATGAAACTTGGAAGTTGACACAACTTCCAAAGGGAAAAAGAGCTATTGGGTGCAAATGGGTCTATGCCAAGAAGGAATGTGTTCTTGGCAAAGACAATATCATATACAAAGCCAGATTGGTAGCGAAAGGATACGCACAGAAAGAAGGAATAGACTACAATGAGGTATTCTCACCAGTTGTCAAGCATTCGTCTATTCAGATCCTATTGGCTTTGGTTGCACAATTTGATCTCGAGTTAGCTCAACTCGACATGAAGACTGCATTTCTCCATAGTACTTTGAACGAAGAAATTTATATGTCTCAGCCAGAAGGGTTCAAAGTTCCAGGACCTGAGAATTGGGCTTGCAAGCTAAACAAATCCCTGTATGGTTTGAAGCAGTCACCGCGACAGTGGTACAAGCGGTTTGACAGCTTCATGATGACTCAGAAGTACACACGTAGTCATTTTGATCACTGTGTATACTTTCGCAAACTCCAAGATGGTACATTTGTCTATTTGCTCTTATATGTGGATGATATGCTGATAGCATCTAAGAGCAAGGTGGAGATCGATAGGCTGAAGGCTCAATTGAGCTCAGAATTCGACATGAAGGATCTTGGAGAGGCCAAGAAGATTCTTGGTATGGAGATCAAAAGGGACAGAGCAAAAGGGACCATTTGTTTGACACAGACTCAGTATTTGAAGACTGTGCTTCAGAGGTTTGGCATTGATAGCAAGTCTAAACCTGTAAGCACACCGTTGGCACCACATTTCAAGCTAAGTGCACTGATGTCACCGACTACTGATGATGCAAAGAGGGAAATGGATCATGTTCCTTATGCAAATACAGTTGGTGCCTTAATGTATGTGATGGTGTGTACCAGACCCGACATTTCACACACCGTAAGTATGGTGAGCCGTTACATGCACAATCCTGGTAAGGGCCACTGGTAAGCTGTGAAATAGATTTTACGGTATATCCATGGTACTGTAGATGTTGGTTTGAAGTTCGAGAGAGATCAGACGATTGATAAACATATCGTAAGATATGTTGATTCTGATTATGCTGGTGATTTAGATAAGCGCCGATTTACTACTGGTTATGTGTTCACTATGGCAGGAGGACCAGTAAGTTGGAGATCAACTTTACAGTCAACAGTGGCTTTGTCTACTACTGAGGCAAAGTATATGGCTGTAACAGAAGCTTTCAAAGAAGCCATTTGGTTTTATGGTTTAATCAAGGATTTTGGCATTGTTCAAAAAAGTGTGGAGATTTTCTGTGCCAGCCAGAGTGCCATTTGTTTGGCAAAGAACCAAGTCCATCATGTTCCCACCAAGCATATAGACGTACATTACCATTTTGTTCGGAAAATAGTAGATAAAGAGAACATTCTACTCTAGAAAATCGGAACTGCAGATAATCCTGCAGATATGTAAACAAAGGTGATAACAGGGATCAAGTTCCAACATTGCTTGGACTTGATTAATATCTCTCGAGCTCATATCACATAAGGGCATAATGGATGCAGCATTGATTGGTGGATTCTCGCCAAGGTGGAGATTGTTGACAAATTGGCTCAACTACCACCTTCTATCTACCACCACCTATCTACCACCACCTACCCACCACCAATGTGGAAATCAAACCACCAACCATTAACCACCTTATTGAAAATGGGGGAGGGTTGTCTCTACCTTTCCCTATAAATAAGATCATCAGCAAAACAATGGATATCAAGGGGCAAGGCAAGAAGTAATTCAGTATTCAGTGCTTCCAGAGAGAGTTCTTGAGAGTTGAGAGAAAAACTCTGTTTTTGTATTATTTCTGAAATAATATAGTTTGTTGCCTCCCGTGGATGTAGGCAATTGCCGAACCACGTAAATATCTGTGTTTTTGTGTTGTGTGCACTTTTCTCTATAACTTCTGGTCATTTTCGCAACATATGATTCACTCATGTACTCTACAAAAGAGGTGGCTCATCATCTGAAGTTACCAAGCATCATGTTCGACACTAGTTGTGCTACTTTTATGCGTGTATGTCCTGAAATCCAAAAGCCAGGTTACTCTTCTTTCCAAGGTAGGTAAACTCAAAATTTATTTTCAGCGATTCTAAGATAGTTTTTGTAACTGGTCAAATTATGAGCATAACCGAGATGGATGAATTTTGATGTAGATTCTAAGTCAATTGAGCTAGTGTCAGGACTCCATCCACTTAGATTCAAAGATCTACCTGATTACGATGCCAAAAACAAATATGCCTTTCTGCAAATTGTAGATGGTGCACATAATTTAGATACATCTTTAGCTATAGTTTTCAATAGCTCGGATTGCCTTGAACGACCATCGTTGGCACAACTTCGACAAATATATAAAGTTCCAATCTTCCCAATAGGCCTATTGCACAAACTTGCCCCGAGCAGCCTTCTCTAGTACTACTAGTAGATTAATTGAAGAGGACAAAGCTTCATTGCATAGCTTGACAAGCAACCGGAAAACTCGGTTATATATGTGAGTTTGGGAAGCATTGCTTCTTTGGATGAGAAATAGCTAGCCGAAATGGCTTGGGGACTAACCAACAGCAAGCAACCTTTCTTGTGGGTGCTTAAGCCGGATTCAGTTCATGGATCAGAAGCTATAGCTCTATTTTCTGATGATTTCAAAGAAATTACCGGAGAGAGAAGCTATATAGTGAAATGGGCACCACAAAAACAAGTGTTGGCACATTAGGCTGTGGGAGGATTTTGGAGTCACTGTGGTTGGAATTCAACCATTGAAAGTATAAGCGAAGGGGTCCCTATGATTTGTAGACCATTCTTTGGTGATCAAAACATAAACACCAGACATATAAGTCATGTGTGGAGAGTTGGGATTGAGTTGGAAAATGATTTGAAAAGAGAAGGAATAGAGAGAGCTATAAGAAGATTGATGGTAGAAAATGAAGGGGAGGAAATGAGACAGAGAGCAGCTGATTTGAAGCTGCAACTTGAGATTTCAATTCAGAAAGGTGATTCTTCATATAATTCATTGAATGGATTAGTAGAGCTTATCATGTCGGTCTAGTGCCCCATGAAAAAATATAAGAAATATGTTGTTGGGTTTGTGATTTCTTGATGTTTGTAAAATGTTGTAATCATGCTATGTATAATAATGCTGTTGTATTAGAAACTATGTTTGTGAAGTGTCATAGTTGCAATCAAAATTTGGACTTGCAAATGAAAGAAACAATAAATTACCATAAACTTTATATATAGGAATTAGATATATTACTGAATGTGAATTCTCGGGCCATGTAATGCAGCTAGAGGATGATGTTGGGGCCATTTTCTGCAGAGGGCGTGTTGAAAAGTTTCCAACTTGGTAGCTGTTCTTCAATCGAAAGCTCTTCTTTGCATCCAGACTTGAAAGCTAAACGGAAGCTGTTCTTCTTCAATGGTTAGAAACCCGGTTCGCTAATTGCTTTGAAGAATCTCCTGATAATAATATTTTTGGATTTGATTTTGACCTAAAAACAGAGACTTTTTTTTTTGTTTGGGGCTTTTTGAAAAAAGGTTGAAAATCGAACAAACCCTAAAAAAAAAGGTTAAAATAACCGAGAAGAAGAAGAAGTTATCTGGTATTAATGTCGGAAATTGCTGATTGTCGTCAAAGTAACGGTTTTTTTAAATGCTTCTGTAAAACTACCGTTGTTGTTGCGATTTTTGTTGATTAAAAGACTGTATTATATACAGAAGAAGACCAGAGCTATAATTAAATACGAGATTACAACTTGAATGTTTGATAATCAAGCCTTGTATGGCTTCAAAGTGACATAATAAACTCTACTAATTCCTTCAATGAATTATAAGAGGAACCATTTTTTTGGATGCAAAGTTGAGTCTTCAGCTTCAGAATTACAGCTCTTTGCTTGATCTCTTCCCCTTCTTTTTCAACCATCAACTTTTTTATAGCTTTCTCTATCTCCTCTCTTTCCAAACCATTCTCCAATTCAATCCCAACTCTCCATACATGGCTTATGCATCTTGAATTTATCCTTTGATCCCCAAATATCGGTAAACAAATCATGGGAACCCCTTCGCTTATACTTTCAATGGTTGAATTCCATCCGCAGTGAGTAAAAAACCCTCCCACAGCGCGGTGTGCTAGCAATTGCTCCTGTGGTGCCCATTTCACTATGCACCCTCTTTCTCCAACAGTTTCTTTAAAATCGTCGGACAATAAATCAGCATAATACGATCCATGAACTGAACCATACCTAAGCACCCACAAGAAAGGCTGGTTGCTGTTGGCCAGACCGCAAGCTATTTCTGTTAACTTCTTCTCATCCATGATTACAAGGCTTCCGAAACTTACATATATTACGGAATTCTCAGTTTGCTTGTCAAGCCATGTAATGCAGCTATGGTCCTCCTCCCATAAACTACTAGAAGATGCTGGAGCAATTTTCTGCATAGGGCCTATCGAAAAGTTTGGAACTTGGAATTGTTGTTGGAATTCTGCCAATGGTGATTGTTCAAGGCAGTCCATGCATTCTCAAGGTGGTCCATGCATCTAAGTCCTTGTTTTTCCATCTCACTTTCTTTAGGAGGGGTTTGCTTTGCATATCTAATCTCAGTTCACATGTATTTAACACAGCTTTGAGTGCTTTTCACAAGGTGGTCCAGTTAACAAACTCACATGTAGAAAAACCACAAAATCTGGAAAAAGGGTACAATTATAAGATAAGTAGAATGCATTTTTGTCAACCATTAAAATTTGGCATAGATACAGCCATAACCATATCCTAAAGTACCATCAAATAATTCTTCCACACGAATAACATTGCGAATAACATTGCACATATAAAAAGCATAAACTAGAGCAGCAAATACTACTACTGAATAGAGAGATACACATAATAATTAATACCTTCCACCACAGTGGTAGAAGATTGTTTTGGGAGTTTTTGTGGGTGAATTGATTGTCAAATTTCAAAAAAGTGGATGTGGGTGTGGGTGTGGGTGCATATATCATATATGTGGACTGCAGACTGCCGTTGGACTTCAAAAGGTTGCATTATTGGGATTTCTTGCTGAGTGATGTGAGTGTTGATTCTGGATTCTGGTCTATGATGTGAAGTGTGAACCAGGCCTAATCACCCACAAAAAAGGTTGAATCTGAGACGATGAATGAAGCTGAGGAACAAGTTGCTCCTGTGACATCATTCTATCCAGACTCCACAGAAGTCATTCTGCATAGGGCCTATCGAAAAGTTTGGAACTTGGAATTGTTGTTGGAATTCTGCCAATGGTGATTGTTCAAGGCAGTCCATGCATTCTCAAGGTGGTCCATGCATCTAAGTCCTTGTTTTTCCATCTCACTTTCTTTAGGAGGGGTTTGCTTTGCATATCTAGTCTCAGTTCACATGTATTTAACAATTAACACGGCTTTGAGTGCTTTTCACATGGTGGTCCAGTTTTCACATGTATAAAAACCACACAATCTAGAAAAAGAGTACAATTATAAGATAAGTAGTACGCAATTTTGTCAACCATTAAAATTAGGCGTATCCCGAGATACCATCAAATAATTCTTCCACACGAAAAACATTTCGTATATAAAAAGCATAGACTCGAGCAGCAAATGCTACTACTGAATAGAGATACACATTTTCCTCCAGATCCCTAAATTCCCATGCCCCCATCCCTATTTAGGGAAAAAAAATTGAAAAAATGGGAAAATTGGTGGGGATGGGGATAGGGATGGGGTAAGGAGATCCCTTCCATCCCCATTTCCCCATTTTCCTTACAAATATATTGAGATGGGGACCCTTTCCCCCTTCCTCCATCCCCATTTTCTCATTTTCTCCGAAACATATATATATATATATATATATATATATATATATATATATATATATATTTGTATTCTTTAAAAACCATAACTATATAAACTCATTTACTCTTTTAACTTCAAATTCTAAATCCTAAATTTAATGTTTGTGTTACTTCATATGCGAAGTTGGTTTTATTTAAAACTTTGAATTATTTGAAACACTTTATTTTGTAATGGATTTTATTTTATATTTAAAATGTATTAATAGATTTTTTTTGTATTTGTAATAGAAAGTTTGTTTTGTTGTTTAATTTATAATTTTTAGTCAAACGAAGAAATGGGGAAACGGGGGAATGTGGAAAACGGGGAAATGGGAAAAAAACGGGAAAAATTGAGGAACTGGGGTTGGGGATGGAGATACCTCCCCCAAAATTCTCCATCCCCATTTTTTCCAAATGGGGAAACAGGTGAGAATGGATGAGGGGTCTGGTAAGTGGGGATGAGGATGGGGATGGGGATGGAGAGACCTATATCCATCCTCATTTCTTAAATGTATATCTCTACTCTGAATTTTGAATACTAATCAGTTTCAAGTTCAACACCACAGCAACAGTAAAATCTCTCAATATACCAAACATAGAATTGTGTCTCAACATGTGATTTCAATATCCTTCTTGTTTGGGAACAATGACAGTGAGAACACCATTCTCCATTGAAGCTTTGATCTGATCCAACTTCACATTGAGGTTTCTTGAGAAAACTCCTTTAGTGGATTCCAAAACGGATCAAATATGCTGCTGTTTTCAAAGTTGCAGAAGAAGCTTGGAATCATCACCATTTTCTGTCCAAGTGTGAGGTTGACCAATTAACAGTGACAATGGCCAAAATTATTAGAAGGGAAACTGCGGGCATCACAATGTTACATCAAGAATAACAAGGAATAACTAACATATATCGAAAAGATACCATACTCATATGTCATATGTGAATTGTGAATTTGTGATATGTCCTCAGCTTCTTTTAGTTTATAGAACTCTAAATTGAGGAATTTTGCCAACCAGACAACCTTTTGATATTCAAGAAATTCATAGGATATTACAACACTGGAGTTATACAAGAAAAACATAAGACCTTATAGTTTCAAATTTTTGAAAATTCACAAGGTTATTTTCATAACTAAAATATCTTGGCTTCAGACAATCAAACTGAAATAAGAAGCTCTACTAAATTGTTCAGAGAATTATAAGTGGAACCGCCTTCTTGAATGCAAAGTTGAGCCTTCAACTTCAAATTTACAGCTCTTTCCCTCATCTCTTCCCCTTGTTTTTCAACCATCAACCTTTTTATAGCTTTCTCTATCTCCTCTCTTTCCAAACCATTCTCCAATTCAATCCCAACTCTCCATACATGGCTTATGTATCTTGAACATACCCTTTGATCGCCGAACGTCGGTCTACAAATCATAGGAACCCCTTCACTTATACTTTCAACGGTTGAATTCCATCCACAATGAGTAAAAAATCCTCCCACGGCACGGTGTGCTAGCACTTGCTCCTGCGGTGCCCAATTAACTATGCAGCCTCTTTCTCCAACAGATTCTTTAAAATCATCAGACAATGAATCATCAGCAGAATTTGATCCATTAACTGAACCAGGCCTAAGCACCCACAAGAAAGGTTGCTTGCTATTGGCCAGACCCCAGGCTATTTCTGCTAGCCCCTTCTCATCCATGATTGCCATGCTTCCAAAACTTACATATATTACTGAATTCTCAGTTTGCTTGTCGAGCCATGTGATGCAGCTATCGTCCTCTTCCCATAAACTGCAAGATGACGTCGGAGCCATTTTCTGCATAGGGCCTATCGAAAAGTTTGGAACTTGGAATTGTTGTTGGAATTCTGCCAATGATGATTGTTCAAGGAAATCCATACTATTCCAAATGATGGCTGAAGACGTTCCTGTATTTCGTAGCGTGGCTGTTAGCCGAATTAAGGAATCTTGATTTTTGTAATCATAAATAGGTAGATCTTTGAATCTGAGGGGATGCAAGCTTGGCACTAGCTCCATTGATTCAGAAACTGCATAAAAAAATGTAGTCAAAAGGAATCAGATGCTTGTTTTGAGCGAAAATTCATTGTTAAACAACTTTAATAAACACTCACAATTCATTGAAAAAATATATTTATATCGAGTTTGCATACCTTGTGGAGGGATACAACCTTCTTCTAAAAGTTTAGGACATGCAAAATATGTTAGCCAAGAGGTCGC
The DNA here is from genome assembly GCA_032871835.1 of Dipteronia dyeriana. NCBI lineage: Eukaryota > Viridiplantae > Streptophyta > Magnoliopsida > Sapindales > Sapindaceae > Dipteronia > Dipteronia dyeriana. The sequence goes on along the minus strand of CM065301.1, from coordinate 2,802,560 downwards.
ACTGCTGGTGCGTAAGATGATGCTTGGTAGCTTCAGAGAATGAGCAATTGCTTCTACAGAGTACATGAGTGCATCATAAATTACGCAAGGAAACCCTTCTTGCTGTTTCTGTTCCTCCTCTACCATCCGAGTCAATAGTTCTTGGAGAGAAGCTCTGTAACTTGAGTTAAGATTCGACAGAAAAACTGCAAAATCATCGAAATCACTTAGTTCTAATGATGATGATGAGTCATCTGACAACAATGGTTGGAAGACAAAATCAGGATGATTGTTGTGAGTGTTTGGAGAATTGAACTGGGTGTGAGCAACTGTGATTGAGAATCCCTTGGAATGAAGAACGGTGCCTAGTTGAAGCATCGGATTTATGTGGCCTTGAAGGGGGCATGGAACTAGCACCACCCGGCGACATCTAAGTCCTTGTTTTTCCATCTCTCTCTCTTTCTTTGGAGCAGTACAAGGTCTCAAAATAATCACTCAATAAATATCTTCTTATCCTATCAACAGCAAGCAACTCATGCCACGAAAGCTTAGACATGTCATGTCAGTGTGGAGCCGGTAAATGTACAAAATGTCAACAGAATTTGATACACGAACTTGCCTAAGCAAAAACACCCACGAGAGAGGTATTTCTTCTACTAACTCTTTCTCATCCACGATTACTATGCTTCCAAAACAACTTAGATATATCACTGAATGTGAATTCTGAGGTTGCATTTCAAGCCATTTAATGCAGCCAGAGGATGTTGGAACCAGTTTCTGTTGAGGGTTTATAGAAAAAATTTCAACTTGGAAGCTTTTCTTCAATCGGAAGAAACCCAATTTGGCAATTACATCCATTTGACCTAAAAATGGAAACTTTTAAGAAGATCCGGTTAGGTTTTCGGGTAGGTGGGAAATCTGATTCATATTCCAAAGTAAAATAAAAACAGCCCAGACTATCTCTGACGTGGAAAATCACGTCAGGAATGTTTTGCTGATGTGTTAATACATGTGAGCAAGACAGGGTGATGTGTGCAGACACGTCATCCAGTAATAATGACGTGCCCGGTCGAGGTGAGTCTTTTACAGAGCAACAATGGAGGAGTTTCCTTCAGATGGTTCCTCACAATTTTTAAATAATGTTTTTTTATTAAGATTCTAAGATTGAATAATTAAAACTTGTACATAGAAAAATCCAGTAACGTTAACATCAAACTAACAACACTTTTACATGTTTTATTGAGAAAAACAGACACTTTGTCTTTCAAGACTCTTAACTAGAGATTTCAATAGTCTTTACATCAGATTTCTTGACTTCTTGCTTGGGAAAAGTGACAGTGAGAACACCATTCTCCATAGAAGCATCAATCTTCACATTTTCCGGCAACCTGAACCTCCTCGAGAACCTGCCTCTGCTTCGCTCCACGCGATGCCACGTGTCGTTGTTGTCTTCCTTCTCTACATTCCACCCTCCGCTAATCAGAATCACCTTGTCGTCTTCCACCTCCACCTTCACTTCCTCTTTCTTCATCCCCGGATGATCTGCCTTTAACACGTGTGCCCCTGGGGTCTCCTTCTAGTCCCACAATTGTCCTGACGAAACCAGAGGAGGAGATTGAAGGGAAACGAAAGTCCTGAAAAGGGTCCCAAACGTCGCAAGAGAAGGGATCGAAAAACTGTTGTTGTTGCTGCTGCTGCTGCTGCTGAATGGGTTTCTGAAGAAGGTTGGAATCATCATCGCCATTGATTATAATTTCTCTGATAACGAACGAGAGCTAAGCTGAGCTGAGCTTCAATGGAAGTTGAATTTGGTGGCTTAGAATTTGCTTGCTTTGATTTTCACTGGATGGTTTTGGATGAGAAAAGCAGTTGGTTATTTATGATGACAATTCGAAGCTTCTGGTTTTTTCGCACGCAATACAATTGCAAAGTTTCTAATTTCGTCTAGAAGGTTTTTGGCTTGCTTCGCTATGGACTTTAAAGACTATACTATTTTTTGTATAGAGAATAAATCAGACCCAACTTAGTTCAAGTTACCATCGATATGATTTGATTTCAACGAAAGCTCGAATAGGATAAAATTGAAAATACATCCGAAATACCTTACATCTTCCATTCAACATTCAATTTGAGTGATATGGTGAGTTAGCAGAATAAAGAATGAAGTTGGGCATAGCAACACTGCAACAGCAGTGTTTATGGTGAACCTGGAATGAACTAATGGTGCAATTGTAAACTGATAGCACTTGCTTCTTGAATATTAGCAATAAAACTGCATAGAATCTGACTCTGGTATTTTACTTCTTTTACTTTTCATTTATCATCACTTGGAGCAACTAAAGGTTCCCAAATTGGGAAAATTGAAAAATGTTTTGGATTCACATAATATACAATATGTCATTGCTTGCACGTCAAATTAGCTAGCAAGAATGCTAAATGCTAATGTTCTTGCCAAAGTGAGGCAAACCCTGAGAATTGGTCTAAGATTTTTTAAATTTCAGTTCATCAACTTTGACACAATTTCTATAGATGTCTATCTTCCTCAATCAAAATCCAAGTAGTGCATAGATGATTGGTTAGTATGAGGTTGAATTGTAAACAGTGACAATGACTAAAATTATTGGAAGAAAGACCTGACAACATTGACATTCACGAAATTATGGGATATTCAAACAAAAGGTTAAGTTATTCAAGAGATTACAATTTCAATATTTGATAATTCTCAGGGTTATTTTCGTGTCTAAAATGACATAGTATTTATGGCTTAAAAGTGACATAATAAACTCTACTGATTCATTCAGGGAATTATAAGAGAAACATTTTTTTGGATGCAAAGTTGACTCTTCAACTTCAGATTTGCAGCTCTTTGCCTTCTCTCTTCCCCATCTTTTTCAACCATCAACGTTTTTATAGCTTTCTCTATCTCATCTCTTTGCAAACCATTCTCCAATGCAATACCAACCATAAATGGCTTATGTATCTTGAATTTACCCTTTGATCGTAAAAACTTGGGTCTACAAATCATGGGAACCCCTTCACTTATACTTTCAATGGTTGAATTCCATCCGCAGTGGATGAAAAATCCTCCCACCGTGCGGTGTCCCAGCACTTGCTTCTGTGGTGCACAATTCACTATGCAGCCTCTTTCTTCAACAGTTTCTTTAAAATCATCGGACAATAAATCATCAGCAGAATTCGATCCAGGAACCGAACCAGGCCTAAGCACCCACAAGAAAGGCTGCTTGATGTTGGCCAGACCCCAACCTATTTCCGCAATTCCATAACAATGCCAAGAAAGGCTGCTTGATGTAATGCAGCTATAGTCCTCTTCCCATAAACTAGAGGATGCTGGTGCCATTTTCTGCATATGGCCTATTGAAAAGTTCGGAACTTGGCATTGTTATGGAATTGCGCCAATGATGATTGTTCAAGGCAGTCCATACTATTTCAAATGATGGTTGAAGATGATCCAGTATTTCGTACAGTAGCTGTTAGCTCAAGTAAGAAATCTTCATTTTTGAAATCGAAAACCGGTAGATCTTTGAATCTGATGGAATGAAAGCCTGGCACTAGCTCTACTGACTCAGAACCTGTATAAAAAAAATGGTAGTCTAAGGAATCAGAAACTGTTAAATGATAAAAATTTAAATTCAACAAACACTCGTGAATACAATTCATTGAAAAATTTATATATCTTGGGTCAGCATACCTTGTGAAGAAGGTATACGACCTTCTTCTCGAAGTTTTGGATATGCAAAATATGTTAGCCAAGAGATTTCACTGCTAGTGCGCAAGATGATGCTTGGTAGCTTCAGAGAATGAGCAACTGCTTCTACAGAATACATGAGTGCATCGTAAATTACGCAAATAGACCCTTCATGTTTTGATTCTTCAATATTGCTTTAAATATTTCACAAGAACTCTAAAGGTCTCTTTAATGGGTTCGGATTTGACACTTGTATGTTCTGCTTTTCTTTTCTTTTTTCTTCAGCTTTTCGAAACTTTTTTTCGTGTACATAATCACTCACTATAGCTTGTCATAACAACCGCAAGCAACTCATGTCAAATTGTCAACAAAAGCGTAGACATACCACAGAAGTGCGGAGCCGGTAACTGACAACACTCCATCAACAGAATTTGATACATTACATTCTACTAGCTCTTTCTCATCCATTGTTACTATGCTTCCAACACTTGGATATATTACCGAATGTGAATTCTCAGGTTTCTTTTTAAGTTTTTACAATCAGACTAACATTACATTACATTACTACTCTGTTTACACTTTGCAAGAAAAACAGAGACTTTGTCTCTGTCTCTCAAGTCTCAACCAGAGACTTCAATAGACTTTACTTCAGATTTATTCACTTCTTGTTTGGGAAGAGTGACAGTGAGGAGACCATTCTCCATGCAAGCCTTGATCTGATCCATCTTCACATTCTCTGGCAACCTGAACCTCCACGAAAACCTGCCTCTACTTCGCTCCATGCGATGCCACGTGTCGTTGTTGCCCTCCTTCTCCACATTCCTCTCTCCACTAATGAGAATCACCCTGTCATCTTCAACCTCTACTTTCACTTCCTCCTTCCTCATCCGCGGACCTTCAACATGTGTGCTTCAGGGGTATCCTTCCAGTCCACTCGAGTGTTGACAAAACCAGAGAAGGTTTCCTGAGGAAACTAAGAAGAAATCGAAGGAAACGAAAGTACTGAAAAGGGTCTCAAACATCGAAAGGGAAGGAATCGAAGAGGTTGTTGTTGTTGTTGTTGCTTTGGTTTCAGAAGAAGCTTGGAATCATCATCGCCATTGTTTATAATTTCTCCGAGAAAGAATGAGAGCATAGCTGAAATTCAATGGAAGTTGTATTTGGTGGCTTAGAATTTGCTTGCTTTGATTTTCACTGGATGGTCTTGAATGACCATTCGAAGTCTCTGGTATTTTTCCCGCGCAATCGTTGCGGTTTGGTAGTTATTAGTTACTTGTTAATGGAGTCTCTCCAGTGCATTTGCGAAAGTATCTAATTTTGTGGGCTTACTAAGAAGATTTGCTTTATATGGGCTTTCGAGCCCATCCTTTTGTTATGGAGATTGGGTTTGGCCCAATCTTAAACGGCCCAAAAATGAAAAAAAAAAAGCCTACAAACTTGTATATAAGATTATAAGTATATAATTAAGAACTTATTTTTGTGGTTTCGACGGGTTCGGTTTCAAATCGAAAAAATTCAAACCGTTGAACATTTGTGCAGGAAAGTTCTAGGTTATTTTTATTGATTTAAAGTGTATCTCAAATTAGAGAGAATCGACATTTAATACAAATTACATCTTACGTCCAATTTACGTTAAATAACTAAACTAGTAACATGTAAAGAAAATGAAATGAAGAGAAAGAAAACTGAGAGAAGAATAAACTCTTTTATTACCTTGCAAGACAAATTCAGGGGATTTTATACAAAGTTATATTCTAGCGGTAAAATATTTAAAAAGAAGACAATGACCGACAAAAAATCATTTTCTAGGTAATTCTATAGTAATTAACAAAATCTTGACGGCTTGAATCCTTTTGTAATAGTTGTGCATTCCACAAGATTAGCTTCCAACGGCTTTATTGTTTCTAACGTTCTTCCATTAGTTTTGCTAAAAAATTTGGTCCCCCCCCCGGCAAAGAGAGAAATCGAACGCCAAGCTTGTAACGAAAATCTCAAAGGAATCCCTCAATAAAGCTTCGGTTAAAATATCTGTAATTTGTTTGGTAGTAGGCATGTAACGGACTTGAAAGGCTTCATCAATAACACTCTCACAAATGAAATGATAATCAATTTCAATGTGTTTACTTCTAGCATGGAAAACAAGATTATGAGTCATGCAAATGGCACTTTTGTTGTCACAAAGAAGTAATGGACATCGTTCAAGTTGAATGCCAAGATCGTGAAAGAGATATTACAACCAAGTGAGTTCAGCAGCGGTTGTGGCAAGAGAACGATATTCAGCCTCAACACTAGATTTTGAAACTGTAGGTTGATTCTTGGAGGCCCAGGACACACAATTTGCACCAAGGAAGATACAATAACCAGTGGTGCTTCGTCTTGTTTGGGGGCAGCCAGCCCAATCTGCATCACAAAAAGCATTTAGAGTTAAAGAGCTTTGAGATAAATAGTGAATACCATGAGTTCCTTTAATGTAACGTAAGATGGTTTACAGCAAAAGATCCATAAAGTAAGGTATTGAAGATATCCATAAAGTTGGCAATACTCAGTGGCATCAGTTGGATCATCATCATCAGGTAAAGGATTAGGCTTGAGAGAAATATGAGTATTGATTTTAGAGGCTTCAAGCATTTTTGCTTTAGCAGGCATGTCATAGGCATATTTGGTTTGGAATAAAGAGAGACCACCAAATAAGTATTTCACTTCTAGGCCAAGAAAGTATGTGAGGTTGCCAAGGTCCTTAAGAGCAAATTCTTTGTTAAGGCTAGAAACTATATGAGAAATGAGGTATTCCGGATTAGTATTACATCATCTACATAAACAAGTAAAAGAATTAAATTAGTTCCATGATGATATATAAATAAAGAAAGATCAGTTTTGCTACATTTAAAACCCAAAGTGAAATGAGAATGAGATAGTTTAGAAAACCAAGCACGAGGCTCTTGTTTGAGATCATACAGTGACCTATGTAAGAGGCAAACATGTGTTGATAGGTTTGGATCCATAAATCTAGATGGTTGCTCCATAAAAACTCGCTCTTTAAAAATGTCATTGAGAAAAGCATTATTAACATCTAGTTGCTTGAGTAGCCATTTGAAATAAACAACAAGGGAAAGTATAACACGAATGGTTGGAGCCTTGACAACGGAACTGAATGTTTCTCCAAAATAAAGACCTAGGACTTAGGTGTAGCCCTTGGCTACTAAACGGGCTTTGAATATATCCACACTACCATCCTCTTTGTATTTTGTTCAATAGACCCATTTGGAGCCTATAACATTAGCAATTAGAACGAGGAACGAGGGACCATGTCTTGTTGCGTTGAAGGGGACTAATCTCTTCTTGTTTGGCATCTCTCCGGTTTGTAAACTTGAGGGCAGTCTTCAATGCTTTTGGTTTACTCAAAGAAACAAGGTAGACTGTATCAGGTTGTGATGAATTTGGTAGAGTGTTGCAAACATAGTCCTTTAAATAAATGGTAGGTATTATTTCTCTAGTAGGATGAGAGACTGAAGGAGGCAATGGAGGAGTGTATTCGATAGGGTCAGCATTAGTGGTGGAAGGTGAAGATATGGTAGTCTTAGTATTATCAATAGTTGGTTCAAAGGCTTGGGAATTAGGTGTAGGACTTGGTGGTAAGGACAAAGACGTATTTGAGACAATGTGTGAAAATGAATTTAAAGAGGGATCTTGATAGTCATCGATAAAAAGAGGTTGCTTGGACGAAGTTGATAAATCTAGAGGAGATGTGGATGGAGAATTTCCTAAAAACCATTCATCAAAGTTGGAAAAATTAGTTAGAGATAAATTTTGAGAAGAAATGAAATGAGAACCGTCTTTTTCTGCATATGGAAAGTATTTTTCATTAAAAACAACGTGTAGTGAAATATAAACACGATTGTTAAAGGGTCAAGTCATCTGTAACCTTTATATAATGGGCTATATCCGATAAACACACATAGAATTGTTTTCTTAGAAAAATTATGTATTGCAATTGTTTTTAGGTATGGAAAGCATTGAGACCCAAAGATATGCATACCCGAACAACCAGACCCGAATAACCAGAATTTCTTCTAAAAAGTTAGAGATAAGGAGTTTTCTTACCAAGTGAAGTGAGAGGCAATCTATTGATTAAATAAACAGAAGTTAAGAATGCATCAACCCAGAATTTTAAAGGGACTTTGGCATGAAAAAGTAAGGATATCATAGAAACAAAACGATAAGATTCTCACAGGATTCCCTCAAACTCAAGAAAGGAGTCGAGGCGGGTCCTATCACATTTTCCTCCGGATCCCTAAATCCTCATGTCCCCATCCCTATTTAGGAAAAAATAATTTGGGAAAAATGAGGAAATGGGTGGGGATGGGGATAAGGATGGGGAAACCTTAGACCCCCTTCCATCCTCATTTCCTCATTTCCTCATTTCCCCCCACAAATATAGTGAAATAAAGATGGGGGAGGTCCTTCCATCCCCATTTCCCCTTATTCTCCGAAACATATATATATAACTTCAAAACCTAAAACCTAAATCTAATGTTTGTGTTACTTCATAAATGAAGTTTGCTTAGTTTAAAATTTTGAATTATTTAAAACACTTTATTTTGTAATAGATTTTATTTTGTATTTGTCGCACTAATGAAATTTTTTTTTATATTTGTAATGGAATGTTTTTTTTAAAAAAAAAAATTAATTTTTAGTCAAACGGAAAAATAAGGGATGGGAAAAACAGAAAAAATAGGGAACTAGAGTTGGGGATGGAGATATCTCCCCCAAAATTCTCATCTCCATTTTCCTCAAATAGGGGAATGGGTAGGGATAGGGGAAGGTTCTGGGAAGTGGGGATGGGGATAGGGATGGGGATGAGAATGGGGATGGGGGGACATATATCCACCCCCATTTTTCCAATGTGCATCCCTACTACAGAATCTTGAATACTAATCGGTTTTAAGTTTCAACATCACAACAACAATAAAATATCTCAATAGTGTTGGGGGGTGATTTCGGAACCGATGAATGCGGAATCGTCGTGTCTAATATATGTCCATAACTCATAACAAATAATAACGTCAATAGCAGAAAAATAAATGAGATAAAATAAACCAATCACAACACAAGATATATGTGGAAAACCCAAATCAGTTAAAAAACCACGAGCCGTTAGGACAACAGAGAAAATTTCACTATATGATAAATTGTTACAACCATATATTTCAGGATTCTCTCTCACACCCAAAACCCAAACCACGCTCACAAGATCCTCACCAAGAACCCCAATATCCTCTAGGTCTCCTCTGGATATCACTCACGAATCTCTAACTTGATCCACTGATTTTCCCTTTGATCCCTCCACGGATATTTCCACGGGTCTCTTACCCGGATCTCTCCACTCTCTCAACTCTCTGATATTACATGGTGTTTCTTAACTCCACATACAAAATAACCTAGATACAAGGTCTATTTATACTAGTTACAAAGAGTTTAAGATAAAAAGAAATCATACTCATAAACGTACAAGAATTATTTGTTTCACATAAATACTATTTACAATTTATGACAAGTCTTCTTGTTAAGAAGAAATCATTTTCCTTCAAGTACAGGACTTTTCTATTCTTCATGAAAACAAACTGATTCCTTTTTCGATTAGCACAAGAACTTCCAGAAGAAAATATATTTCCTATTTTCACGCAACATTCTATTTGGGCAAGATACGCCGTTTCCGCGGTCTAGGTCGAGGTGTGCACCCCGCTTCCTATACCGCGGAAAGCCACTGGAGATGACCGCTCTCTGTGTCGCGGTCCATGCCTTTGCCTCTGTCATCGTCTACACCGTGCTTGATCTCTTGGAAACGACCACTCCCTATGCCGTAGTCTGTGCGCATGTCTGCACCGCGGTCCACGCCGCGAAACCTATCAGAATTCGTTTCTTTAGTTCTTTCAGTCTTCAAACCTCCCTTAAACACCATCTTCAAATTTCAAACGTATCCCACGTCCCCAGGTAGTTCCACATCAATTGAATCTTATTTGGTTAACATTGGGTTCACACGAGAATACGAACCAAAACCTAACAAATTGACCAAACATAGAATTGTGTCTCAACATGTGGTTTCAATATCCTTCTTGTTTGGGAACAATGACAGTGAGAACACCATTCTCCATTGAAGCTTTGATCTGATCCAACTTCACATTGAGGTTCCTTGAGAAAACTCCTTTAGTGGATTCCAAAACGGATCAAATATGCTGCTGTTTTCAAAGTTGCAGAAGAAGCTTGGAATCATCACCATTTTTGTCCAAGAAGTGTGAGGTTGACCAATTAACAGTGACAATGGCCAAAATTATTGGAAGGGAAACTGCGGGCATCACAATGTTACATCAAGAATAACAAGGAATAACTAACATATATCGAAAAGATACCATACTCATATGTCATATGTGAATTGTGAATTTGTGATATGTCCTCAGCTTCTTTTAGTTTATAGAACTCTAAATTGAGGAATTTTGCCAACCAGACAACCTTTTGATATTCAAGAAATTCATAGGATATTACAACACTGGAGTTATACAAGAAAAACATAAGACCTTATAGTTTCAAATTTTTGAAAATTCACAAGGTTATTTTCATAACTAAAATATCTTGGCTTCAGACAATCAAACTGAAATAAGAAGCTCTACTAAATTGTTCAGAGAATTATAAGTGGAACCGCCTTCTTGAATGCAAAGTTGAGCCTTCAACTTCAAATTTACAGCTCTTTCCCTCATCTCTTCCCCTTGTTTTTCAACCATCAACCTTTTTATAGCTTTCTCTATCTCCTCTCTTTCCAAACCATTCTCCAATTCAATCCCAACTCTCCATACATGGCTTATGTATCTTGAACATACCCTTTGATCGCCGAACGTCGGTCTACAAATCATAGGAACCCCTTCACTTATACTTTCAACGGTTGAATTCCATCCACAATGAGTAAAAAATCCTCCCACGGCACGGTGTGCTAGCACTTGCTCCTGCGGTGCCCAATTAACTATGCAGCCTCTTTCTCCAACAGATTCTTTAAAATCATCAGACAATGAATCATCAGCAGAATTTGATCCATTAACTGAACCAGGCCTAAGCACCCACAAGAAAGGTTGCTTGCTATTGGCCAGACCCCAGGCTATTTCTGCTAGCCCCTTCTCATCCATGATTGCCATGCTTCCAAAACTTACATATATTACTGAATTCTCAGTTTGCTTGTCGAGCCATGTGATGCAGCTATCGTCCTCTTCCCATAAACTGCAAGATGACGTCGGAGCCATTTTCTGCATAGGGCCTATCGAAAAGTTTGGAACTTGGAATTGTTGTTGGAATTCTGCCAATGATGATTGTTCAAGGAAATCCATACTATTCCAAATGATGGCTGAAGACGTTCCTGTATTTCGTAGCGTGGCTGTTAGCCGAATTAAGGAATCTTGATTTTTGTAATCATAAATAGGTAGATCTTTGAATCTGAGGGGATGCAAGCTTGGCACTAGCTCCATTGATTCAGAAACTGCATAAAAAAATGTAGTCAAAAGGAATCAGATGCTTGTTTTGAGCGAAAATTCATTGTTAAACAACTTTAATAAACACTCACAATTCATTGAAAAAATATATTTATATCGAGTTTGCATACCTTGTGGAGGGATACAACCTTCTTCTAAAAGTTTAGGACATGCAAAATATGTTAGCCAAGAGGTCGCACTGCTGGTGCGTAAGATGATGCTTGGTAGCTTCAGAGAATGAGCAATTGCTTCTACAGAGTACATGAGTGCATCATAAATTACGCAAGGAAACCCTTCTTGCTGTTTCTGTTCCTCCTCTACCATCCGAGTCAATAGTTCTTGGAGAGAAGCTCTGTAACTTGAGTTAAGATTCGACAGAAAAACTGCAAAATCATCGAAATCACTTGGTTCTGATGATGACGGTGCGTCATCTGGCAACAATGGTTGGAAGACAAAATCAGGATGATTGTTGTGAGTGTTTGGAGAATTGAACTGGGTGTGAGCAACTGTGATTGAGAATCCCTTTGAATGAAGAACGGTGCCTAGCCGAAGCATCGGATTTATATGGCCTTGAAAGGGGCATGGAACTAGCACCACCCGGCGGCATCTACGTCCTTGTTTTTCCATCTCTCTTTCTTTGGAGCAACACAAGGACTCAAAATAATCACTCAATAAATATCTTCTTATCCTATCAACAGCAAGCAACTCATGCCACGAAAGCTTAGACATGTCATGTCAGTGTGGAGCCGTTAAATGTAAAAAATATCAACAGAGTTGATACACCCACAGGTAATGGTGTCCACGGTTTGGTTTCAGTTCGGTTTCGGTTTCGAACCGTCGGTTTCGGTTTCGTGAAAAAACCGAACTGTAACCGTAACCGGAATAGGACGGTTTTGGACTGTTTCGAAACCGACGGTTTTCGGTTCGGTTTCGGTTTTCGGTTCGGTTTCGGTTTCGGTTTCGGTTTGTGAAACCGAATGGTTCGGTTCGGTTTCAGTTCGTTCGGTTTTTTTATTATTATTATTTTCTGAAATGCTGTCACGTGTCAGCATTTCATTGGTTTTTAAAAAAAAAATTGAAACCGGCGGTTTTTGGTTCGGTTTTTAAGATCCCATAACCGTAACCGAACTGTCGGGATCCGGTTTCTAACCGGTTTTGTAACCGACGGTTTCGGTTACGGTTTCGGTTTCGGTTTCCAGATATCGGTTCGCTTCGGTTTCGAACGGTTTAACCGAACCGTGGACACCTCTCCACAGGTATTTCTTCTCCCAACTCTTTCTCATCCATGATTACTATGCTTCCAAAATAGGTAGATCCAATCCGAATCCAGCATGAATGGATCTAGATCCAACCTAAATCCATTAAATAAATATATGGTTTGGATCTGGATTCGACCCGTTTATCTTTCGGTTTTTTCTCAATCCATTCATGACCCATTTTATTTTTATTTTGACCCGAATTATTTTGATCAGAAATTTTTTAACCCGTATTTTTGACCCAGTTGTTTTGGCCCACAGTTTTGTTGGGGCCTTGATTAAATATCCAATTCAATTAAAAACTTGATAAATTTCACAAGCCCATAAAATTTTATTTTTTTACAAACCATATCCAATAAAAACAATAAACTCAAATATTAGTTCAATAAATCCATCAATAACACATTTCTAAATATTATATTTTTAAAACCTGTATCCAATTAAAAATATAATAATAAATCAAACTGCTACTGATGGTTCTTCCTCATTTATTATAGGATATATAGTTTATCCTCTTAAATGCCACCTAAGATAACAATCAAATAAAGAAAAAATGAGTATATACATTTGATTAGGCATAAATATATATATATATATACGAAAAAAATCATTAATCCTTTTTTTAAAATAAGATATGGATGGTTTTTTAACGGATTCAAATTATATTCGGTCAAGATCCATATCCGACGGTAGTTATTATGGATATGATTAAACAAAATCAATTTGGATCCATAATTGATATGGGTTGGATATATACCCGATCCAAAACACATGGATCTAGACAAGGTCGAATGGATCCAATCCCTTTTCAGTATATCACTGGATTCAATCCCTATTCCAAAACTACTTAGATATATCAGTATATCACTGAATGGTAATTCTGAGGTTGCATTTCAAGCCATGTAATGCAACCAGAGGATGATGTTGGAGCCAGTTTTTGTGGAGGGTTTATAGAAAAGTTTTTCTTGGAAGAGCTTTTCTTCTTCAATCGGAAGAAACCCAATCCGGCAATTACATCCAAGATTCTCCTAACAATTTCTTTGATTTGATTTTGACCTAAAATTGGAAACTTGTTAAGAAGACCCAGTTGGGTTTTCGGATAAGTGAGTAACCTGATTCAAATTCCAAAGTAATATTAAAACAGCCTAGAGTCCTAGACTATGCTGATGTCTCTGACGTGGAAAATCACGTCATGAATGTTTTGCTGATGTGTTAATACACGTGAGCAAGACAGAATGATGTATGCAGACACGTCAGCAAGTAATGATTACGTGCCAAGTCCAGTCCAGTCCTCTACAGAGCAACAATGGAGGAGTTTCCTTCAGATGGGTCTTCAAAAAATTTATATAATTTTTTTTGTATTAAGATTCTAAGATTGAATAATTAAAACTTTTATATAGAAAAATCCAGTATCATTAACATCAAACTAACAACACTTTTACAACTTAAAAAAAAAAAACACTTTTATATGTTTTATTGAGAAAAACAGAGACTCTGTGTCTCTGTCTCTCAAGACTCTCAACCAGAGATTTCAATAGCTTTAACATCAGATTTCTTGACTTCTTGTTTGGGAAGAGTGAGAGTGAGAACACCATTCTCCAACGAAGCCTTGATCTGATCCATCTTCACATTCTCCGGCAGCCTGAATCTCCTCGAAAACCTGCCTCTGCTTCGCTCCACACGATGCCACGTGTCGTTGTTGTCTTCCTTCTCTACATTCCTCTCTCCGCTAATCAGAATCACCTTGTCGTCTTCCACCTCCACCTTCACTTCCTCTTTCTTCATCCCCGGAAGATCCGCCGTTAACACGTGTGCTTCTGGGGTCTCCTTCCAGTCCACACGTGTGTTGACGATACCAGAGGAGGAAATTGAAGGGAAACGAAAGTCCTGAAAAGGGTCACAGACGTCGAAAGAGAAGGGATCGAAGAGGCTGTTGCTGTTGCTGCTGCGTTGGTTTCCGAAGAAGCTTGGAATCATCATTGCCATTGTTTATTATTTCTCTGATAACGAATGAGAGCTGAGCTGCGCTTCAATGGAAGTTGATTTTGGTGGCTTATAATTTGCTTGTTTTGATTTTCAATGGATTGTTTTGGATGAGAAAAGTAGTTGCTTATTTATAACGACCAGTCGAAGTTTCTGGTATTTTCGTGCACAATCGTTAATGGAGTCTCTCTGGTACATTCACGAAGTTTCTAATTTTGTGGGCTTGCTAAGAAGGTTCCTGATTTGCTTTATATGGGCTTCTAAGCCCATCCTTTTGTTATAAAGAATGGGTTTGGCCAAACTTAAACCGCCCAAAAATGAAATATATATATATATATGGTTACAAAAACTTGTATATAAGAACTGATTTTTATAGTTTCTACGGGTTCGGTTTCTAATCGAAAATGTCAAAAGTGTTAAAACTCGAGTTTAATTAGTATAAATCGGAGAAATAACACAAGTTTAATTTAATATAAGCAAGAAAAATGATCAAATGAAAAACCGGCAACAATTTGTGTGTGGAAGTTTTGAGTTATTTTAATCGCTAAATCGCTAATGTTAGATAATCCAAAAAACTTGGTTCAAATCAAGTCAAAAGTGAGGATGTTCCATTAACCACATCATCTCATGTTTTGTGTGATGATGATAACTCACTTGCTATATCATTTAGATTGAAATTTGGATTAATTATTTAGGTTATGTAACGTTACTTTATTTTTATTTCTCAAAACAGAAAGAATCAACATTTAATATACCGTATATCTCCCATTCGATTTACGTTAAATGACTAACCAGTAACACATGTCAAATAATATAAAATGAATAGAAGAAGACCAACAATTATATACAACGGCCACGTGGCTCTAAGAGTTTGATGTTTGGATAAATGGCTTTCAAACTAGCAGCTCAAATGTTAGCAATGATAAAAAACTTTAAATACGTGGATATTGAATATATATATTATGGTCACGTGATTTTGAAGTCAAATAAACAATTATATAAACTTCATGTTTTAATTGAACCATCTTGTTATAACTTACCATATACCAAGGTGATTGATAACGTGCTAAGGGCGTGATTAACATTTCCTACAGGTTGCAAAGCAAACCTCCAAGAGATAGAGAGATGGAGAAGCAAGGACGTAGAAGACGGAGTCTGGTGCTAGTTCCATATCCGTTGCAAGGCCACATAACTCCTATGCTTCAACTAGGCTCCATCCTTCAGTCCAGGGGATTCTCCATCACCATTGCTCTCTCCAAGTTTGATTTTCCTGACACTTCAAATCATCCTGATTTTGTTTTCCAACCATTATCGAACGAATCATTGTCCAAATTCAACGATCCTGATGATATGGTAGCTTTAATATCAAATCTTAACTTAAGCTATAGAGTTTCTCTCCAGGAACTATTGATTGAGATGATCGAAAAGCAGCAGCTGGAGCGACAAGATCATCAAGAGCTTCCTTGCATTATTTACGATCCAAACCTGTACTCTGCAGAAGCTGTGGCTCATCATCTGAAGCTACCAAGCATCATGTTCCAACCAAGCTCTGTGGCCTTTCTATTGGCATTCGATGTATGTATGAAAATCGAAAAGGAAGGTTACACTCCTTTCCAAGGTATGTGAACTCAACATTATAAAATTCTCATTTTGCAATAATTTCACGTGCTTAATGGAATAAATTTTGATGCAGAATCTAAGTCACTAGAATTGGTGCCGGAATTGTATCCTATTAGATTCAAAGATCTACCTGTCTTCGATGTAAAAAGTGTAGATGACTTTCTGCAATTCGCAACCACTGTATCGAATTTACGAACATCATGCATGATTTTGAATAGCATAGACTGCCTTGAGCAACAACCACTCACGCAGCTCCGACAAAAATTACAAGTTCCAATCTTCTTAATAGGCCCTATGCACAAACTTGTTCCAGCCCCTTCTAGTAGCTTATTGGAGGAAGACAGAAGTTGCATTTCATGGCTTGATAAGCAAACCGACAACTCGGTTCTTTATGTGAGCTTTGGAAGCATAGCTACTGTGGAGGAGAAAGAGCTAGTAGAAATGGCTTGGGGCTTAGCCAACAGCAAGCAACCTTTCCTGTGGGTGCTTAGGCCTGGTTTGGTTCGCGTGTCGGAGTTTGTAGATTCACTGCTTGATGATTTTAAAGCAACTGTTGGAGAGAGAGGCTGTATAGTGAAATGGGCACCGCAGAAGGAAGTGTTGGCTCATAGCGCGGTGGGAGGATTTTGGAGTCACTGTGGTTGGAATTCTACCCTTGAAAGTGTAAGCCAAGGAGTTCCTATGATATGCAGACCCATTTTTGGGGATCAAAAGCAAGTCAGCAGGTATGTGAGCCACGTATGGAGGGTTGGTATTGAATTGGAGAACGTTTTCGAAAGAGGGGAGATAGAGAGAGCTATAAAATTGCTGATGGTAGAAAAAGAAGGGAAAGAGATTGGACAGAGAGCAGCTGAATTGAAACTAGAGCTTGAACTTTGTATCCACAAAGGCGGTTCTTCGTATAATTCCTTGAACGAATTAGTCGAGCTTATCACGTCAGTTTAATGCCTCCATTTTTACTCACATCAGTTATTGCAATAAATTTCCTATATTCCTTGAGTGATGCTTGATTAGATTCTGTTTACTGTAATAAGCATATATTATGAACTTGAATATTGAAGGGTGCCAGGGTGGTTGTTCTTTTCTTGATGAAATAAACTACAGTTTTCACCTCTATTAATTTCAATGTTTGTACTGATCACAAACTATACAGATTGGCACATATTTAGCTGAAGTTGTTAGCATATATAGAGAGCTATATTCGAAACATTTGAAACTGAGAAAAAAATTGTCTATTATAATCATCCAACGCATTACACCTTCAAAATATACCAAGTAACAAACTGATAAGAGTCATTGTAAATTCACAACCAAGAAGATGGAAAATGTGAAAATTTTAACAATTAAGATATGATTTTGCATTTTTGTGGGTGGCTTTGCATTTTTCTGCAGGGGACCAAAAGACTCTGTCTTATGCTGCATTGTTTGGCATTGTTGGCTACTAGTATTCAAACAATGTTGAACTTGAATTGATTGTCAAATTTCAAAACAAGTGGATGTGGGTGCGGGTGCATATATCATACATGTGGACTGTGGTTGGACTTCAAAAGGTTGCATTATTGGGATTTCTTGGTTATGATGTGAGTGTTTGATTCTGAATAGTGAATTCTGGTCCATGAACCATGAAAGGTTGAATCTGAGAGGTTGAATGAAGCTGAGGAACAAGTTGCTCCTGTGACATCAATCTGTATCTAGACTTCAGATTTCAGAAGAAGTCATTTTCAAAAATCAGAGACCACCACTGAAATCTCGGGTTGCTTTTCAAGTCATGTAATGTATTGCAGCTATATAGAAATAGACGTAACACTGGTTCAATTCCATAGGTTTGGTTCCAATCGATTCCATAGGTTCGGTTCCAACCGAACCGGAACTATGGGTCTCTTAACTAGTTTTTCGATTCTGGAACTAGAACCGGACCGTGAACCAGAACCAGAACCACTGAGGTTCCGGACTTCCGGTTCCCCAAAATGTAGAACCAGACAGAAATCGTCAGTTCGGTTCCGGTTCTAGAACAGACAGTTCCGGTTAAATATATATTTTTTAAGTTTTTTAGATATTTAGTTTTTTAAATTAATAATAGTAAAAAAAAACAATATAAGATTTTATTGTGACAAATTGGCAATGATATGTGGTTGTATATGTTTATATTTAATTATTTTTTTATTTGTTTGTTAAAAAAAGAACTGAACTGATGGAACAGTCCGAACCGAAACCGAAACTTTCAGTTTCGAATCGGAAACCGGATTGAACCGGAACCGGCGTCACGTCTATATAAGAAGAAACTCAATTCACCAATTCATTCCACGAATCTCCTAATAACTTTTTTTTATTAGAATTTGATCTAAAAATAGAGAATTTAGGGGGAGAAGACCCAATTGGGTTTTTTTTTTTGGGTAATCTAATCCAAATTCCGAAGTAATATAAAAACCGATCCAGATTCTCGTGACGTGGCCAGGCATGTCAACGATATCGGCTGATATATCTAAAACACGTGGACAAGACAGAGTGACATAGGCAGGCACGTCAGCAAGAAGGGACACCACACTCCGTCATTGAACAAGCTGGGAATCAATCAATGCCCTTTTTTTTAATCAAAACAAATTTGGAACTTAAAGAGTGGAAAATGATGCTGTTTGGTTGCTGAGAAAGTTGTCTAGTAGACTTCTGAGTTTTGGTCCCATTTGTTGTTAAATTTCCGTCATTTTCCTCATTAAACTAATCCATGAAAGATAACATTAACAATTTGAAATATAAAATTGTAGAAAAATATTGCATTACTCAAACAGTTTTATTTTCAGTTTTTACAATCAGACTAACATTAAATTACTCAAACTCATCACTCTGTTTACACTTGCAAGAATGACAAGAGACTCTTGTCGCTCTCTCAAGTCTCAAGACTCATGATTTTCACTTGATGGTTTTGGATGAGAAAAGTAGTTGCTTATTTATAAGGAGAATTCAAAGCTTCTGGCTTCTGGTATATCGTGAGTATCTCTCTAGAACATTCGTGAAGTTTCTAATTTCATCTGGAAGGTTCGTTCTTATGTGCCTATAGAGATGGATCAGGCACAAACTTATATGTAAACTTTGTTCAATAACCATAAGTGATCCAAAAAGAAGCTCGGGAACACATCATGTACATCATGCATCTTCCATTCAACATTCAATTTGAGTACTATGACACCTTTGTTTTATCCAATATATATAGTACTAAACACAATACGTTAACAGGTTTAATTCATCAAATCCAGTACAGTACATTGTAACTCGACGATAAGCCAAAGACACACACACCCGTAGCATATATGTTTATACAATATTGCAACACCCTCCAAGCAAGACAGTACCAGAGTACATATATAAATTCTTACACTGATATGATATATATAGGCTTTTGCTGATTCTGGGGTAAGAGAAGTTCCTCATATGTTATGGATTGACCTCTCTGAGGAAAGCATTGGTTAGAGCAGTCTCAGACTCGAACGAAGCCAGCAATAACTTCAATGCCTGCAATGCAAAACCAAATTTACAAGTTAGACAATGGAATCAATTAATCTTACTAATGCAATGCAATGCAGCGATAGTGAATTTGGTGGGTGCAATTGTACATTACTGATAGAACTTGCTTCTTGACAATAAAAACTGCATAGAATCTGACTCTCAAAACCTGTGTTGTCCTACCAGGAAGTTCAAGGTATTTTCATCACTAGGAGAAACTAAAGATTCCCAAATTAAGAAAATTGAAAAGGATTTTTGGATTTACATGAAATGTATAATATGTTTCGAAATTTAGGAAAACGGTGAAAGAATTCACTTGAGAAGGTCTCCATCCAGATATCGTAAAATTGTACTAAAAAGTTTACCAGAACTTTGTAACAAGTCTTGTTATTGTCAAAAAAATCATTATTTGAACATCATAGTAGCATGTGATACGTTAACTTACCTCCTCACTGCCTACATGCACAACACATTCCTTGACATCATTCAGCGGTACTTCCAATTTTTTCAGAAGTGACATACATGAGACTGGGGATATAGGTGTTACGATTAAATTATCGGTTATTGTAAACTTTGATGGTCCCATAAGAAACCCACCACTTGTAGCTTCTTTAAAGTGAGACTTAGGATCCATGACAGTCAACATCGATGATCCTTCAATAAGAGTAGATGGTTTATCAGATTTCAGTTCCTCAACTTTCAAAGTAGATGGTTTATCAGATTTCAGTACATCAACTTTCACACCATTTCTAATACACGACTCATAATAGTATGGAGGATGTCTATCTTCCTCGATGCTTAATGGATGGTTCTCATAGCTAAAATCAGGGGCGAGCTTGGGACTGAGTAGCATTTCCTTGTGCTTACAGGATTTCAGGAATTTTTCAGCATCAAGTTTCTCAACACTCTTATACAGATGACTTAAGCATCCTCCAAAAGCATTGCACATTTTCTTTACTATATACCCAAGTGGAACGGTGACTGAATAGCAAATCAACAAAATCTTCACTTGCTTCAGCATAACAAACTATATTCTTGGATTTGCTGACGGTAAGCTTCACACAAATCCCCTCACGCGCATTTGATGCTGGGGTCATTCTAGATTTAGTATATCTGCGGCAACAAAAATCTGCTTTACCCAACTGAGGTTCTGGATTTTGCTCCAACAAAGTTTTCGTCAACGGTGCATCTCCTACCAACGAGTGCTTGAGCAAAGTCAAAATCTGAAAAGAAGACATTGGATCACAAACCTATCCTATGCATGGTAACTATTTAATTAGACAACTCATGAATTTAATTGGTTACCTTATCTACTCCTATATCGAAACTATGTTCCTCAATGATCTTTCCATCTGTGACTTGCAGCGCGTAAAGTAAAGAATGGCTTGATTCAACTGATGCAGGCATTACTTCTAATGCATCGGTTATTATAAATCGGGTCAGTCCTTTAAGAAAGACTCCTCTGTCTCGAGCATCAAAAACACTTCAGATTCCTTCTTAAACAGAAACATCTCATTACCCATGCGTTCTCCACAACCACAAATAGCATTTCTATAGTGACTCAATAGCTTGTTCCTGCATTCGCGTCTATAGCAAACAAAGTACTGCAGGGGCTCACGATTGTCAACGTTCAATTTTAGTCTCTTGCACTCAGTTTCAGCCGCATTTCTGGGGTATCGCAACATGATCCAGTTCGAAATTGCTGCCCGTCAAGATTCATAATGCTTTCAGATAAATTGTTCATACAACCTATCCCTACTCTTGGTGATCTATAACGAGTGAGACTGATGATTGTTCCCATCGGCATTGTCAAGAAACTGAAGAGAACGTCAATGAAATCATCATTTGATTCGGCAAAAATAACTCTGTTGTTTTCTTTGTTCACCAAGGCCTTTAAGCTTATACCAGATCCCCTGTATACGCTTTGCATTCTTTTCTTGTTCAACTATTTAAACCAACCTGCAGAATCAATGAGTTTCCTCTCATCCGAAACCGTGTGTTCCATACACATCGTGATTTGTGAAAGCACAAAAAAAAAAACCCCAAAAAAAAAAAAAACCGCCGTCTGCTTAAAGCATATATATTGTTCCAGGATTCAGTAAACAAATTTAATTGCAAAAGTTGAAATTCAACAAATAGCCGTTTTCGTCTCTAATCCGAAGCTACTACCATGAGGTTTGACAGTGTATATAATTTGATACAAATCCATTTCGACATATAGGGAAAAATGTGAATGGCAAAGACGTTCTTGATGAAGAAAGACATTTGTGGTCATTCAAATAGAAAGTTACAAATCCATCTTCACGAACCGTGCTATGAACAATCTGTCTCTATACGGGTGTGAGAGCACGCGTGTGAAATGACACTAAAATGCATAGATACACATGGACCGTGTGGCTTTCTTCCCTGTAGAAAATTCTGGGTTCTGCTGCAGCTAATTGCTTTTGCCTTTCTCACTGCCCACGAACACTAAACTACCATGAATCCTTCGTGAATTCTCTAACTAGTAAGCAATCTAAAACTGACCCCAACATTCTCCTACATTATTCAAACAGAAGACGGTTTTTAAGGATAAAAATCTCTAGTGATCGAAGCTCTTGCCTGAGAAATTATAGGCTTCTAAAGGTGTATTCGGCATGGTTTTTCAAGTAGAGCTTCCAGGGTAGATCTTTTACCAGGAGAGTTTTTTCTAAGTTAGAACGTAACAGGGTTTACAAGATCCTTCAAAGTTCAGGAGAGCTCGGATCATTTTCCATGAATTAAGGCTCAAGCTTTCTAGTTTTACTAAGTTGAATGATAAAAGTACTGATCATCTAAGTGGGAGGATCCATAGAACTAAGCAAGCTATAAGAAATTGTTCAAATTTACATGTTTTTGGGTTGAAATAATTAAAAAAATTCAAGCACAAGTGAGTGAACAGTAAATATTAATCAACTAATAGAACCCAGAACCTCTATAGAAAACCAAACAGATTAGCATGCTCGACATTGAAAATAAGTGATAAGTTGTGAACACAAAAATCATACCTGGTGAGTGATGATGAGCAAGCAAATGCAGCTACTCTGGAGTCTGGAGAGAAGTTTATTATTTGTTTAGCGTTGTTTTGTGGAAAGAATTCTTATATGAGAATAATGAACAGTTCCACGTTGACTCATCATTGACTTCAAACCAGTGCCGTCCGGAGACCCATAGGCAAAATCAATAAAATGGGGTCTTGTAGACACGTGTATATTCATGGTTTTTCGATATACATATAAATATATAACCTGTTATCATATATTTTGTCCCAAAATTATAATTTCATTAAATAAAATTAATATCATAAATTGATAGATTCATTAGAATTACTTAGATTACAAAACAATATCAATGTCATATATCGAAATATTTGATAATAGTATATAAAATTACAAAATATATACAGCTCATTTTGTATGCGATAAAAGCATAAAAAAAAACAACTTGATTTGGTAATCTAAACACATGAGTAAAAGGCTAACAACAACAACACCCATAAAAGATATAAGTATTTGTAAAGCATCAAAAGATAAATCGCTCACTAACGTTTGTAAAATTCCAAAATATTTCAACAATTCTTCAACATATTCGGCTATCACGTAGTCCTACAAAACATAATCACAACACAATAACCAACATAAAAACATCATTTGAAATGTTTTCTTCTAGCATTTTGAGAAGCAAATTCATTAATGATATTTTTTAAATTCAATCTTTTCCAACATTTCATTTTCGATACACAAAATTGCCAACACATTTAACCTTTCTTGTGACATAGTTGACCGTAAATAAGTTTTCAACAATTTTAATTAAGAAAAACTTCTTTCTGCGGATGTCACAGTTATAGGTATAGTTATCAATATTCTATATGCAATTGATACATTCAGATAACAATCTGAAGCTTTTACAAACTCAAATATTTCAATTGCAGTCTTTTTTACTTTTGCCAAAACTATTTGTAACACTCTCAATTCAAAAAATAAATCATTTGAATCAATATCTACAAATGTATCTTGTTTTAGAGCACGTTCAAGATTTACACAACATTCTTTAATTTTGTTCTTGGTATTATCAAAGTCATTTGTTTTTGGTGACTTATATCTGAAGTACAATCAAGAATCACTGGAAAATATTCTGCTTCTTTAATTTTATTGATGATTGCAGTTTTGATATTAGAGGACAATATAGAAATCAACTCATTTTGAATTTTATGATCATGATAGTGATAATGAATCTCATTATCATCAATGCGTCGAATATGCTCTTGCATTACTATATCAAACTCTGATATCATTTCAATTAAACCCAAAAAGTTACCATTATTATCTTCATGAATTCTTTCATTGGTTTCACGAAAAGCCAAATTATACTTAGCAATGTATTTAACAACAACAATAATTTTCACAAGAACTTCTTTCCAACGATTTTTCTCTTTTGCAATTTGTTATTGTATATTTTTATCAATTGTTTCATTCTTTTTTAATCTGATTTGTAAATCAATCAAAGTGCTTATATTAGTGATATGCTCGATACTATTTTCATATTCTCTAAGCCTCTCACTAAGATGCTTCCAATTATTAAATCATTCATGTGCTAAAAGACTGCTCGTATTCGTTGACTTAGACAATTTACAATAAAAACAATATACTTTGTCTACATGTTTTGAGTACACTAACCATTTCCTATCTTGCGTATCTCTATTTGGTAATTTTCGAGTATAATATGAATATGAAAAATGTCTAGATTTATCATCAAAAGGAAAGTTGAGATTGGATTCTCTGATAGGACATTTCTCAACTAATAAATCAATTGTTTTACTATAAAGGTTTTCCCAAATTTTAGGGTCATAAATATCAAAATGTGGAGTTGGTTGTTCTGTTTCACTACCCAAATTCACATTAGCATTCACGTCAATCACATCATGGTCATTCAATTGATTTTCAACATTTTCAATTTCATTGTCCAAATTCTCATTATCATTCATGTTGATCACATCATCATCATTCAATTGATGTTCACCATTTTCAATTTCGTTGACCAAATTTTCATTATCAATAATATTATTCACATCATGGTCATTGAGTTGACATGTCAAATGAGGAGTTAGGTGTTGTGACTCATTAGCTAAACATTCAATTGAACAACTGGACTCTATTTTCTTAGTAAATATTTTTTTTCAAAATTCCCTTTTGAGACTGAGTTAATTGTTATAATCTTTGTCTTTTTTTTTCTTTTTTCAGATCCGGATGGTTGTTTTTTAGGAAGCATGTTACTATTAACTTAATAGGTAATAACTAAAATCACAAACAAAGAAAAAGAAAACACTAAGAACTAAAATAATAAATAAAATAACAACCAATGTGAACTGTGAAGTACCGAAACAAGACAATAAAACATGCCAAGCATTCCATCAATTGGATCCATGTTCATTCAATAAGTCACACCAGTCTTGCAATGCCGCACGATTGATTTTTTTTTTGTTAACAAATACAATCAAATTAAATATTGATTAATAACTTAACAATAATTATAGTTAAACCACTTAAAGCTAAAATTCTAAAAGATATAATCAAAATAACAGCTTAATACCCAGTTATGACTTATGACTCACAGTCTCACCCAATAGTCTTTTTAGTTTCACTTTCACAGTTCTACACTTTCAACCATCACAGGTTCACAAAAAAGAAAGTAAATAACAAAAATATTAAGAAAAAGAAAGTAAATAACAAAAATATTAAGAAAAAAAAAAGTACAATTCATAATGCTACTCGTCTGATGTCAACAAACAAGTTAACAGTGATGGATGGAAAAGTTAATTAGCCGTTTAATTATAGTATGGTTATCTTAAGAAAATTAGTTAGCTGTTAAGAATCGGTTAATTTGTTGTTAGTAACAAACTGAATTCTGTTGACCAACAGTGATTAACTAGTGATTCCAAAAGTCACGAAAATGCTTTATGCATGACTTAAAGATCTTTTGTATATAACTAATAACCCTGTAACATTGTTATATAAGATTTTCAATATAGAAAAAACTTAATACACCTTTAACTACATCAGCTTTGGTAAAGCCACTGCATTTTTCACGTGACAGCTTGGGAAAACAATTGTACAACAAATCGAAATTCGAAATATCAGTATTCAGTAGACAGTAGACATCAAGTATTCAATTTAAAGTGACAAACAATCGAGCACAATCAAAATAACAAAAAGTAACAAAAAAAAAAAGAGAAAATAAACCGGGGAACAAAGAAAATTAAATAGAAATACATATAAAATAAAGTACGATTTGTAAAAATTACAAAAATCAAAAGCAAAAAACAAAATGTATTACCTAAATAAACTAAGAACTTGATACTTGAGAGTTGAGGCGTTGACCGAAAAAGTCGGGAAGAGCAAAGAGAAATAGAGAATCAATAGAAGAGAGTTGTTGTTTATCTTGTAAAGAAAGTGGGTGAAGTCGTGGAGGACATTGGAGCTGAAAGCCTGAAACGAAGAATATATATGTAAAGAAATCTTTAAAATCCTAACAAATTGAGTTTTGAAATAGGATACAAATAATTGGGTTTTGGTTAAAATTTATAATATGTATTGGGCCCTTTTAAAACCAAACAAAGAACAAAAACTTATATAAAAATTTGGGCCCTCTTTAAATCAAGCAATAATATTCTTTTAAAAACAAGTAATCAGGTCCTGTTTATGGATTTTATTTTTATTGGGTTTTTTTTCTTTATATAATAGATACAAAAACTTAGAAGAAAAAAAATTGAGGGCTCTGGCATCACGGGCCCGGGGCAGACGCTCCCCCTGCCCCATCTCAGGGCCGGCTCTGCTTCAAACCCCCATGCTAAGCTATTTCATTTGTAGAACAATGTGAATGAATTTGATTTTTTAATTGTATATACATATTAGATATGGGTTGTTTTGAAATTCAACCATTTTATTGTTCTTGAAACCATGATTCATAGGGTTGACAATTTCACCCTAACCTGAAACGCGTTGGTCGGGTTTGGGTTTTTTTTATTCGGGTCGCGGGTCAGGTTTGGTTATGTAAAAAGTAAACACAAAGCTGGTTCGGGTCAACATGTGGAAATCCGAACCCGACCCACGAACACGGTTAATTTAAAAACATTGCTCAAAACGATTTCGTTTTTAACAAATTAGATTTCTAAACTCAAAACGATGTCGTTTTTTTATTAAAAAATAAAGCCTAAATAGCTATTCGGGTTCGTGGGTTCATGGTTCGGCAAGTCAAAACCCAAACCCGAATAAGTAGGTCGGTTCGGATTTCCTCAAAATCTGAACCCAAACTCCTGAAGTTATCCGGGTTTGCAGTCAAGTTCGGGTCAAGTAAAACCCAACCCGTTACTATGCCCAATGATTCAATATCCCATGTGTTTTTTTTTCCTTTTTTGAAAGTAATAACCAATAATTGGGTTATTCATAATTAATCAAAAAAGTTATATATCATATTGATGTAAAAAATAATCACTTTGATTTGATTTCAAAATCAGCTTTCCCATTACACAAGTCGTGCATAACTAGCGATAAATCATCACTCTGTGCATCGAATAACATATTGAAGGTTTTATTTTACCTTTTGTTAACGGAAAATTTGCTCGATATGAGAAATTTCAATTAACACCCTCGAGACCACTATCAAGGAAGAGGTGACCGGGGTTCGGTACCTTTGGTACCTAGATTGCTTGAGTAAAGGTAAGTGTTTAAAACAAAGGTTAACGCAATGAGGAAATGAACAATAACATGGCTATGTTATTCATCGCAAATATCGTATAAAAACCTCTCAAATATACTCAATCTCACTGGGGTACAACGAGGTGGCAACCTTATGCCTGTAGAGAAGTGGAAAATAACGATGGCCGTGTTTCGATCACGAAATTTAGGCCGGAGTCGAACCTCTCATTTTGTATGTTTTTTTCGCCCTCTATTCTCTTATCATGTTTGGGGCGTATTTATACATGGTTCAAGTAGGCTAAACTTTGTGAATCTCCCGTCATGATGCTGTGAATCTGTTCCCTCTTTATCGGGCAGGATATTTTATTTAAAATTCATTGACTTTGAATTAATGACGGAGTTGAGAATATCTTTGTTGGATATAAGTTTGTTTCCTCTTTGGACTCAACCTCTTGCCCTGCAAGTACGTGGCAATTTAATGTTTATTAGGTGTGGATATGATCATGTGTGCCTTTATGGCGTGATTCTTTATGGAGGCCGTCGAGTATTGTTTAGTAGAACGAGGTAAATTCGTGCCCTGATTTTGGTACTAGGAATTTGATCTGACCTTTCCAGATCCCTTGGAGTTTGGGATGATCCCGTGGGCACCCTTTTGTGGCAACGGGGCTTTTGACGAGCTTTCTGTTACTTGTCCATATATGTCTATTTTCCCTCGGCTAGATGAAGCAATCCCGAGGTATGGGCTTGTTGCTTAATAGGTTCTCACTTAAGTCTGGAGAGGATGACGAACTCTTGAGGAGGTTACGAGGTAGTTTCGACCTCACTGGGCCTTGATTTGGTGTAAGGAGCTCGATTCGTTTGTGTCGGGCTTCACCTTGAATGCTTCATGAGCTCGGTGACCTTTCTTTGTTTCTTCGGGGTGACGTCAAAGCTCGATCCCGGGGTTCCTTGGTGGGTAATCTCAGGCTTGGACCCAGGATAGGGGAGTGGGAAATTTCTCTTTGATCTCTAACCAAATTTGGCTATTAACACATTTCTTCTTACACGTGCCATGCATAACAAGCGATAAATCATCCGTCGTCGCACTGAATAACATCTCAAAGGTTTTATTTTGTCTTCACATTACACGCGTCGTGCAATAACAAGCGAAAAATCATCACTCACTGTACTAAATAACATATCGAAGATTTTATTTTGCCTTCCCATTACAAGTGTCGTGCGATAACAAAAGAACAACCATCACTCATCACACCGAATAATAACTCAAAGGTTTTATTTTTCAAAATCCAATAATATAAAACTCTCAATCTCGTTATTCAAATATAATAACATGCCGATCACAATAAACAATGTTTACAAAAAAGTATTAATTTTACGTACGAAAAATTAATTGACCTACCAATCATGTATCTATACAAAGATTTCGTAACTCATTATATACATTTACCGCAATAACCAAAACCCACACTCTAACAAAATCAACTAACGATACGTGAACCCATGCAAAATATACCCTGATATCTCATATTCGAATATTTTAAAGTAAAACTCAAAAAAATAAAATAATAAATTACACAACAGTAACAATTTCCATCAAAATGCATAATGTAAAAAGCATATAAGCCCATTAACTTCGTCCACCCGCCATTATCAAAGGAATCTAACCCAATAAAACATTTTTATTGATAATAAACATTTTTTTCTCCGATAGTTTACCATATACATTATTTTATCCCCTCTAATTTTAACATTCTCCACTTTCCCCCTCAAATGCATAAATACAACTCAATCTCACCATATAAAATATTATAAATATAGGTATACAGGGGAAAATATAGAGAATGTTGAACCTAGAGGGGAAAAATAGAGAATAAGGCAAAATATGGGGGTATAATGATTAGTTCCCTTTTTTTCATATAAAAAATGTTTATTTTATTTTATTTTATATTTTCTTATTTTCCAGTAGTATATATATATACGACTTCTGGTTTGTGTCGAATATTTTTGCACATTTCGCTTCTCGCTTCACTGTCTCTCTCTTTTTCTAAAAAAAGCCCCAGGTGTTTCCTTCGTATCAGATTCTAGAGCACTCGATATCAGACCATTTAGATTCTTCGCCGCGAGAATCTCTCGCCGTAATCGTCGTCAAATGCGGTAAACGTTCTTGCTTTCGATTCTTTGTATCGGTTTATATCGTTTAAAACCCTAAGCAACCTTGTTCTTATTGCACTGTTTTTCAATGTTCAGGTGTGTTTGGCTAGCATCAAAACCGTTGTTTTTCTTCAAGCAGTGAAGAGGGAATTCGAGGTGATGGATCGTTTTTGTTCGTTTGTGTGTTTTTCCGTGTAGTTTAGCGTTAAAAATAAGGAAAAAAAATGTGAACTTGGGGGTTGTTTGGTTTGGTCTGCATGTTTTTGTGATAAATTTCTCCCATTTTTGATAATCATGTGGTGTTGTTGCCTGTATGTTTAGGTTGATAGCTTTGACTTTATCCGGGAATTGAGGCTAAATCCATAGGACATCATGGGTTTTGATAATGAATGCGTAGTGAGCATTCAGTCTCTAGCGGGAGAGTATTTCTGTCCTGTATGTCGTCTGCTTGTCTATCCGAACGAAGCATTGCAATCTCAGTGCACTCATCTATACTGTAAGCCATGTTTGTCGTATGTTGTGGGCACTACCCAAGCTTGCCCATATGACGGTTACTTGGTAACAGAAGCTGATTCAAAGGTTTGATCTCACACTGTTACGGTCTTTGTCTTCGTTGTAAGTAATAGGTTAATAACATATCTTATTGATGATTTTGATTGTTAATTGCTCATTGCAGCCATTGGTAGAATCAAATAAATCACTTGCTGAAACTATTGGCAAGGTGATGGTTCACTGTCTATTCAACAGAAGTGGATGTACGTGGCAGGGTAATCTATCAGAGTGCACAGCTCATTGTTCTGGCTGTGTCTTTGGCAATTCTCCTGTTGTTTGCAACAGATGCGGGGTTCAAATAATCCATCGCCAAGTACAAGAGCATGCCCAAAATTGTCCTGTAAGTTGGAGAAGACATTTTTTGTGAAGAAATGTATAAGTCAATGCTTTAACATTTATGGTAATCTGATGCCTATTGTTCAATGATAGGGTGTGCAGCCTCAAGCACAGCCGGCTGAGGGTGTTCAGGATGCTGCTGCCACAGGAACGGCAACTACCACTGATCAGACCCAGGCTACCTCTCAGGCTGGAGCAACAACCTTTCAGGGCCAGACCCAAACTACAGCCGTGCCTACACCTGGAAAAGATCCGAGCCAACAAGCACACTCAAATCCTCAGTCTCAAATTACCGCTCAGGCTGCTGTGCCTACTGCAGAGCAATGGTATCAACAACAACAACAGTATCAGCAATACTACCAGCAGTATCCTGGTTACAATCCATATCAGCATTATTATCCAAATCAACAACAGGCAGTTCCGCAATATCAGCAACAGCATTTGCAGGCTCAACCTCAGGGATATGTGCAGCCACAAGCCCAACCTCAGTCCCAGGTGCAGCCTCAGCCCCAGTCTCAACCCCAAAGTCAGCCCCAACCCCAACTGCAGCCTGCACATCCACCTTTTCAGGCACCTGTGGCTGCTCAAACTCAGAACCAGGCCCAAGTGAACCCACAGCAGCAAACTCATCCTTTACCCCATGGCCACCCAATCCCTCAGCCCCAGTCTTATCCTCAAGCTCAGCCTCTTGCACAATCTAAACAAATGCCTCAGAATCAGCAACCTCATTCTCAAGTGCAACAACCACAGCCTCAAATTCAGCATGCCATGCCTCAACCCCAACCTCTTCCACAAAATCAGCTACAAACACAGGTTCAACATCATCCCCAGCCCCATCCTCAACTCCACCCTCCACAGCACAACCAGACTCAGACCCATCATACTGCATCCCATGCGGTGACAGGCCATCATTTGTATCCACAACCTCAGGCTCATCAGCAAATTCCATTGGTTAGTGCACCACATCACATGCACGTGCATCCACATGGCGGAGCTAACCCAGTAATGCAGAGTCAGTTTTCTCAACAAACTCCTCAGATGCGTCCACGTCCCACAATGTTGCCTTCTCCTGGTCAAGTCCCAAACATTCCCCCAGCACAACAGCCACCAGTTCACCCTCATGCTCACCAACCTGGAGTTCCAGTGCACCAGCGGGCAGTTATGCAGCCGGTTCAACAACCCATGTCTCAACAGTATGTGCAACAGCCACAGCAGCCTATTGGAGGACCGTATCAACAGGGTCCTTTTCCACACCAACAATTCCCGGTGCAGTCCCAGTTATGTCCGCAGGGTCCACCTCATTCATTCCAGCAGCAATCTCATGCCTATGCACAGCCTCAACAGAATGTTGCATTATTGCCTGGCATGCAACACCATCAACCTCAAAATGTTGTTGGACGACCAATGACTCCAAATCATGGTGTACAATCCCAGCCTTATACACAGTCTACCACTGGTCTGCAGGTTAGACCAACCCAGCTTGGTGCAAACCAACCAGCTGCAGATCAGAGTAATTTGCTCAGGACCAACAACCAAACGCAGTTGTCTTTTGAACTACAGTCTGTGGGAACTTCAAAACTTGCAATGTCCGAGAAGCCAGAAATGACTGAGAGAAATGTGGACGAGCGAGAAGGTGATTCATCTTCACATGAAAATGCTAAGAAGGATGTAAATAACTTGGAAGCAATGTCTGTTTCTCAATCTGATGCAGTTGGGTTGAAAATCCCAAAATATGAATCTGGTGTAAAAACTATGGCTGATGTGATCAAAACTGAAGTTGAAGATAAAACTGATGCGGTTGATACTTCTAAAAAGGAGTTTGTTACGGAGCTTGAGAATGCAGAAACTGAAACTAAGCAGATCATGAAAGAAGAAGTCATAGAAAAAGTTGAGGACCTGAAAGATTATTCTAATATTGACGGCAAACGAGTGGAGCATTCTCTAATAGAAAGCAAGGAAATTCAGGACGGCCCTTCACTGAAAACTCCCCCATTACAGGAAGCTGCACAATCTGGAGACAAAAATGTACCTCAAGCTCCAGGGGCTTCTCAAGGTCTTGGACTTGTTCTTCCAGCTGGTCAGGTGCATAATGGGGGTTTTGTGCAATCCTCTAGTCATCAGCAAAGGTCTGCTGCCCCTTCATATTACCAAGCATATCATCTAGGACCACCACATCCCATGGTTGCACCCGGGTGCCCTTCTAGCCAATATAGGTCTGAAGGATCTGGTACGCATCCGCCAGAAAGTTTTCAGCCAGGTTCTGCAGCATCCTATGGAAGGAGGCTGGGTCATCACGGTCTTCCCCCACAGAGCCTTGAACTGCCATCCGTTGCACATCAAGGGTCTTATAATCATGGTCATCTTCCCCCTGTCCATGTTGCGACTCCCAAAATATCACAAGGTGATTCTGTTGGAGGGCCACTATTGCACCCACTAGCGCCTGGTGCTTTTGATTCACATGGTGGGCGGATGGCTGGAGGACCACCATATGGCCCTGAAGGTCAGATGAGTCAGCGGCATCAAACCAATCCAGCAGAAGCGGAAACATTTCCAAATCAGAGGCCTGGCTATATGGATGACCGACGACCTGATTCACTTCTTCCAGGTTCACTGGAACGGGGTCCACTTGGGCAGCCTTCTGGTATTATGTCAAATATGATGAGATTGAATGGGGCTCCAGGCCTTGAGTTGCGGAATGAAAGATTTAAACCTTTTCCAGATGAGCGTCTGAATCCATTCCCAATTGACCCGGCTCGACGGGTTATTGATCGAGGAGAGTTTGAAGAAGATTCCAATCAATTTCCTCGGCCTTCTCATTTTGATATGGAGCCCATTCCAAAACTTGTAAATCACTTTCCCTCTTCAAGGCCCCTTGATAGGGGTCCTCATGGTTTTGGAATGGATGTGGGACCAAGGCCTTTTGATAGGGGACTGAACTATGACTCTGTGGGTGGCTCTGGTCCGTCAAGATATTTGTCTTCTTATGCTGGAGACAGACCTGGTAGTATCCATGAAGATGCAGCAGGGAGATCAGATTCTGCTCATACTCATCCAGATTTTCTTGGACCAAATCCTGGCTATGGACGGCGTCATATGGACGGGTTTAGTCCTAGAAGTCCAGTTAGAGATTATCCTGGAATATCCTCGCGTGGATTTGGAGGCCTTCCTGGGAGTCTAGGTAGCAACCATTCGAGCTTGAATGATATTGATCGCAGGGAATTTCATCGATTTGGAGATCCAATGGGCAATTCATTTCATGAGAGCAGGTTTCCTGCCTACCAAAGCCATTTGCGTAGGGGTGAGTTTGATGGGCCTGGTAGGAGTGATGATTTTATTGGTCAAGATTTTCTTCCTAGCCATTTTCAGAGGGGTGAGCATTTAGGTCCTCATAATTTACGATTTGGGGAGATGGGGAGTTTTGGTGGCTTTCCTGGTCATGCACGGGAGGGAGACTTGGTTGGGCCTGGGAACTTCCCCCGCCCACGACTTGGTGAGCCGGGATTTAGGAGCAGCTTTTCCCATCAGGGATTTCCAAAAGATGGTGGCATCTATACAGTTAAGAATTCTTTTGCTGCTTCCATTTTTTTCCTTCTAGATTTAAAATTTGCTTACGTTTACTTTTCAATCCATAAAGATTCTATAACTGTAGTGTCAGCTTTTCCATATGCAAATTAGACAAACGTCATAGATTTCTTACTGTGGGTAACTTCAGGGTGACATGGAATCTTTTGAAAGTCAAAGAAAGAGGAAGCCACCGAGCATGGGATGGTGCCGCATATGTAAGGTTGACTGTGAAACAGTTGATGGTTTGGATCTGCACTCACAAACGAGGGAGCACCAAAAGATGTCTATGGATATGGTTGTTCGCATTAAGCAGAATGCAAAGAAACAGAAATTGTATGTAATCATTGGTGTAGTGGTGCATTGCTGTACTTTACTTTCTCAAACTCTGATTTATATATATCTTATAAACCTCTCTTACTCTGTTCTATGTTTTGCTTTGTTGGTTTTTAGAACTTCCAGTGATCGTGCCTCATATGATGATGCAAACAAGTTGAGAAATGCCAATTTCGAGGGCCGCGGGAAAAAGCATTAAGTCATGGTGGCATGCTGCAACTTTGATTGCATTGGTTGCTTTGCTGACTGGGGTTGAATTTTGTTGTTTTGGTATTTTGCATATAGCAGAATAGTGATGCAGCCTTCCATGCCTCTTTTCTGCTTTCCGGGTGGTTTATGCTAGCCTTGTTATTTCAGGTTGCTGCCATGTTAAGGAGATGGTTTTTGGAACCGAAGTTCAGGCAGTTAAGTTTGTCGGTTTTTGATTTTCGATCATTTTTTTAGAACTTGGTTAGTTTTATTAACTTGAGAATTATCCAGTTACAGTGATCTCATTCTATCTGCTTTGCATGTGATGCTTACCTGTAACTGTTGAGATGGCATTTTTGTGCTTATGTTAAATCTTTTTAATCCTTTAATGTTTGGAGTTAATATGGACACCCTTACATGGCTCAGAATGTTAAAAATGTTATATCTAGTATTCTTAGTCTCTGCTTCTTTTACTCTCTCAAGGGTAGATACTTGTTTGGTGTCAAAACTGTGATTAGGTTACTGTGAATAGCCTCTCATGCTTTAACTTTTTACACTTATGTTAAATCTTCTTAAACCTTGAATGCTTGAAGTTAATATGGACACTTTGACATGATTCAGAGTGTTTAAAAATGTTATATAGTATTGTCAGTCTCTGCTTTCTTTCCTATCTCAATGGCAGATACGTTTTTGGTGTCAAAACTGTGATAGGTTACTGTGAATAGCCTTTACTGCTTTAAACTTGGGACACTTTTAGCCACCTTTTGGTGATTGAGATTGCTTTCACACTAATCTTTTAGAATTTTTTTGTGTTTCTATTAAGCCAAAATACCAGTTTCCTTCTTATGTTCTTACTTCTTATAGAATTGCACCCATAGGCATTTTTGTTCTCTTCTATACAAAACTGTCATTGAGAATGCATTTCATTTGGCCAACTAGAATTTTCTTGCTATAGAACTTTCTTTCCCATCCAGTCACTGTTTGTGTGGCAGTGAACAATGGCAGTTTGTTTGATTACTAGTTAAATAAATAACTTTCTTGATGCGATGTACACTGTGAAGAAAATTTGAAATTGTATTGACTTAGGGTATATTTTGTGAAGAAGTGAAAGTATCATGTATTGGAGATTGTAGAACATGTATACATATGATTGAACCGAAAAAATTCTGGATGGCCGTTCCTTATTTGTTTGTTGTTGCAGTGAGTCGGTGATTATTAAGTGAGTTTGTTATTAAACCTTAGTGATTGCCTGGACTTGAACCTTTTAAAAATTCAAGTCCTTGTTATCTGGTCTTTGTGCCTGAATAAGGTACGAATTATGACATTTTGCTATTCAATTTAAGTTTTTTGTCTTGCCATTATCAAATTTTTTGTGCAACACTTCCTAAGAACTTGATTGAATCTATTTTCCCCCCCTCAATTTAAGATGGGCCTGTTTATTCTTTATCAGTTATCAATGATTAAATAAACAATAACAATGGAACATGTTGCAATCCTTCAAGGAGAATAGTTACTGCTGATTCCTTGACAAATGTTTCTGTAACAAAAATGTTATATTTGTCAACTATATGTGGTATATAACTTGTTACACATTTAGGGGATTAATCAAGGAATACCTGTCTTCTTAAATCAGGAAGTGCTAGGTTTAAAATTTTTCTGGATATGTTATTCATAAATGTCAAACTTGGAAATGATTGTGTTTGATAGTTGAATGGAATTTACACCGGCTCTCAGGAACTCGAAGTAGAGAGAGAAATCCAGAAGTACGAAGCCAAAAGGGCTTTCGCCCGTAGGTGATTTTTTGTGCTATCATTATCTTATAGGAAAGGAGAAAGAATTTTATTAATGAAAAAGAGTGAACAAGGCATTCGCCACATCTGCCCAAAATTGATACTCCTGTAAAATCTTAAAACTCTGTACAAAAAGACAAAATTCTGCTCCTAATTAATACAAACAGATGATAAACATTTGTCAAACACCATTAAACTTGTTACTTTGTGGTAGTTTCATCACATTAATTTTTTAGTGGAACTGGTATGTAAAAACCTGAAATAAACTAGTAAGTGATAGCCTTTATAGATACCCTTTGTCTGTTACCGACCTTTGCACATAGTATATCCCTTTAACATAGGATGACATATTTCATAAAGTATCCTATTTACATTCTTATTGCTTGTGTCTCCTGATCAAAATATGGATTATGAAGTATTTACTTATGAAGCCCATACACTGAAATAAACTAGCATGTGATATTTTACAGAAGGGTATGCTATCACAAAATTATCATTCTTCTAGCTTACGTCTCACTTTGGATTATAAAGTAATTCCTTGTGAAGGCCTACACTGAAATAAACAACTATGTGATAACCCCTAAGGAGTTAATAGTATATATACGTTTACTAGTTTGTTATAACCTTCACAAAATCCCTTTGTTTGTTTCCAAGCATATTAATAGTATATCCCTTTAACATAGCTTGACATATTTCATAGGGTATGCCATCACAAAATTGAAGTACTTCTAGCTTGTGTCTCCTGGAGAAAGTTTGGATTATGAAATAATTCCTTGTGAGGCCACTGAAATAAACTATTATGTGATAATCTTTACAGATTCACTGAAATAATCTAAGAGTATATCCCATTAACATAGGATGACATAATTCATAGGGTATGCTATCACAAAATTAACATTCTTCTAGCTTCTATCTCCCAGGGATTTTGTGAAAATACTGCTTTTCAGGGGTTACCTTACTGAAGTCTTATTTGTTTACAAATATTATCTATTATATTTTAGGCTTCATGCATCTTATTATCACAAGTTATTTTAACTCATTAGAGTTGATTTTTTGTTTCTGGTGAAATTTTTCTTCTATTAGATTTTTTCAATTCGACCTGTCTTTTTAC
This sequence comes from Dipteronia dyeriana, assembly GCA_032871835.1. Lineage (NCBI taxonomy): Eukaryota > Viridiplantae > Streptophyta > Magnoliopsida > Sapindales > Sapindaceae > Dipteronia > Dipteronia dyeriana. Next base: position 2,765,269 of record CM065301.1, on the reverse strand, counting down.
GGGAAAGCAGACTACAAAAAGGCTGAAAGTTCAGTGGAAAGGTTTACTCGTCATCTTTTTTAGATGTGGTAAGATTGTTAAATGTAAGGATTTGTTTCTAGTGAAATTTTAATTGAGTAATACAATTCAACCCAAATAATTAACCCAAATGATGTTATAAGTGAGTCGTGATTACCACACAATCATGAAATGATTTGGTTAATGAAAAACCACTTGTCACATCATTTAGATTGGTTTTTGGGCTAAATTTTTAGGTTATGTAGCATTAGTGATCTTAATTTTAGTACAGATTTTTTGGAATTTATTGCATGTTGGGAGATTATATCCCATGTTTTTGTCGACACTTTGATTGTTTAAATACTTTTCCCAACATTTTCATGGTCAGATGTTCACTTGAGAAACTTTGCGGTAGTTAGGTGACATTACGGAACATAAGCTACTAAGAAACTCTATCAATGTTGCTTTGAAACAACATAGTTCAGTTTTGTAGGCCTCTAGCTACTTTCTTGGTACCTTGTTATCCCTTGCTTTGATTTTGTAGCCATGAACACATAATCTGTTGTAATAAGTTATACGGTTTGCTGAAAGCTTAGGATACATGATTAAGAATTAAGATGATCTCAACGAGTTAGGTCAAACAGTTGCTCATATTAATAATTGTAGGGTTACCAAGAATACTTTAACTTTTATATGGTTGAATAGATATGCATGTTGCTACATGCTATTCCATTTTGATTTCACAGTTGTGTGTCCATCTGTGGAAGGAATTGGTAGTGTAGTCCAAAAAGGCTCCTGTTAAATAATTATTAGGTGTACAAAGGGTGGTCATTGTCATGGTTCCCAACTTGCTAAGAATTTAGGGATGGCCATGCACCCCTGAACCCGCTGCTAACCCCGAACTTGGGCACTCCCATCCTCACAGAGTCACAGGTTAACGGACTTGCAGGGTTTTTGACTTCCTTAATAAAGAATATAATCTTAGGTAGGGATAGTTGCATCCCATTTTGATATTCATACTCGCATGCATACCCACAAAATTAAAAGGGTATGTGTGTATCTACCTGTGGATATTGCTTATATTCATACTGACCAACATAGCTGCTTATTATAAAAAAATGATAAAAATTATCAATTTAAGTACCGTTGATTTGACATACAAACATTACAATAAAATTTCACAGGAAATTTGATAAAAAAAATCCAAATAAACTTCCAAGTTCCTTCACAATAACCAAATAAAATCCAAATATACTTCTACACATATGTACAAGTTAAAATTCTAAAAAAAATATATGAATTTATTATATTCTAATATAAGCGGGTATGTGGGTAGGGTATGGATATTATTAATATCATATCCCTACCCTACCTTTACTTGCAGCGTGTATAAGTTTTCACACCCATACCCACCGTGTACATACCTGTTTAACATTATTCATACAATCATACCTGCCAGCGTCGGCTGGTATCCAACTATCCATGGGTAGACTTGTCATTCCTAATCCTAGGACATGAAGAAAGGGACCTATTTATTTTTTAAAACTTTAAGAACTAAAAGTCCATAGAGATGCCCAAAAGTGTGCTCTATCCCATGATTAGGTATAATCATATTTATACTCTAGGCATGTTTTTTCTATGTAAAAATGTTACTGAAACAAAATTTCAGTAAAGTATACTAAGTAGTAGCTAGCAATTAATTCACAATGCTCATGGTGCTGATCTTGTAAATGGGTGTCGAACACAGAGTGATACTAAACAGAAACATCAGTACACCAGTGATTATTTGTTTACCTCTAATTATGACTTAAGTTTTGCAATTTGGTTCCTTTGAGAATTTCTTAATGCTTCATAGTCTACCTTGTCATATTTTCTGGTTGAAACTGGGGTTTGAAGTTTGAACTAAGTTATAGGACAGCCTTGAAATGTTGGATGGCAATTTTGGAATGGAAATCATGCTTCACTGAAGTGTTTATGCGAGGTTTGTATATTTATATGTAAGGTTCTTCTGAATAATAACTCTTCTGTCAGTCGGGCTATGTTTTCCTTTTTTGCTTCTAACATTGAATGGTTTAGTGTTTCATGTTGTGTAATTGTATATGGGAGTGTTTAGTATATCTTGAAAAAAGGGTTTCAAACTTTCAACACTAATTTTCTTTGGTTCATTAGAATGCACACGTCAAATTAACGGGTCACATTTGATAGAAGATAATGTAAATCTGATTTAACAGATGTGGTCCTATATAGCAAACTACACAAAATGTGAAAATAGTTATAAGAACAGGGATCAACTCATTTGAGTTATGTTTTTTTTTTGTCTCCCCGCTTAACTGGGTTTTATTTTTTTTATTTTTATTACATTCAAGTTACAACTGCAAGAAATCATTAAGAAAGATGAGTTCAGTAGCGGTTGTATTCAGATAAAAGCTCTTAACTTTATGCGCTGTTGGATTCGGACAAAATATATACCAGAGTAAAGCATGTTAGGTTCTTTCTTTTCTATGGAGAAGATAATAAGCGGAGATAAGAAACCCTTTGAAGTTTGTTAAACCGGGGAGACATTTTAATGAGGTCAAAATTACATACCGGAATAACAACGTTATTGAATAATTCACATAAAAATGAAATCACTTATTATATATTTTTTAAAATGCCATTTGGAAGTAGCAGCAATCATCATCTGGAAACTCAACTTAGATTGCATCATCTAAGTGTTAGGAACTAGCCTGTGGGTAACAAACATGTGGTTTAGTTGTACGTTTCTTGTATTTCCTTGCAGTTATATATCAAATAATAAGTGTTACTTGCATAAGAAATATGTTTCTATTGTCTCCGGCTTTCGTAATTTTTCATTAAGATGTCACATTCTGCCCTGCTAATCGGTTTTCCTCATGATGCAATGGATTCTTGTATATTATGTGTATGCTAACACTTTCCTTCTAGTGTTTGCTCATATTTGCAAGATATAGACACCGAAGACGTCTTGGAATTCTTTTTCCGTTGTGTGAGAATTGGTGGAAGCTATGTTTTTCATTGCTTGGTGGGGTTCTTGTACCTATTTTAGTGGTTATACATGCTTGATAACCGTGTTTGAGTACATGTACCCCGTATCTTGGCTGGCTGGATATATGGTTAAATTGTATTGAAAACGAATGAAATTTATACTCGGATGTGATTCTTTTTGTGGGTGTATTTTTGGTTATTGTTTGTGGCTCACTGTGTATAGTTTTTACACAAATTCTTACACTTGTAAATTAACGAGTGAATATACGGGGTGCGCTATCAGATATATACAAAAACATATCAGATTTTGAAAGTGTATTGATGTAAAGACTTGAAAATTTGTAGGTCAATCCATCAGCGTTCAAATCTTACGGTTTTGGGATTAGGTAAAAACTAATGGAGCAAAGGTAAGGGGAGGTTTATCAAATTTTGAAGCCCATTTTTGACCAATCTTCTAATCTATAGATGGATTTAACAGGTTCAACTTTATTTATTTTACAAATGTAATCAATTCATGCAACTAGAATTGTCTTTTAATAGAACAAATTTAGTTGGTTTTCAACTGTATTTAGCTTAATGAGGTGGATTAATTAGAACATAATTTTATAATTAGCATTAGTTAACCTTTTTTTTTTTCCCAACTTCAATACATTGCCAGTAGTGCAGCCCAGTTTCAAAAGTCTATTTCTATTAATTGTTTGCAATTTATGAGTTGTTAGTCAGGTGCTGCGCACGTGAATTGCCTCGCATCACTAAAACGGCGTCGCTTCTCATGACTGCATAGACCAAAAAAAAAAATCCGCTTAGTTGAGTACAGCTGTACATCTAAAAACAATTTGAATTTCAAAAAGCTAAAAAAAGAGCCTTTTTTTATTTTATTTTATTTTAAAAAAGTAACAATTCAAACCTTTTTGACCGTTACTCTCATCTCCACCGTTGATTCTCATCGATCATCAACGCATTAAATAAATAATATTATTATTAAAATACGAAACCTAAAATATCTTTGTCTCTCTGTCTCTTCTATAAAAACCATCAAATCACCATTTTCGACCTCCAATCTTCATACACACGCTCTCTTTCTGTCTCTAGTTTTTGAAATTCAAATCTCACACTCTCTCTACCTCTTCTGTTGTTTCGTTTCTTTAGTTTTCAAAAACAAGAAGAAAAATGAGAGAAATCCTTCACATCCAGGGCGGTCAATGTGGTAACCAAATCGGTGCCAAGTTCTGGGAGGTTGTCTGCGCCGAGCACGGCATAGATTCCACCGGACGCTACGACGGAGACACGGATCTTCAGCTTGAGAGAATCAATGTCTACTACAATGAAGCAAGTTGTGGTAGGTTCGTACCACGCGCTGTGCTCATGGATTTGGAGCCTGGAACCATGGACAGCGTCAGATCTGGAACTTACGGCCAGATCTTCCGTCCAGATAACTTCGTCTTCGGCCAGTCCGGCGCCGGTAATAACTGGGCTAAAGGTCACTACACCGAAGGCGCGGAGCTCATCGATTCTGTTCTCGACGTCGTTAGAAAAGAAGCAGAGAACTGTGACTGCTTACAAGGTAACAGAGATAGAAACTAGAGAGTAAGAGAGTTTGAAGCTGTAGAGCGAGTTTGTTTCGTTGTTAACTGATTTTATTTGTGTTTTTTGTGTTTTTAGGGTTTCAGGTTTGTCACTCGTTGGGAGGAGGTACGGGATCTGGGATGGGAACGCTGTTGATTTCAAAGATTAGAGAAGAGTATCCGGACAGAATGATGTTGACATTCTCGGTGTTTCCGTCACCGAAGGTCTCCGACACTGTCGTGGAGCCTTACAACGCTACGCTTTCGGTCCACCAGCTCGTTGAGAATGCCGATGAGTGTATGGTTCTCGACAACGAGGCTCTTTATGACATCTGTTTCCGGACTCTCAAGCTCACCACTCCTAGCTGTAAGCTCTTTCTTGACTGCATTTCGATTGATTTTGCAATATGTGATGTGATTCTTGTCAATCTGTAATGATTTTTTGTTTTGTTTAGTCTTCAAATAGTTGGTTTTTGTGCTACCCTGAGGAGATAACTACTGGCCTGATTTAGTTTCTCATTTTGTATTAGTTGGCATGCAAGTATAAATTCATATAAACTGTATTATCAGTGGGTAATGATGATTGAATTTATTGATGTTGTTTAATGAGCACCATTCTCTGTGAAATGAATGTCAATTGTTGAGTGAAACATGGCTGGAAAATGATTGATGTTTGCGTTGGTTTTAACAGGAACTAAATTTTTGAGTCTTAAATTTTAGATGAAACTGTCTGTGAAATGAATGTCAATTGTTCTGTGAAATTTACCTGAAAAATGTTTGATTTTTGTGTTGGTTTTAACAGTTAGAGTTGAAATTTTAGCAGTAACTGTGTTATTTGTCTTGATGGAGCTACAATTTAGAGTGAAATTTAGCAGAAACTTGTGGGTCATCGTTTGTTTAACGGGGACTACAATTTAGAGTCTCGTTGTTTTAATTGTGTTGTAAGCTGATTGTGTTGTTGTTCGTTTGTTATATATGCAGTTGGTGATCTGAACCATCTGATTTCTGCAACAATGTCCGGTGTTACATGTTGTTTAAGATTCCCTGGTCAGCTTAACTCTGATTTACGGAAGCTAGCTGTGAATCTCATCCCATTCCCACGTCTTCACTTCTTCATGGTGGGATTTGCTCCTCTCACTTCTCGTGGGTCGCAGCAATACCGAGCTTTGACTGTTCCTGAGCTTACCCAGCAAATGTGGGATTCAAAGAACATGATGTGTGCAGCTGACCCACGACATGGTCGATACCTGACTGCCTCTGCCATGTTCCGTGGTAAGATGAGCACCAAGGAAGTAGACGAGCAGATGCTGAATGTGCAGAACAAGAACTCTTCGTACTTTGTGGAATGGATCCCCAACAACGTGAAATCCACTGTCTGTGATATCCCACCAACTGGTCTAAAAATGGCATCAACATTCATTGGCAACTCCACCTCCATCCAGGAAATGTTCAGGCGTGTTAGCGAACAGTTCACGGCCATGTTCAGAAGAAAAGCTTTCTTGCATTGGTACACCGGTGAAGGCATGGACGAGATGGAATTCACCGAGGCTGAGAGCAACATGAACGATTTGGTGTCAGAATATCAGCAGTATCAGGATGCAACAGCGGATGAGGAGGAGGAGTACGAGGATGAAGAGGAGCAATATCAAGATGAAATGTAATCTGTTATATAAAACCTCAACTTCTAGTTGCTGGTTTTGGGTACTGCTATGTTTGAGAGAGAAGAGTGGGACAACATTTTATATTTTGCTGCAACTTTTGTAATTTAATTTGTGGAACTTTTTTAATTTTCTTGGAAATTAAGTAGTGGCAGTAATTTCTCTTTTCATCATATTCTTTTTCTCTGCTTTCTTTCTTCAAATCTTTTAATCAGATATTTCATCAATAACTTTCACAACTGAAATGAACAAGGTTTGGAGCATAATATTTTTTTGAGAAAATATTTCTGATATAGGTAAATCTCATAGTATTTTCATTTCTTTTGAGTTTTTACACCCAAAAGTAGAAAGAAATCGAAGTTCTTTTAGTATTAAAACTCCACATTTTCTGCATCCTTTGTTATCACAAAAAAATGACATTTTTCTGTGAACCACCTTTAATGAAATTGTTTGAGGGAGCAGCAACAGCAATAAAGGCCATACCTTTATTGTTGCTGCTGCTCGTTCTAACAATTTCATTAATTTTTCCTTTCTTTCTGGGTTTAAAGTTTTGTGGCCACTTGTGAATGTGAGTTGTCCGGGGCTCAAAGGGTTTAGGGTTTGAAGAGGGATTTGGAGAGTGAGGTTTCTCTGGTGCAGCTGCATTGGGTCGAGAGCAATTGGGTCGAGAGTTCGTTGTTCTTGTGAAGGTGATCTGGGCGCTGCTCACAGAAGATGTGCAGAGACTTGGTTCAAGATCAAGGGTATTATAGCATGTGTGTGGCATGCTACACAATTGATCTTGAACCAAAGTCCGCACATCTTTTATGAGAAGCACCCAGATCACCTTTACAGAAACAACCCAGCTATTGATTTACACAGATGAAGAGAGCTTTTTATACCTCTGAATTACATGCTTAATTCTCGTAATTCATGGGAGCTTTGAATTTCATGTTTAACTGATTTTCATTTTTCAATCATCTCACTATTACTGCACAAGAATCACTACTCAAATGAATCCCCAATAAGGGCAGTAATCTTCTGAGACAGTCTTGGATGCATCCACATCCTCCATGTATATCATATTTTGGATCCAGGGAGAGGATGCATTTGCATGACCTTAATTTGTGGGGTGATCCAGAATGTATGATCCTCTCCTTGAATGCATGACCTTCATTTGTGGGTGAGAAGCGCTTACCCTTGCCTTGCCACCTCAACTTTTATCACTTTTAGTTGGTTAAATGTTGAAGTAAAAAAAAATAAAATTTATTATAGAAACCAGTGAACCGCCATTACTAAGTAGGAAATTATCATTAAGTTTCAATTTTTGTACTTTTTAAATAATCATTTTGTTTTGATCTATTAAAATTGTTTTAAATTATTAGCATAGATCAAAAACTAGTTTCTAAACATTCTATAAATTTGATATAGAAAGGAAATCATTTGATGTTGGGTAAGGTGAATTTAGATTCAATTTTATAGAAATGAAAAACCGAATAATAGTATATATTTATACGGAGGAGATTTCAAGATTCTTACGTATTTTTTTCATGTCAAATCAAATCGATTTTGTAACGTTTTAGAGTGACATTGTTACTTTTGAGAGTATGTGTATATCTCTTTTTAACATTATAAAGTGTACATAGTCGACTCTGAAACGTTATAAAGTCGATCTTGTATGGGAAAACGACACGGTTTTCATGCGTAAAATATGGCCTGTAATTTCAAATTGTATAAGTTGAGTGGGTCGAATTAACAATAAAACAACTTCAGTGGCTCATTTTCGAAATAAAATAAAAGCCTTCAAACTCTCTCAACAAACAAAACCAGAGCAGCCCTGTCCACTGAGAGAGAGAGAGATAGAGAGGACCTAAAAATGGCGACGAGTCTGACAATTAGAGCTGCTTCAAATCAAACCCCAGGAGGCCTCTTGAAACTTCCATTCAGCTTCCTCAGAAGCTTCAGCAGCACTTCAGCTTCTCCTTCTTCTGCTACTTCTGCTTCTGCTACGGTTTCGAAACCGAAACCGAAGCCGAAGCGAAGAAAGAAGAAGAACCTGTTCGAGGTGGCTCAGTTTCTACCCAACTGGGGAATCGGATACCACATGGCGAAAACCCATTGGACCAATGTCTCTTACGAGATCACAAAGATCAATCTTTACAAGGTCTCTCTCTATCTCTTGCTAATTCTTCGCTCTTATTATTATTATTATTATTTTGTTCTTAATTGTTTTTGTTTAGTTGTGTTGCGCGATATCATTCTTGTCTTTTACAATTTAAATGCAGAATAAGATCATTATATGTTTTTTCTAAATGGTTTTTTTTTTGTTCAGGACTAATTGCATTTTTTTTTTCAAAGTTAAATGCAATTTGTATGACTGTATGAGCTCATTGAATGTTTGTTTGAGGTGTTTTTTTTAGACAAAAAAGATTGTTTATTTTTGGGGGTTTATGGTTTTAGGGTTTAAGGGTTTATGTTGTGTGCAGGATGGGAAGCATGGAAAGGCATGGGGAATTGCTCACAAAGACGGTCAGTCTTATCCATTTTAACAGTTTGATCTTCAATTTCCTGTGTTTTCTTTCAATTTTGTTTTAGTTAGGCATGTTACTGGCAATCAATTGGAAATTTGATTTTTTGTAGTTTCGTTTGTCTGATGAGTATAATAGATCCCTTTAAGAAATTGTTAAGTCTTTGAATGAGTTCTTAGTTATGGAAGCTCTAGGCTCGCAATGGGGGGGCGTGGTGAGTTGGGATGATTTTCCTATATTCATTTCAAGGAGAAAAAACAAATTTTAGGTTTAGTGACATGCTTTGTGAGAAGGTGATATGAGTTTACTATGCGTTGATGATTTATTCATTGAACTGATTTTACAATGTAGTAGCTTAGAAGATTGGCCAATTATGTTTAAGGTTGTCCTAGTGCTTCTGGTAAAAAAATGCAGGACCTTGGAAAACATGGATAAAAATTGTGTAGACAGATGACAAATGATGGTTAGGGTTTAAATATCAAAAGATTATCGGATTGGAAAGCAGTAAAAGATTTCGATGGTATTCAAATAAATGCACCTGTTAAGACTTTTAAGTGATATTCTTGAAGGAAGTGAAATTGTCTTAGAGATGGCACCACTGATGGCTAAGGTTTTTCATGTTAAACAAAAATTTAGCGCATTTTCTTTGGGGGGGCAACATTTCCCCATTTGAGGATGTGCAACAGTGTAGATTACGTGGGGACATCTGGACCATGGGTTAAATTAGTTGAGTACGGACTTGTATGCTTACCTCTGCTTCATTAGTATCAAAGAGCAATGTTTTTATGCAGGGTTTATTATAATTCAATATAAAACCAAGAAGTTTAGATGAAGATTTTTTATGGTGTCTGTTCATCTGTGTATACGCTGTGCTATTTGTTCGTGCTATCTATCACATTAAAGGGATGTGATTGAATCTCTATTTTCAATTGATATGTAATCTCCAGACACTGGCTTTTAATTCTGTAGATTGAACCAAATTTGTGCAATGTAATCATAATTGAAACCGTACAAACCGGAAAATTACATCCTAGTTCTCTCTGTTTAGATTTTTCTATTTTGACCTTCTTTTTTCTTCTACATGATTATTGATGTTATTAGTTATCGGTGTAGGCTTGGCAGCTGCAGATGCGCCCAAGAAAATCAGTGGAGTTCACAAGCGTTGTTGGAAGTACATCCCAAGCTTGATGAAATCAGTTGATAGCACACCAAACCCAATGAAGCCATCGGAAGATGCCCCGACAGCTGAAGTTGAGGCAGCTTAATATATTAACATAAATTTTTTCTAGGTTTGCCTGACCATCCATACTCTGTTCTCCTCCGTAGTCCATCTCCTGCAATTTTGATATTTCGCTTCACTCTTCGAATGTTGTAGTGCTCTTCAATCAGTCTATTTTCTGGATGTTGTTGGTGCTTCTGTGTAACATCCCTGTGCTTTGAAGCTAGAGTAATTTTTAGTGACACAAATGGAGGTCTGTAGTCAACAATAGTAAGCTTCAAAATTGGAATTTTTTGGAACATTTTTTTTTAGTAGTGAATTGAGTTTGGATTTTTAAAAAACCCAATAATGATGAAAATTTAGCTCATTTTTCTTCTGTTTGTTATGTACTTTTATTATTTAATTGTTATGGTAGGGTTGTTTTACTTCGGAATCCTAATGTGAACATGATTCGGTTTTAATCATAATGTGAATATAATTTGATTTTAAGCCATCTTATACAATAACAACAGATGTTTTCGATTGAACTATATTTTAATGTTAAAAAATGGAATTCAAGAAAGTATTTTTTATGAAAAAATTGTTGGATGAAAGATTTAATTTTCTTTTTGAAACTAATTTAATTTTCTTTTCAAAAAAACGTAATGATGTATGTGGCGAAACCTGAGTGATTTGAGAGACATCCAAAAAAGACATCAACATAGAAACAAGTTGGCGTCAAACTACACACATTAGATGAAGTTAACATTGGTGTCATCAAATATCAAACATATTGACAAAACATAGCATTGTGTTCTGTTTCAGATTCTAATCTGACCGACCAACTCATTTCATCTAAATAGTTGAGAAATATCCCAAAAATCTCTTCAAAATTTGCAAAACATTCAACAAATAAAACAGTAACACCTGTTACAGTAAAATCCAACCCAAGCTTGATTCTCGTTGCCACCAAAACACCTCATATCCTTCCAATCCAATGTTGTTTTCAACAATATATTATTATTATTATTATTATTCTTGGTTTTGAAACTTAGACAGTTATACTTATACACACTTTGACCGATTGCCTTACAAGTTACCAGTCATCTCTATAAGATTCCTCCAATAGTCTCTTGAGTAATGACCCCAAAAGTGTCCTCACAGCTCTCTGTCTCTCCACCTATATAATCCTCAATCTCTACATTGAATTCATCACACAAATTCATTGTCTTCTTTTGCATTTCATAGCAAAGAAACTGTTTCTAAAAAACACTTTCAACTTTCTCAATATCAAATGGCCTTGGTTCTGTTTCTTGCTTTCTCATTCTTCCTTCAAGGAGCTCTTGGTACACACTTATCAAATATAGTGATTTTGACACTTATTTCATGTGGTGAAAAAAAAAACATTTTGAGTGATTGCTGAAAATGTTTTCTTTGTTTTTTTGTTTTGAATCATGCAGGTGGGATTATATGTGAGCAGTTGCCTATTGAGCTTTGCTCATTTTCGGTTTCGAATTCGGGGAAGAGGTGCCTATTGGAGAACAACTTTGCAGCTAGTGATGGAACCACTGCATACCAATGCAAGACATCTGAGGTTTTTGTGAACATAATGCATGATTGGATTGAGAGTGATGAATGTATTAGTGCTTGTGGTGTTGACAGGAAAGCTGTTGGAATTTCATCAGACTCTCTCCTTCAACCTCAATTCACTGCCAAGCTTTGCTCCAATGCTTGCTACCAATCCTGCCCCAACATTGTTGACCTCTACTTCAACATGGCCCTTGGAGAAGGTAACTTAACTTTCCTCTAATTATCTGTTTAGAACTTAATGACCCGTTTATTAATTAGGAATCATAACGAACGAGAGAAAACTTAATTCCTGATATGTGTGTACAGGAGTGTATTTGCCTAGTCTGTGCCAGGAACAAAGAACCAATCCAAGGCGTGTCATGACTGATATTAAGAGCTCTGGTGCAGCCAAGTCTCCTGTTTCTTGCCCAGGGCCTGCGGCCTCAAGTGAATCATCCACCTCTACTGCTATGCCTCCCATGCCTATTGAACATCATCAATTCATGACCCCTGGAATGGCTCCTGTTGCTGTGTGATGATCTTCTAATTAAGCCAGAAAAAAAAATTGTTCTACTTATTTTTCTTTGGTTTCTGTATTAGAGTTGTATGTGAATTGAAATGATTGTTATTATGGTGATTACACACACATACACATCATTGTTGTGTCCCATGTATACTATTTCGATTAATATTATGCAAAAGCAAACTATTCTATTTCAATATTGTGTTTTCATTTCTTGTTTGTATAAGATAATTTCACCAAAATAAGTTTTATAAAAAAAATTCCTTTGATCCACAAGCCTGAAACTCACATCTTCTTCATTGGAAAGCGTATCACACCACCTTCTAGCTAAGAAAACTTTAACAACCCACCAAAATTTCTTGTTTCTGTTCGAAAACATGTCCGATGAAAGCATTTTCCATTTCGAAACAACACATTTGTAAGATAATAATAATAATACCCCACCAAGGCTGGATTTATTTTTCAATCAATAATTCTAAATTCATTGGTTGTGTAAAGGATATTGGAGCTGTCAAGATGATCAAACTCAGTTTAAAGATCATCTAAATAGCTAGCTGTTGTAAGAAGTCTAATTAATAAAAATTGAGCTTGAAGAAGTCACTCCATTAATATGGAGCCACAGATTTCTCTCTTGGTTCATTTCAAAACAACACATTTGTAAGATAATAATAATAATACCCCACCAAGGATGTATTTATTTTTCAATCAATAGTTCTAAATTCATTGATTGTGTAAAGGATATTGGACCAGTCAAGATGATCAAACTCAGTAGAGATTAAGTAAATAGCTAGGAGCTCTGGTGCAGCCAAGTCTCCTGTTTCTTCCCCCGGACCGGGACCAGCGGCTTCCAGTGAATCATACATCTCTTCTGCTATGTCTCCCCTGTCTAGTGAATATCATCAACATTCAAAACATGACTCCTGGAATTGCTCCTGTAGCTGTGTGATCATCTAATTTAAGCAAGAAAAAATAAAATTGTTCTACTTAACTTGCTTTGGTTTATATGTTAAGAGTTTTTATGTGACTTGAAATGATTATTGTTATGATGGGTACACATATACACACCATTGTTGTGTCCCATTATACTATTTATATTAATATCATGTAAAAGTAAATTAAATCATTTCAATGTTCTGTTGATATTTGTTTTTATGTAATAATTACATCACAATAACTTTTATAAGAAATGCCTTTGATCAACCAACATCTGAAAGTGACCTCTTGATTGGAAAGCCTATTAATAGTTATTAGAAACCTATCACACCCATCTTGTAGCTAAAAATACTTGAACAAGGAAACAACCCACCAAATTTGCTTGTTTCCGTTTGGAAACATGGTTAACAAACACGTTTATCACTTCGAAACAACATATTTGTTAAACAATAATACCCCACCAAGGCTGGATTTATCCAATCAATAATTCTAAATTCATTGGTTCACCTTAATTTTATGACACTTATATAGCAAAGCCTGTCTTCATCTTTTATCCAATTTTAGCATTTCACAAATTTTGCCCATCCAAGTTCTTGTTCCATGAAGGAACTAATAAAAACCATGTCTGCAATCTGCATTTGGCTTTTACTTGCACGTTAATCCAATCACACACCAAAATTTGATGAAATGATTGGTCATTTTAAATGACAGAGAGCTAAAACAGTGTCGAAAGATGAGAAGAAAAAACAACAAAACAAAAAAGCCATTAAATAAATATATGTACATTTTTTTAATGGGGTCACTGGGTCAGTGATCATTTTCTCTTTTAACCTGAATTTACTAGTATTTTTTTCTTTTCTTGATTTTGCTTTATTTATATACAAAATGTTAACTTTACTGAGTTTACTCAGTCACAAACACAGAGAAAGAGAGAGAGACCACCACAGAGTCCACAAACAACTGTAGTTCTTTGTCCTTCGTTTGCGTTTCTCTTTCACCAACTCTGCAAACACACTGACACATACGTACACACATATATATATATATAGAGAGAGAGAGGTTGACAGAGTTTTCTTTTCTTTTGACACCCAAAAGGAGATAGAAAACAAACTTCTTTTTGCTCTAAAACTCCACATTTTCTGCATTCTTTGTTGTTGTTGTTGGTAAAAAAAAATCATTTTTCTTTAAAGCACTTCACAAATCAACAAAAAAAGGCTATGCCTTTGTTGTTGTTACTACTCTCTCTCACAATTTCATGACTTTTCCCTTTCTGGGTCCAAAAGAATGCCTGTTTTTGAGGCCACACGTGATGATGGGTCGGTTTCCAGCGACTTATCCGGCGAGATTGGGGCTCACAAGGACTCTGATTCCTCTTCGGAGATGGATTTGGAAAGTGGGGTTTCTCTGGTGCAGCTGCATTTGGAGAGTAGTGACAACAAGCCAGAGAGAGATTGCAGGATTTGTCAATTGGGTTTGGAGGAGAGCAATTCTCAAGAGTTCCAGCCTCTTATTGAGCTTGGTTGTTTTTGTAAAGGTGATCTGGGTGCTGCTCACAGAAAATGTGCAGAGACTTGGTTCAAGAGCAAGGGTAACATGTGTGTGAAAATTGAAAAAAAAAACCTTAACTTTTTTACTTGTTTGTTTGTTTTAAGAGTAGAATTGTTTATGTTGGTGTTATGTTCTGATTCATAAAAGCTTGATCCTTTGCTAGGTTATCTTCAGTTATTTGTCTAAAATTTTCTGTTCTGATGCTTATATGATGATTCTCTTTGTTGGTTGATCATTTTGTTGATTCCAGCATTTTATGAGTTTTTCAAGTATTTTAACAGGAAATCTTTGGTCCTTTGTTTAATATTTGTTTGATTCCTCCTATTGTGAAATCATATGAAAATGTAGTTGCCATTTCTGTACTTTTTGTTTCCTAGTTTTCTCTAATAAAAAGGAGGAAACAAACAGTAATAGAGTTAAATTATTGTTCTACATAATCTTATTGTTACTGCTGCTCACTTTTTCATATCGGCCCAAAACCCTTATGGTGCTCTGGCTGTAAGAGATTATTTGGTTCTTCTCTAGTATTCATTCCACGAGCCGATTATCGGATTAGGTACCGCCTAGCCCGAGGTCAGCAACAATGTAATTTTGGGGGTGAAAGGGGGAAAAGCATAATTTGGTGTAGAAAACATGATCAAGTAATGTAGTTGAGTGTGGTGATCTTTGCCAGTCCATCCCACTTCGAAAGTTTTCATGACTCAAAAGTTGTCCTCTTGTACCTCATTTGTTTTATGACAGCATGATTTACTACCATCTAAAACATTCATGTGGTTTCTCATAACCCACCACTTCTTGTCTTTATTTCTGGTTTTGAAGGTTATACTATTGATGAAGCCATCTTGGATCTTTTTTGTTTTCTAAACCTGCCACTATTCTGCATCTGTCAGCCAGTATTCATCATCATACTTTTGATTTTATTGAACTTGATTATTAAAGCATACTGATTATTCTCATTTCATGTAGATGTTTAGATTGTAGTAATGAAGCTTACCATTTGATTATTGGCTCCCCATTCTGTGTTGCTTGAGTTGTTTGTTATGCGAGTATACCTGGTCTCGGAAAAATTGTTAACCAATGTACTAGTTTCGGTTGTCTAGCAAGTTGTGCTAATGATGAGGAATTTTTTTTTTATACAAAATTGACAAACCAATGTAGCATGTGACTCAAAGGAGAAACTTAATGGAAGGCTATGTGGTGGTTATGCTCTTAAAATGGATGCATTGTAACCTTAATTGTAGTTTTGTTTTGCTGAACTGTGTAAAATCTGTACCTTATTACAGGATATGTGAGATTTGTGGCTCTACTGCCGTTAATGTCAGTGGTGAACAGACAAACCAGTCGACTGCTGCTTCTGCTACAGCCTCATCGGCATCACCAGGAGCATCTTTGATCATTCTGCCAGATCAAAGATTCTGGAATCCTCGCCGCGCGATGAACTTCTTATTTGCCACCATGATCTTCGCCTTTGTCATTTCATGGCTCTTTCACTTCAAGGTCCTATCATGAATCAATCCTATGAGTGAAAAGTGTGGCATTTTGCCAATCTGAGGAATAAGAAGAAGCGACTTCCACCCAGTTGGGGATTGTATTTGGTTCCTTGTTCTCACACGGCCCGATCGCCCCTTCATTTCTTGCTCACTGTCAGTTGAATATTTGAATGTTGTATAGTTGTAAAAGCTTCTGTGCACATATATCATGTATGCATTTAGTACCTTTCTTGAGCAGCAACTTCATACCACTTCTTCTGAAAATCATTTTAACTGTGTTTTCGAATGTGTGCTCTATAGTAAGATGATCTAGAAAAATAACTTGTAAATACATTTTCGCATCTGGGAATTCTTTGTTTAGAACAAATACTTGCCCAATATGCACTTTAACTGGAAAATGCAGAAGATGTTGCCAACACAGGTAGTGAAAGATGCAAGATTGGATTCAGCTCAGAACTACCAATCCGATCACAAATGGTTCAACAATTGGTTCTTTTGCCCTATCATTTAACTAAACAATGCAAAGGGTTACAGCTAATCGGATGAGAGTTCTTGTTCAGATGCTATGGCTGGAGTTCCAACAATTTTTCTTTCTTCAATGCATTTGTATATCCAAATTGATTCCAATGGTAAAATTGTAAGATAAATCAACATAACAGTGAACAAGATAAAAGCAGCCCTCGGAATATAATTTAAAGCACTCGTTTGATTGAGGCAAATCATTAGTTCACGATTCTCTTGAGCTACATTGATAAATAAGACCTATATATCAAGACAGAATATCTCTCAATCTCAATCACTCTTCCGAGTCAATATCCAGTGCCTGCAATCCTTCATTCACTTCCGAGTCAATATTCAATGCCTGCACTCCTTCATTCGCTTTAGAGTCAATATTCATTGCCTGCACTCCTTCATTCGCTTTAAAATCATCAACAGCCTTGTCGAAAGTGCTCCTTACATGCCGACACATCAACATTAGATCCAGACATGCATCTTTCAATACCTCTCTAGCTGGATCACCTGCAAAATTCCATGAACAAGAAATAAGTTCACAGCATTCAACAGGGTATTAAAAAGAGTCATAAATACATGAACAAACACATACACAAGTGGAACCACAGACAGACTACAAGAATAACACTGCCTGTCTATAATCCACCATCTGTTTTTTACATGCTAAAGGCACTAAATGATGTTCGTGCTGAGAATTTTCCATCAAAGAGCAATATGGCTATGATTCACATATAGACACACTCAAACACTACTGACGAAAAATTCATCAAACACGCATACTGGAGTATGTTAAACATTGCCTAATTTGCAGAACAATATTATCCTAACATGTAATGAGAAACCAATAGCAGCATATCTTTGACAACGTTAAATGGAATCTCAAAAATTTAGGATGAGATTGAGGCTGAGATTCAGAAAAAGGTTTCTCAACACAACAGGCCATTTACATTGCTAGACACAGCTGGCGATGAGTAATGTTACCTGATGTCTGAACTCTAACATTAACTAGAGCATCTGAAGGATGAGGAATGCTGTAACCGCAGAATGTTACCCTTGAACTGCAAAATTACAAATAATGCGTTTAGAACAACACTATCAGTATACACATAATCCACAAGGAAAAGAAATATACTTGAAACAACAAATTACTTAATAGAGTAAAAGAAAAATCCACAGGAACCGGTAACAAATGTATCAAGTTCTATTGACTGTTTGCCAAATCTAAGAGAAGGGTCTGCAATTTCACTAGAAAAAACATAATCCCAACAATGGGAGCAATTTTAAGCATCAACTGAAAATTAACTATAGCAAAACAAAATTACTAATCTGAAATTCAGTCAAATTTCCATGGGTCATAATTCATTCAAATAAACAAAATAGATACCACAGAATATACTAACTAAAGAACAAATTGACAAATAATATCGAAAGGCTTCTGATTATGAAATCAAACAAAAACAAAAGATTGACATAAACAAGTTTTAGCGAAACAAATGGATACTTACTCTTGATTCAAAGTGAATCTGATTGCGTTGGCAAGAGTATGATCCTCATCGGTAATAGAAAATGTTGCATTACTTTGATCACCGAACGCACTGTGCTCCATTTCTACTAATACTCTTGCAGCTGACTCAATCCTCAATCCCCAGATATTCTGCAACCAAATAAATAACCCCAACACTACAAAAACAAAAACAAAAACAAAAATCTCTTAATTTTTCCACACATTCTTATCGAAAGTTCATTCTTTGGTATCTCTATCACCTCTCTAAATGGAAAAAAAATTCTAATAATAATAATAATAAAAATATTTTCTAAAAGTTATTATCTTCTCTTCAAATTAGAAACTGGGTTGAGCGATAATTAGCTTGCTTAGATAAAAATACTTTCGAAAATTCTAAATAAAATAAAAAGTTTGATTCTTTTTGTAATTTGCAAATAAGCTCGAATATACTTCAATTTCAAGACCAATTTTAAAAATTCTAAAAACCAAAAAAAAAAAAAAAAAAACCGAACCACAAATGTGCTTTTGTGCGTTTGTGTCGGGAGACAAAAAAAAAAAACGAAGAACAGGAAGGACGATTGATTTTACCTGTGTCTGGTCGTGTAACTGAAGAACCCTAAACCCCCCAAAAACCTCCCCAAATTCTTACAAATAAACTTTGAGAAAGTCTCAAATGTTAGTACTCACACCAAAAAATACGGCCACGTCAATAACCTATCATGGACACAATTACACTTTAATCCCCGGTTGACCCTAATTGCTCTCCCAAACCTGATGGTTAAATGTAACTTTATTCAATAGTTGACAGGTGTCGTTCAATAATTGGTCATTGACTTCCATAGAATGAGATTTTTCTAACAAAACCCTAACCCGTTATATATATCGTATATATATATATATAACTGGAAATTTAGGGTTTCTGTTATTTTCTTTCTTCTGCATCAGCTTGTGATCCGGATCCTTAAATCACAATTGAAGATTTTGTAGTGATTAATTCATCACAAGTAAGTATTTTTATGTCTTCTCATCTTTGGTTTTGTACATTAGCGTTGTTGGAATTTGGTAATTTTATAAAATAAAAAATTGGAATTTGAAATGACAATTTTTATTTTATTTTTATGAATTTAATTACTGTTTTCAGGGTCTAATGGCTGCAAACAATGCAGTGGGTATTGATAAAGAACAGGTGGGTTTACTTCTCTGTTTTGGTTTTGTTAATTATGGAACTTTAGCCCATGTTTGAGTGTCAAGTTAGAATTTTTTTTTTGTAAGGAAATATATGTTAATGTGTGTTGGAATAGGTTAAGTGTAAAATTAAAGCTTCGTATTCGGTATGTTGATGTGTTGAGGCTAGAAATTATTGAAACAAGGTTTGTTACTGGAGTTTTGGTGTTTAGTCCTATGATGTATCAGCTTGGTCTTTGATGAATTCTGGGGCTACTGGCTGTGATTTGATCTCTGGATTGAATTTCGGTGGATTGGTTGTGATTTGAGTCCTTAGCACCATGATTGATTTTTAATTTATCTTTTGATATTGTGCAGGTCTTTGGCATGGCAGAAACCGAAATGGAGTACAGGGTAGAATTGTTTAACAGGTAGGTTGAATGCGTGTTGAAAATTTTAGAACTTCTGATATTGATGGGACGGGTGTATGTTCGATGAATTGTATGCAAGTTTTATCCTGAAAAATGCCAATATACTGGCACTGTGTTTGGTTTAATCCATGCAGCATGCTTTCAAAATGAATCGAGTGAAATTGGAGATTCTGATCTGTCCAGTTTCCGTCAAATTGATTTCTTTGGCCTAATTTGACAGTGCACAATAGCTTTGCCTAAACTATTAATGGTGTATCTTTACTTCGTTGTTGTAAAGATGCACTGGAGCTTCCATTTTTTTCATCAGTTGAATTTCAGGATTAGCTATTCATTTAGGAAGATAGTAGCTTTACCATTTTCATACTGTGAATTTCTATTAAGAACTTAAATGTGAGTTTTGTTTTTTATTTTTTAGATGAGAAATTTTCAAACTAGTCTAGATTGCAGGTTTGCTTATCTCCATTTCCTATTATTTTGAATCAGGCTTGCCAAAACTTGTTTCAGTAAGTGTGTTGACAAAAGGTATGAGATTCTCTGCTTTTATGCATTTTTTTTTTTCAGTTTGCATGATCAAATATATGAATATACGAACTTCCCTTATGCCGTTGTTTTTTGTTTAAAAGAAAATGCTTTCAAGTTCAATTCTTTCTCTTATTAGGTACAAGGAGAATGAGCTAAATATGGGAGAAAACAGTTGCATTGATCGCTGTGTTTCAAAGTATTGGCAGGTAGACTTGGACTTGGAGTACTCTTATTAAGTATTCAAGCATTTCTGGAAATATAAATTGGACTAAATGATTCAAGGGCACTTGAATATTTCTTTTAGCATAAAAGATCTTGTATTCTTATTATTTCTAAAATTCTAATTTGAAAGTTCACTTGACTATAACTTTTACTTGTAAATTATTTTTAGTTTATTTATATATGTACACCACCGATTCTATATATATTTTTTCATACATGGAGCATCCTCATTTGATGGTTATTTCTTCTGTACTATTTTTTCAGGTTAATAGTATGATTGGCCAGCTTCTCAGTGCTGGTGGTCGACCTCCTACGATGTGAGATTTAGGCATACCGCAGTTTGAAGTTTATATTCAAAGCCATTCCAAGCCTGTTGTTAGAAGATGGTAGGGGCAGAATTGGTTTTTTAATCCATTTTTGGTCTCTTTGTTTTCTTGTTTGGGGAAGAATTTGTCAGATGTTTAGTAATGAAATTTCATAAAAGATGGTGTATTTGTTCTTGAATTTGCAATCGGTTGTGTTGGTATATCAGTATCCCTATTTGAGCTCATCTAAGCTATTTGGTATATTTTCTTTTCGCAGCTTCACCGGAAAATTTCATGAACGTGTTGTAATAACCGTATTACCTTACTGTTGTCATGCCGTTATTTAACTATTCAATGACCATTAAACTTTCCAAAAATAAAATATCTACATGATAATGTTTGATTACTCTCAGAGAATGTCAAAAGATGATGTATAATCCTTTCTTATTGAAAAGATTGGTTATAGAGAATTTGAGATATACCCAATTCAAAGATCCATAAAAAAAATCCATTAGTGAAACATATCATTCAGGAAAATCCACAGCCAAATGTGGCTTAGAGGTAAAGGTACGACAATGTTCCCATCAAAAAGAAAAGCGAAACAGATCATTTTGGTCCGGATGGAGATGATTATTTAATAAAATGGAAACATTCACCAACATAAACATATATAAATGTTACGACTAAACCTGTGGTGCTTCAGAAGAAACTCAAAATGCCAAGGAAATTGAGAGATAGATACAACGAATATTCAAATGAAAGAAAAATATGGAGAAAAATGAAACCTGTATACTTTTTTTTTTTATTTTTTTTTCAGTTTCTATGCTTTTTGGCTTCCAAGTTTGTGCCGTCTTTGAGAGTTTCCTGAGCATCGTTGTTCATCCCGAGGCTGAAGAGGGCAGCGGCTTGAAGATAGAAGGCGGTGGGCCACTCGGGCGATATTACTTGTGCTTGCATAGCATCTCCGAGAGCTTCTTGAGGCATGTCACTTAGCAGGTAACATAAACAGCGTCTGGCAAACACAGTTGGAGATACCATGGTCCCACCATCGATGAACTACAGAGAACAAGACAATTACTACTAAGTAGAAACCAGAACAGCCGATAGGTAATGATTTACAGTTATAAGTTGCTGTCGGTTTTTTTTTTTCTTATGCCGAAAGTGGTAATGTTACAATGAAACATATGTGCTGTTATTTTGTTCAAGATCACTGCTTCAGATCAAATTTTTATTGAAAAAAAATAACTTACATGTGTGTAACAATCAATAGCAGTGACGAAATCTTTAGCTCGAAAAGCAGTATCTCCACGCTTCTTAGAATTCAATGTTTCCTGTATTTGATCTGTCCACATTTGGAAAGAGAGCTGCAAAGCAATGGTTTCCATTAAGCATAAAATAGATGTGTAAGAGGAATCGAGTAAAAAAGTTCTACAAGAAGCCACAGAGTGAAGCTTGCAAGCATTATTCGAAACAGAGCCTCACTCATATTAGTCATATACATGAGGGATGGATAAAAGAGGCATAGATTCAATTTCAATTCTTTTGTTTCTTTATTCATCTTATTTTTATTTTTTATGCACCAGTTTAAATTAAGAGTTAAGATAATATTCACTAACCTCATTTGCAATTCCTTCATCATCCTTGTAGCCAATCTTCTCCAATATTTCGTGTATAGCAGTAAGGTCTAGTCTCGAGCAAGCTTCACCGAGAGGTGTTAGCGTCACTGTTTGCTTGGCGGATGGAGTCCCATGAGGAATGCCCATTAAAACATATGATGGAACCTATTAAATACCAACAAATAAGATTGTTAATATCTCAAGGTAGTTAAGTTCGATGAAGCAGCCTTAAAATGCAAAAATCAGTAATCAAACTGTAATGATTACCAAAGTAGTGCATGTAATTCAGAGCTTGACATCTTATCAAGAAAATTCGGATCTTAACATTTAATAACTAGGAGGGTTTCCATAGTCCAAACTCTATTTTTTTTTTTTAAGAAATCAGTATTTAATACCTAAAAAGAGAACTTTTTCTATAGCTTATTGCTAGTGCTAGGCGGGTCTGTAAATACCATATAACACTGCACAAGATTTTAATTGTTACATCAGAATATCTCAAAGACATTGGGCATACCTCTGTTTCTTTCTGAAGAGGACTAAGAGCAACCACAAGAGACTTGGCATTTGGCCTTTCACGAGGCTCATATTGTAAACAACGTGAAGCTAACCGCACTAGTTCAGTTCCATCGTCATTTGAGAAATGACCTTCCAAACATGAGTCCATCAGCATCAGAAAATTTTTACCGCGTATGAGGTCAAGAGCCTGCCAAAGAAGAATCAAAGAAATATTTAGCTCAATTTTTTTCTGAAAAGATAAAATTTGAGCAATCGGCAGAGGATTACTGAGTCAAATCTCAAGCACATAGTGTATTATTTCCTCATAAGATGCTCTAAAGAAGCAACATTTATGTAGCCACTACTTTAAACATATCCAAGGACATAAATTTCTTAAGATAAGAAATTAATTACCAACAAACTTCAAAGAATAATTTTATCGGAAACCTCCACTTCAAATGAAGAAAAAGCTTACATGACTTGGGGGGATGTGTTTGCCACTGAGAAGATCCAGCAACAGGGTGCCGAAGCTGTAAACCACACTCTCTAGAGTCACTCTTCCTGCCACATGGAGATATTAACATTAGCTGAAATAAAGGCTCAGTAGCACATGTACGGAAACTTGCTCTTCAGCTTTAGAAAAAAAAAACGAGACACTGATTAACAGCCGCTATTACCTGTCCTCAAGTATTCTGGTGGAGTGAAAGCCAAGTTCGTACTATAACTTTTGCCATCTCTACTATTCTTCATGAGGCCGAAGCAAGAGAGCCTGGGATTACCATCCTATAAGTGCGAACTTACAATAAGGAATAGCCGACAAAAACATAGCTAACTTTTTCAAAACTGCTAGAAGCCAAAAAGAAAAATAATAAGGCCAAAGTACCTGGTCAAACAAAATTCTATAAGCATTAAGGTCATGATACAGTGCTCTCCCTTTGCTGCTGCAATACTCCAAAGCTTGTGCTAGATACAAAGCCACTCTCAACCGCATCGCCCATTTCATAGGTTGGTTCTCCCCTGAAACATTTCAACCAAAAAAAAAATAATGTTTGCTCAAATTTTTTTTTTGAACACGCATGATTCTAACAATAACATTTTGAGTGAAGAATGGCAAGCAAGCTGTTAATCTATCTATATCAAGCCCATTAGTGTTCAAAGGGTGAAATTGTCTATCGATGTGACATTTTCAGGTGTATTTATGCTCAAATATTTAAAATAAGAAGACACAAAAATTGTATACTAAAATTGTTCGTCTCTTGAGATTCCTATAAATCACAAAATGACCCACAAATAGATTTATAAAATGGAACTTGACTGAGTTTCTATATCTAGCACACTTTGAGTCTTTGATTTTGTACTCAACAACCTAAATCCTCCACATCATCAACAACATCAAAACAGAGGTTAACAAAAGAAACAACATACACCACATTGCAATCAACTCAAACTAGCAAAAAAACTAAATAAATGAAACTCGAACGCTACAAAACACGAAAGTAGATAATTAAAAAAGGAAAAACAAAATTTGTTTACAATGAAAGAGATGCTTAGAGAGAGTCTCATTTGGCATAAACTCAGCCACCAGCAATCTCTCCTCTCCTTCACAACAACACCCTATCAAATTCACCAATCTCTCGCTCCTCAACTGCCCCACCGCTCGCGCCTCCTCCTGCAACCAATCAATCAAACCTCATTATCAATGTATCATCATCATTTAAAATTAGCAAAGTAAAATCAGTCACTTAGAATGCACAGACAAGGAACTGTCTGGAATCAGGCCAAGCCATTCGATTGAAGCGTTTGACAGCAATCCAACGATCCTCATCTGCTATGAGCCTGCCTCTGTAGACCACATTGGGCGCCTTCTCTCCATGCTCAGACACTATATTGTCCGTACAGAAACCTGACGTGGCAGCTCTCAGTTGGTCCAGACTAAACTCCTTGAACCCCGGCAACGCGTCGCCGCTCCCATTCTCTACACAAACAAACAAAAAAAAGTTTCAAGCTTTTTGTTTAAAATGTTAAAAGTTATAAAACCCTAGCATGAAATTTTCTCGGGCAAAAAAAAAGTGGACATTTTCTCGGGAAAGTGCCGGAAAAGTTTCAGTTATATTTGTTTTTTCTGTTTTTTCTGTTTTTTTGTTTTGTTTTTGTTTTTTCTTTTGACTTACCGAGATCAGAAGAAGAGTCATGGAGGTTTGACTTGAGATTTGACGGCCACCAACACAGAGACAACTTGGAGCAACGGGCTCCCATTGGCTGCTAACTTCAAGTTTCTATTTTTAGCAACAAAAAATAAATTTTCTCGGCAACTTTTTTTTTTCTTTCACTTTCTGCTTAGCAGAAGCAGAGTAGTACTGACTTACTCACAGCTTGAAAAAGAGTGGCAAAGCGAGGCAGGAACATATAAGAGAGAAAAAGATGCATTCTGTTTGGGAACCGAGAAAGTGAGAGAAAAAAAATTAAATGAAAAAGAAAAGAAGGAAAAAAAAAAAAAAAACTGTTTGGATCCAATTTTTTTTATTTTTTCACCACCTCATCATTCTTCTCTCGTTTTTGTTTTTTATTTTTTATTTAAGTCGAATAAGGGCAATCACACTATCGTTTTGTGCTCTGCTGTTAGATTTTGGACACGTGGATTCCTGAACGGTGGGATTGGTAGTAAAGTGGAGGGAAAAAAAATGAGGAAATCGGCGATTGGTCGCCGAATAACATCGCTTTCAAATGGGTCAAAGACTCATTTTCACAGTCATTGATGTTATGTATATAATCTTAGACCGTGTAATGTGAATAAATAAATAAATATATATATATTTTCTAACGTGGGATTCCTCGTGAATTTAAAATCATACGATTTTACTAATTCTAACCATTTAGAATCAGGATAAAAAAAAAATTATTGATTTCAAGTCACATAAATTTTTTATACAGAATCTTGATAATTTTAAATATATATAGTAACTTTCTAGAGCGAGATTCCATATGATTATTTTGTAAATTTTCATCGATTCCAATCGATTGGAATCATTGTATTTGTTTTTCCACCGATTCTAACTGGATGGACCTACACTATAATATATATATCGAAAATTTACACATAAGTATGCACTGATGAAATTATATAAAGATATTCAATATGAACCACTCATTTTACATACGTTGATTTGGTATGTATGTACTTATCAAAGCTCTTATATAAATGAATGGTTCATATTCAATATCTTTATATAATTCAATCGATATGTAATTTTATATATATAACCGGCCGTCCAGAGTTCTTTCGGTACTATTATATAATGTTTTGTTTAATGATTCTAGTTCAAGCTAACATTTGTGTGGGTGATGATTAAATAATGTCCAAGTGTTTGTCATAATATCCTTTTACAAGTATCTACTTTCTAATCTAATTTGTTTCTTTTCTTTTATATAGGTCCAACACTAATCTGATTAAGGTCATGTCAAGAATCATTAACTTAGATGGTTTACTTTTACGCCTTCGGTTCGAGAAATTCTTGTATGCACCGAATACAATATAGTCATTCAATAAATATATATCATGTGGTAAAGTAAACCAATTAAATGAGTTTTCATGCCATATGGAATGCACGTATTGATTAGGATACACTGCATCATGTGTAGACAAGTTTTTCTCCTTCGAGAAAAATTCTTATGCTTAATTTAATTTAATTTTTGCCGGTAAAGTAAGATGCAAAAAGATATTCTTACAGTATTTTATTTTGACAGAAGTTCACATAGGTCCATATTTTTTCGATTTGTCGTTTTTGTAAATATTTTTATCATTTTCATCACTTAGTCCCTCGTATATTTAAAATCAATCACTTTGTTCCTTTGATCAAATATTTAACGGTCAGTTATAACAAATTATGTTAAAATATAATTTTACCCTTTTTACTATATGCATTAATTAAAATGGCAGTTTACTCTAATTTAATACACTTTAAACTTTTATAACTTTACAATTGAGTTAGTAGTCAAAAATGCCATAATTATTCAAAATTACTTACATTTTTATCTTTAAATATTAAAAAAAAAAATCATTGTTCAAACTAAATTTTTATTTTTTTATACCTTTATTTTTTTCAAAATGTGTCATTGTATGTGTGGATAATATGCTATATGATTGAATTACCCCTATAATCGTTATCTTTGACTAATCATAAACTAAGGGAATGATCAAACTATCAAAGTAATGGATTTTGAATAAAGGAATGATTAAAGTGATGAAAATAGTAAAAATATTTATAAAGATGATAAATCGTAAAAAAGATAGAACTTAGGTGAAATTATACCTTTTATTTTTATTTTTTTACCATTAAAGTGGGATTTAGAGAAGATATTGAAATTTGATATCCAAATGGAAATAAAGATCAACATTTAAAAAAATAATTGTGTAATGTGGGATTTTTTTATTTTTTTTATGTTTATTGTGCTCTTTTAGGGTTTGATTATTCATGAGTACATGACATGGATAAAATAATGGGCAGTTGGAAGAAGGAAAAAGGTGTGACACTTTAAACCACAATTGGTGAAAACAAATGGTTGGCAAATTCCTTGCTTTTTAGGATGTTAATGATTTGGTTTTAATAAAAATTATATATCTCCTCGAGCAAAAACAAAAGTACTTTTTAAAAAGCACTTTCAAGAACACCTCCATTAATATCTTCTTTATCTATGTAGTTAACTGGGTTGCTTACTTGCTTCATACAAAAATAACAGTTATAACTTATAAGTACAATTCATAATACAACTCTTATTAAGGGTTTTCTATTATAAAAAGAGTCTTTCCATATTTTATGATTTAGTGGATAAATATGAGACTGAACCATTATTAATATCTTCTTTAATTATGCTTAACCGGGTTATTACACATAAAATCAACTGCTATAAACACGGTTCATAATACAACTCTTACTTGCATGTTTTCTGTTACAAAGAGATTCTTCTCACTAAACCCTTATTTCAGGGACAAAGAGGAAGTGTCCAGCCATTTTGTTACGGGTGGTTGTACAAATTGCCAGCATTAGTGAGCTAGTATTGTAGTCACTTTAGGAAAATCTATGTAATAAAGTATTGAAGACAGTTCTAATTAGGAGTTTAGGACCAAAGAAGCATGTCTAAAGACAACCAAACAACAAAATATTGGTAGTGTTTTATATCTGAGAAGATACTTTGGTGCCCCAAACATGGTGCAATCTCAACCTGAGAAAGCAAAGTGAATAATCATATAAAATATAACTGAAGAGAAGTGAAGAATAATGGAGGTCTTTTTGGTAGACATGCCTCAAATGATGAAGAAAATTAAAAAGCACTTCAACATGAAGATATATAAAAAAAAAGCCCAGATTGATTCCTTCTTGACCAGCTTTTCCAGCTAAATTGACACAAACAGACTTTTACATGGACTTGTTTATCATGGAAAAAGTCTTCAATGCTATTAAAAACACCTTAATGCATACTTACATATTTATATATTCAGCAAGTATATGTCTGTCATCTGTAACATAATTTGATCGATACATGTAAAAGCACCCGAGTACATACGGTTGAGGGTCTCACAGTGCATTGAACAGGCCATGATTTGAATATGGAGTAATATTTGCAAGAAATTCAGCGGAGAAAGAGAAGATACTGTGAATTCGGACCTGTTTGAGAACTTTCCAACATTGATGGTAAAAGGGAGAAGATCTGCTCCCTTTCTCTTTTGTGTTTATATTTTATCCGAATCATACGATAGATTATCAAAAAAAAATTCCAAAAAAAATAAGTAATAAGAAATTACTACTTAGTAGGTGGTGGTTTCCGAATACTTTTTCATACGAAATTCTAGTTTATGAGATGCGATAAAACAGTTTTACAGTACTACAAAATGGATTTATCGATAAACTAAGATTCTACACAAAAAAACATGGGAAACGAAATATTGTTGTTGTCTAGAGAAGCAACGGGCAACAGGCAACAGCCAGCAAGTTGTTCAGTTGATTGTACAGATAAGCCAGTCCAGAAATGCAGCAGATATATACAATGATGAACACCACTTTTCTCGAGAAAATTCATCTAAAACTTTTTCCGAGAAAAATGACAATGGTAGGGCAAAGAGAGCAGAGCAGAGAGAGTAGATCATCAGTCATTTGAGTACAAAAGATAAGAAGCAGCAAGCAAAAAGGCAACACTTTTGATAAAAGAAAAAAAAAACAAAGGCATGTGATGTAACAAATGATGTCTCTCCAAGAATGACTTTAAATCAATCAGTGTAAAAAAGAAAAGTGGTGGTGGTGGTGGGACATTTAGACAAGCAGCATTATTAAATTGCATCATTGACTCATGCCAGCCTCATCTCATCTCCCTGAAACAAAGGCATCACATATTCACATGCTTGTTTTTTTTTTTTTTATTAAAAAAAAACCACTATTGAAAAGTACCATGTCTCTCTGATCCTTTATGCTTTCTTCTGTACAGGCAGCCCATGATCAGTGATCAATTTGAGAATTTAATCTCCCAACATGACAACTTTATATATATATAAAACTTTCTTTCTCATTAGAGAGTAAAATAAGCCAGGTCTGACCAATTTCGATGCAGGCTCAAACTGTTTCCCTACAGGCCGAGAAAATCTGAGTGGTCCTGCCACTGAAGATATATTGTTGCTTGCTAACACATGCATTTTCTTGTGACACATTTTTTTGCACATGTTACATATTCAATGGCTGGATGCACCACTCATCGGTGCATTGAAGATTTTCTCCTACTGATTGAGTTAAGCATGCTTTCTCTCTCTCTCTCTACATACTCACATGCAAGTATATACACATGCACAACATGTAACAACAATGGCACTACTTGCAAAAGTGATATGACAAATTTTCCAAGTCTACAAGAAGAAAGAGAGCACCTCATGAACATGAAATAGTTAAAACCAAAGGGTGATGCATCATTTAACCCAAAAAAAAAAGAACAAGGAGAAAAACTGAAACAAAACATTTCATTCCATTTCAAAGAGAAGTACACTGCTGTTTATCAGACTAAAATGAGTTAAGGATGCATGGTTTAAACTGAAATTTTGTCATAAGCCCAATATCCTGTGACTACAGCACAGCTATCTTCAGCTAGTGCTGCTATCTAGGTAATATATACGCTGCCTATATTCCTAATTCACAACCTACTATTCACTTGTGTTCTACTACTCTATAGAAACAGTTTCCTAATGCCTAAGGAAAACGCATCCAGCAGAGAAACATGAATGGTGATTGGAAGTATTTACTGATAATTCATATTCAATTTGCAGTGTTGCCCGCATTCCCATTAAGTAAATTGTGTTGTTCCTCTTTGTTCTTTCCGTCCTTGTCTTTGGTGTTCAAGGGTAGTAATGGCATAGATGTTCGGTCAGGCAGTTCTGCAATGGAATATAGAGCAAAAAATTGTTTAGCATGCTATGCGAGTTCTAAACAAGTGAACAGAAACTCAAATGACACCTACATTCCCATCTTCGTGCACAGTTTGTGAAAATTGGAAAGAACAATGAGATCGTTTCTTTTATAGGTAGTAAATTATATGAAAAATAACATGAGTAAATAACAATTGAATAAAGAAATAAAATTGTAGTGAATACTAACCTGGCAACTTCTTGTCAACAAAAAATACTACCAAATTTACAGTATACCTGCACCAAATTAAAAAAGTAAATGAAAATCAGTAGAAAGGATGTCTTCATCAGGGTTTTAATCCATGAGCAAAATAGAATAGTCCTTTTACCATGCAACAACGACATCAACTGTGTAGTGTTTGCGAGATGCTATAATCAGGAAGCTCTGAATCACGGCAAGAACCCAAGCAAATTGCTTGATGCATCTGCAAGCATACATCATGACAAAATCAAGTACAGAGACTTAGAACCAAAAATCTATAGGCCTGATGTATACAGTTATGCTTGCTCAACTTTGCATTTACACTTAAAATTAGTAAACAGAAATGACATGAAAAGTAATATATCTAGGTTCATAGCATGTACTGATTATGATATATTACATTCTTGAGCCATAATGGTAATATGCGCGCACAAATACAAGGGAGAAAATCATATGTGATGAAAAAATCAAATCACCACAGCCATATATCATCCCTTTGGGAACTGCACATCAAAAAAAAAAAAATCAAATAAGCATAGACTGTTAGAACCGATCAATGAATCACAACAGAAAATAGGTTTAATAATATATATGACTAACAATTGATTAGGAGCACTTCAAGTGGATTCTCTGGCCACGGCAACGTGGCCATTTTTGATCCCTGAAAGAGAGTTTGTAAAAAAATAATTCAACAAGAAGTTAATAGGTACCAGTAATTAAAAAACATTAACCTTAAAAAAAAAAAAATCAGGCCAAGTTTTTCAAAATCTTACCTCACGGCAATGATAATTTGGACCAGGGAGCTGAGTTGAATAGAATGTGATTATCCGAAGCATCTGTGAAACCTAAAACATACAAAAATTGCCTAAAGAAATTGTCAAACAAATGTAGCAGAGCACAATAAGAAAGTGTAGCACTATTTCGACCTCCACAATAGAAGTAGAACCAATGTATTGGTCAATGACAGATGACTATGAAGCAATGGCAAAAATGATAAAACTTAAATGATAGAAAAGATGCCTTTATCTGTCAAAGAGGGAATACTAATGCCAGAACTGAATAACCTTGAAACCTTCATCAAACCAAATTCTAAACAGAGAATAGCCGAACTAGCATTCCTTGACGGATATTCCACAACAATGCAACAAAACCAATAAAGAGTATCTTCTAATCAAGTCTCTTGAAGCAAGATGGCGCCAGGAAGCAATTCAAGAACTTAAGGACATGTAATCACCAGTAAGCAAAAAAAGGGTCGATGACCATAATAAGTACTTACAACTAAATAAACCAGAACTCTGCACCATATCAGAACTGTATAGATCCTTTTACTCTGGAAAACAAAAGGGTGCAAAGTCCACTGCAAGAGAATAATAAAATAAATAACAAACAGTTACACAGGGGGGCCTTAAATATAATTAGTTAAAAGGAAATGACCAACAAAGCTTTATCTTTAATTGGTAGTTAGTTAAGGAAACGGAACCAAAAATCTTACCAACATAAAGGAAGCAAAGATGAAGGTGAATAAAGTCTCACTAATAAAAGATTTATCTTGACCCAGTTCCTAAAGTACATAATAGCAATGGAGGTAAATAGGACTAAAATTTCACTTCAAAGACCACACAATCACAATACAAACCAGCAGTGCTACCCACAGGAAGAAGAAAGTATCCAGAATCCTGAAGCATTGGTCCTGGCCGATGAATGTAGTGTACTCCATGAGCTGCCAATCCATGAATGTACTGAAAATGAAAAGAAACCTACGAGATAAGGACCTATATGATATCTGTTTGTAATCAAAGGGTATAGCTTAAAGAGTCAAAACCATCATGTAGAACTGCACAAGGGAAGGTCTAACATATAATGTCTATCAGGGTGTATACTATGGTTTTCTCCAGTTTTTTCAGCTTGGAATAGCATGGACTGCCTTGAACAACCACTATTCAGCTCTTATCGTTAAACACTTCAAATGCCTTAGAGAGAGAGAAAAAAAAAATCTTAACAATGTTTGGTGGTGCTTTCTGCCTTCTGTTCCAAAAAGCAAATTTCAAAAATGAGAACATAGAATGGATTTATGCTATATATCCTGAACTACACACAGTTGGAGATCGACAAAACTGTAAAACTATATTACAGTACTAATTACTAAAAGTAAATTCTTTACAACATAAAACTCGGCAAAACTAATATTGTTGTCTGATCCTTATAAACAGGTTCTGAATATAAAAAAGAACACAAATCTATCCTCAAAACAAGAGTTTTCGGACAATTTTCTTGGAGACGAACCAAGATTCTATATATACTCTTAATTGTCATAAATCAGAGAATTTCTTTTTCTAAATAAAAAAACATTTTGTGTTTTAGAATTTCAAAATATATAACAAAATAATTAAAGCAACCCAGATACAAGCTTGCTATATTACACCAATTAAAGATATTACTCCACTGTTCTACATGTTATACAGATATACATCATCAAGCCATATACATAACAAAAGAACCCGTAAATCACACAAAAACATGCCTAAATTGTGTCTTCCACAATTTCACTATTGCATCAATCAATTACCAAATTGACAAAAACTAATAAACAAAATCTAACTATAAACCTGAAAAAAAATTCCAGCAAGAAGATGCTTCCAATTGTCTGCAAGAAGCGAAATCTCTATCGTCATCTCCATAAAAATCTTCCTCCATAACTTCGTAATCATTAAAAAAAATCAAAATTAATGAAACAATCAAAAATTAACATGAGGAAATGATTATAAAGACAAAATCATGACAGAGAGAGAAGAAACCACCTTAGAACATTGACGATGCATTTCAATAAATCAATCAATCAAAAACGAAACTTGTGAAGGAAAATGTCAGCATTTAAAAAAAAAATCAAATAACAATAATAATAATAATAACAATTTGCATTCTCCACGTAAACCGCTCAAAAGTTTTTCGAATTTTGAACGACTCCAATATCTTCGATTTCAAAAAAAAAAATCATCAAAACATGATTTTAGGATATCAAAACAGATGTGATCCGGAGACGATAAGGTTTCGTTTTGATTCAAAATGAAAAAAGAAAAAAAATGAAGTTTTTGTGTTGGTTGAGGAGGGTAGTTGTGCGCGGAAGAATAATTAATTTATATTTATTTTTGAATTCTATGATTAATAGTAAATTCAAAGGGATTAGCTTTAATTACGTTTTAGACAGCTATTCACCGTTAGATTAGATAAACAATCGTTGGGCTTCGATATTCTCTACTACTTTTTTGTGGGTTTCCAGATAGTCCATTGAGAGATTCATGGGCCTCCGAATTATAAACTGAACCAAACCGACAAATTTTTAATCGAACAAAGCTGACCAACACTGAGGAGTAAGAATTATGGTTAGCAGGTCGTGTACGAGTCCACATGAACATGAACACCACACGATTATTAATCGAGCCAAGCCCTTTAAATACGAACACGATATGTCTAACCCTTTTATTATAGAAGTCATATCGTATGGTGTTAAACGATACATTTAACTCATTTGAATTGTATTAACACATATCTCGATCAGCTAAACATGAATACAAAATCCACTTATTAAACGGGTTGACACGACCTCATTAGCCTTCAACCCAAGCCCATTAAAATTGTTTCGTATTCGTGTCGTATTGCCAAATTCTGACCCGAATTGTCAACTAGACTTCGGAAATCAAACCACACTAATATTGGCGATCGGAATTGGTAGTCTACGGGACATCCCACACGAATTAGGAAAGTACACAACAATAAAGAAAGAGTTGATGTGCATCGAGATTCAAGACGAAACCAACCTTTCAAGTTTAATGAAATTTGATCACTAAAAGCATAATACCCTTTATAAACTGAAAATATGCACACTTGCATTACATTGATAAAGAGGGTTTATTGCAAAACGCAAAGTTTATATTACTTCCGCTATCAAAACTAGTGCAAAATATATGAACTCTAAGCTTCTTTTACTATCGTCGCTACTATTGCGAGCTTGAAGATATGATGTTGCACAGATCGATTATTCGGGTTTCGTGCACTGCCGCCTACCCAGCAAACTGAAAACTGGAAATATATTTCTGTATTTCCTGCCTTTAATTACAAGATCACTTTTTAACGTGAAACTAGACCCGCCCCACTGGAGAAAGAGGTGGATACGAGACGTATCTTGCAGGAATTTCTCCTCCTTTGGATTGATCAAGAGCTGTTGTTCCATCATTTGGCACTGACATTGTTTCTACGGGAGTTTTTTCTTCAAACGAATCAGTTGATTCAGATGAGACACATGGTTTTTGACTATCTAAAACTGCTATACAAATGGAGAATGCTTCTAGATGTGGGACTGATGAATTGAACTCAACTGAATAGATGTCATCCTTAAACGGAGCCAAGCTGAAGAAAGGCGGTTGGTTTTCTTGTACTCCTCCCTGATATCAGACAAGCATCGAAAGGAAAATAAGACGTTAATTGACAATTACTAGTATAATCCGCATAAATTTGGAGCAAGATATCTTTATAAAACGAAATTTACCTGATAGAATAGCTCAAATTGACTTGCTCGGGAACAAGCTTTGGATGAACTTGCTTTTTTGCTCTGTTGATTTCGGTTGGTAAGAACCCTGAGTTTGCAATTCAAGTCCCAACCTCCACAATCACATGATCCGCCTGATTTCCAACGTTGGATCAGCGATGATGGCTCTCCTTTATGCGGTAAAGAATGAGCACCACTAGGAAGTATGACCGTAGCACTAATGTCTTGACCGCTGGCAAAAGTTCGATTCTGTAGTTTTTCCCCAGAAACAAATGTCACCTCTGGCAAAGAATCTTTAAATCCAACTTGCGGGGAATCTTTCTGCGCGTCACTCTGATACCCATCTAAGAGTGAACTTCTACAGACCTTCAGAGGGATGTTGATGGCGATGGCTGCAAGCTCATCGTTTGGTTGGAAATCTGATGCTTGATGATCCGACTGTCTAAGTTCCACAGAGAAGAGTACAAACTCTCTCATGCTAAATTGATCCACGTAGTTAATCTCTCTACTCATATTCGGAAAATGAGAACCAAAAACCTTCATCTGTGCTACAACATTCGGGATGTAGTCGTGACTTTGCCCTTTGCTCCCCTGATTAAGCCACCTTCCATTCTTTTTCTTCACTTCTTGAATGGTGAAGAAGGTATAAATGCAACTGTAGTCCTCCTTTCTTGAAGTACTCAACTTCTTCACTGTAGCTGCTAGAATGTCACTTTCATTGCCGACTGCAAATGTGTACAAAGGCTGGCCATTCTTGACTGCAACTCTCAAAAGGGCTTGGACTGTTGATCCATGTTTCTTCTCTTGAAATGAATCATTGACATTGATTGTCTTACAGCCGGTCATATTTAATTTTACTCTTCCTGGTTGTCCAGCTACAGTCGAAGAATATGGTCGCCCATCAAATGATTTTGAAGCTCTATCTTTTGAAATCAAGTCCCTTGGTAATGGCTCAGCAACATTATGACAGTTTGCTGGCTTTGGCTTCAGTATCGGATCTAGCAACCTTCTTAAAGGGCTTGACCTGGATCTGCTCGTGGCATTGGATTTATCACTATTTGATATGTTGGGGCCAGAAGAAGCCACAGTATTCTCTAAACCCGATTGGCCAGAAACATATGTTGAGCTCGACTTTGAGAAAATGGGAGTCTCCTTGGAGCTGGAAAATTTTCCGATCTTACCCATACTGAAGCTCAATCGGCGGAAGGGTGAAGTGCTTCTCCCTTTTTCAGGTACTACTTTGCTCACATTTAGATCTGCTCCCACAAAAGGCCCATTTGCAGAGGGCTTGTTAATTGTCACCGTTGATTTTCTGTCTTCCAGATTACCGCAACTGGATGGACAAGTACCAAATCTTGCTGAACATGGTACTGATTGAGATCTTCCTGATGGCTTGCCACTCTTTGTTTCAATGAAGCTGGTTCGTTTCATCAGTAAGTTTTTACTGCTATCAACTTCACAAGGCAGTGGACCCGAAAGTGGGACGTGAAAATTGAGATCTGCATCCTTAGATGTTCCTGAAAAGCTCCTTCGACTAGCTTCTGATGGTCTTTCACCTAACATTGTCGTTGAAGCAGAAAGATTGGACACTCCAGAAAGATTGTTTTCAGGGAGATCTCTTGGCAAGAGGAGAACGACAGTATTCTGTTTCCCGTGGACATCTTGATCAATATTTTGATTTCCCTGTTGCAGCTTCTCTGTTTTCTTCATGAATTGAACATCTTGATTCTTCATTTTCCCCTTCCTAGATGATAGTACCTCATATTTTACCCCATTTGGCAAGGTTCCACTTTCTTGACTAATCTTTGCGTCTAAATTTTTTCTTTTGCACTCAGATGGGCTGATTTCCTGATGACTTCTGTCAAAAGACTGATCTGTTCTGATGATCCCCTCCTTGTTTAAGTTATTACTTTGGGAATCTCTGAGATCAGGAAACTTTCCAACACTTTCCCCTAAGGATTTGGCAACATGAGAATGACCTTCAACGGGAGACGACTTAAGATGGAATTGCAGTGAAGGGCGACGCATCATTTGGCGATCAGGAGAGTATATATAACCTCTGCTAGAATTGGAAGACGATGCATCTGTTGAGAAAGATGAGGACAAATTGCTACTAGATAGTGAAGACCCGCTGCTCCTGTGTGGCATCTGTTTCTGGCCACACTGCCATTTTTCTAGACGACCCCAGTCTAGAACCCCAACATTTAAAACTTTCTCTTTGGGATTTTTTCCCCTCTCCAGATAACTTGGTAACTTTGACATGTACTTGACGAGCTCGTCTTCTTCATTCCCTTTTCTACCAACCTGTTGCTTTTGGTGATTCCCTGGAGACTTTGGTGAGATATCTTTCACCCTTTTCATAATTTCATGGTGGAAATCAGCATACGACAAATCAGGCTTTTCTAGGTTGATCCTATCCTGCAGATTTATACTTGGGATTGATTGGGGCAATTTAGTCTTATCAGAAGTTCCAAATGTTTGTTGATCCCTTGTATTTCTTTTGAGCTCTGAACAGTATTCCATAGACTGGATATGTTCTGATTCCAGCTACACTCAGATGGCACAATGAAGTGATTTCAGATATAATGGCAATCAACCTGTCTCGTTTCTGCAAAAGCCTATGCTGAGGCAGGTCCAAATGTTTCTTTCCCAGCTGCACTTACAAAGTATTCGCATAGACGTGTTCTACTCTGAGGATAAAAAAAAAACGAAAAACAACAAATTCAGAATTGATTCAGGGTTTTATAAACATGTTGAAGCAGGGCTTTCAAAAAAAACGAAACATAACATCTACCAACTACCAAAAAGGTAATAGATATACATTGTGGCCTTATAAAACAAGCACTGTTCCTCTAAACAGATGGCAAGCATCACTACAGATATTCTCTCAACCACAGCAAGATTATAGGTTGCATTGATATTGCAGGAACACGAACCACAATTTTATATAGCAGTATATATAATAATATTTACACCGATCCCCTGAATTCTGTAGTTCAGGAAGCTTCGACATGTCCTACCAGGGAGGACGATTAATAGCTACCATACTCACATTATAGATGAAATATCACTATATCTATACTAAATGACACTTTAATCAGAATTGTGCCCGCTAAATTAACGTGGAGAATAAGTTGAAGCAATCCTCGGAATCTCCAATCACTCGATTTCTCCTCACAAACCACAATCTGGTGGGATAGATTGCTTCTCTAAAATATCCTAACAAAAAAAATAAGTGATTATTTTGTCTTAGATTCAATTCAATTTAAAAATTCCAACAACCATGGTGAGGAATCGATAAAGGCAGAGTCCCCACTCCCCACCCTCCACTTCCCAGACATATAATGGGTAAAACTTTTCACATTTTTTAAAATAGTTGTATAAATCCAGTGGTCACAATTTAATTTTCTTTCTGCTTTTCACATTTAGTCTTTCTTCTCTAATTCCATAATACGACAGAAGCCAAAAACAAAAAATTCTTCCAACTTGCACGCCAGAAAATCGAAATCTGATGCAAAAAGATATAATAGTTGAAGCTCAAACAGCCATCAATAGCAGAATAAAAACAATATTTGGAGTGGTCCATGAAAACGGAACAATGTTGAAAATCTTGAGATAAAGTAAGATGACCTGTCATAATCGGAGCCAATTGACAAAAGATCCCCAGCTATTCACCAGAACCAGAGAAAACAATCGTTTTGTTTTTCAAAATTTCGAAAGTTTTGGGACCTCGTTTGATTCTCGCCAATAAAAGCAACGAAATAGAACCACACAAAATTAGCTAAATAAAGTTAGCACTTTGTTACCAGTTTCTCTTTCTCTTGTTCAAAAAAAAAAAAAGTAAGCAGTTTCTCATTTTACTCAAAACCAAACAGTGTCTAATCGTTGAAAATATGTTAAATAACTCAAAAAATTCAATTTAAAGACGCTAATTGAAGGCTAAATTTATCAAAAAGTTGAAAGAACAGTAACAACAAAGCAAACATTGCATGAACAACAAATTCAAACATTGAAACAAACAATAAAAATTCACAGCAAAGAAAGAACATAAAACTTGCTAAAAAATTTACTTCGGTTGAAAATAAATGTACCGTGATCCAGTTCAGGAAATGCATAGCCGAGAAATGCCGTTGATAGCGTCGCCGACGGCGGTGTAAGCAAGCGGCACGTGTCGGTGCGCCATCAGTTATGTTAAACTATAGAACTGAGAGAGAGAGATCAGAAAAACAGAGAGCGTACGAGTGATAGAGACTGAGAGTGAGAGCCACAAAAGGAAAAGAAGAAACAACAACAACAACAACAACAAACGCCTTGTAATGTTCTTTCTTTTTTCTTTTCTTTTCTTTTCTTTTCTTTTCCTCCAAACAGAAAGCTTAGATAGAGAGAGTGTGTGTTTTCTGTCTGCAGCTTGTTTGTTTTGTTTTGTTTAGCTTCGTTTTAGTTTTCGTATTTTTAATTTTTACAGTAATTACACTGAGTCAAAGAACTTAGAAGATAGAGAGAAATCGTTTTCATCGGACGGCTGAAATTAAGAGAAGACCGCTTAATCAGGCGGTTACGAAATTTTTCTGATAAAGGGGATTTGAATTTGCATCCTCTTATTACTGGTACGAGAATTTGATCAACCCCATCTCATCTATTTAAGTCGGTTTATAACTTGATGTTTTTCGTATTTTAAACCTATAAAATTTAAAACTATTAATAAATATCTTTATGATTCAATCTCTATGTTTCAATGATATTTATTATATTTCTATATTTAAAAGCAATCCTTAAATATCTCTATGTTTTAATAATTTTGATTAAATTTTTATATTTCTTCTTAATCAAGTAGTTACAATTTTTTTTAGAAGGGATGAACTTGAAAATCTTACAATCTCATCTCGTCTATTTAATATACCAGATATTTTGATATTTCTTTATATTTTAAATGTATAAAATTTAAAACTATCCTTAAATATCTCTATGTTTCAATGATATTTATTATATTTCTATATTTAAAAACAATCCTTAAATATCTCTATGTTTTAATGATATTGATTAAATTTCTATATTTCCTCTTATAACTTTATAAATTTGGACCGCTAATATTTTGATCGAAACTTTATTTTAAATAAATATTTTTTTTTTCATTGAAAACATTAGAAGTATTAGGAGTATATGTGAGAGGTTTGTCTAGACAATCGCAACATCTATTAAGAATGATAATTTTTGATAAGACATAAAGTAAATAGTAAATAGTATTGTGAGATCTAAAATGATTTGAATATCATCTGCGAAAATAAATAAGAGGATTCTTATAATCTTATCCATAAATATATCAAAAATATCGTTAACATTTTGATACTTGTCATTCAATATCATTTAAAAAATATATATATATTATCATGATATTTATTTCCTTAAATACGGGACATTTGGGTTTACTTACCTAAATAAAACATTATAATATAAATTTGTTGCCATAAAATTCACATAATACATTACTGAACCCGATCAAAGGTAGAAAAAAGAACATTGTTTAGGTATTGACTGGTCAGTACCTAACTATACTCACTAACCAATGGTTGATTGCCACGTAACCTATGGTAAGGAGAAAATGGTAAAAAGTGAAAGAGTTTTTACCACGTGACAACATCCCATTGAAGAGTCAGTATAGTTAGGTACTGACTTTTTCCTATAAAAATCCTTGATCCACCCCATACTGGTAGGATTCCGATCCGTTCGAAAAGAGTTGGAGTTCTTAAAACGGTACTCGAGTCGGGTATGGATCAAATTTTTTTGACTGGTGTTTTATCGGGTCGGGTATGGGTCAATCTCGTATGTCATTGACCCATCCTGTTTGATTATATAATTATTTTTTAAAATATAAAAGGAAAAACAAATCTTCAATCTCTTTGTCTTTTTACCTATTTACATTTTATGTTTGAATTTAAAGTTTATTATACTTAGATAATGTATTCAATTAAATTTAAATTATTTAAGAAATTTAATTGTAATTAATTATTTTTTTCAAATATATGATTGTATTTAAGTGTATATTTAAATTTATAATAATAAAATTGTATATTTTTTAAATTTAAATGTATTTTAAAATTTAATTGAATATTAAAATTAAGTCAATGTTCTAAAATTCAATTGTATGGTAAAATAATTTGTATATTTAGTGGTTTGAAATTTTTTTTTTTTATAGAAAAAATTTGAAACGAGTCAGTTTCCGGTCATGTATGGGGCACTGCTTGTCATTTTGAGTCGGGTTTGAGATGGAAAAGGAAAACTCGTTCGGGGTATGAGTCGGATTTTGGACAACTCGTGCAAACCGGGTTTTAGGAATGGGGGCAGCTCTGCTCTGATCCGATTCGACCCGTTGTCACCCCTAAACCCGATGATATGAGATTGGTTCAGTGGTAAACCCTTCAGACCTGCACAAAGTTATGGGTCTGAGTCTTTCCATTCGCTGAAAAAATCTTAAATTTATATAAGTGAAATTAGGGGTGGACAAAAAAGCAATTAACCGAACCGATTCAATGGTTTTTTTCCGTTTTTTTTTATGTTGACTGGTTCAATTCGGTTCATTTTGTAGGAAACCGATTGGATTGTTTTTTTCTTTTCAATTTGTTATCCCAAACCGAAAAACCGAACAGATATCATTTATATATATATATATAAACCTTAGTTTAATGTTTAAAAGTTCATAAAACTATAAAACTATGAAAGTGTGTCATGTCAAATTTGTTTTTGTTTTTTTTGTTTTTTGTATGAATATTATTTGAAACTAATATTTTTTCAATTTGTTCAAGCCCATAGTTTAATTTGTGCGAAGGTTCAAAAGGATTAAAATATGAAAATATGTATAATAATTAAAGTCCAAGATTTTTGCCAAGTAGGATCAAAACCGAAAAAACCGAACTGAACCGAACCGATCCAATTCAGTCGGTTTTTAATCGACTGATATTTATAATTTTCATTGGATAGTTTCATATTTTTAAAAACCAACCTTTTATCAATTATTTATCAATTTTATTGAAAAATGAACCGTTCCATTATAAGTTAACCTTTAAGGGCCCGTTTGGCAGCGGGGAATGAGATATGATCGGCTAATAATTAGTCCCAATCCCGTGTTTGGCTGGTTGGTGGGATGAGATAAATTAATCCCATTGAATTTTTTTATCCCATCATTGTGGGGTAAAATATTCCGATTAAAATGGGTGGGATTCAATTTAATCCCATTTCCAGATTTAAAATTCAAGCTTTTTTCCATAAAAAAAATCCAATGTTTTTTTAATCCCAACCTTTTATGTTTTTTTTATTAATTATTTTTCTGGCTCGAGCATACAAAATATAAAAGCAAGAAAACAAAATCAAGGGAGAATGAAACAAACCGATTAAACCCATAAAATCACACACACACAAAAAGAGAAGAAAATGAAACAAACATAAAATCAAACAAACCCACGCAATCATTCAAACCCGACAAATCATCTAAACCTAATCAAACCCATAAAATCATTCAAACACATTCAACCCTAGACAATCATCAAAACCCATTAAAACCCAGAAAATCAAACCAAAACACGGGTCACAAAGCAATTACAACATACCACCATCGACCTATTTACCACCATATATATTTTTTTAAAAAAAATTGATCTGGAATCAGATCTCCACCAAATCTATCTATATAAAAAAGACTAAAAGAGAGATGGGGGACGAGAGAGAGAGACGATCTCCTCTTTGTGGAGGAGAAAGACTCGCTGACGACCAATAGAAAATAGAGAGATCGACGAGAGAGAAATCTATTTGGAATGAGAGAGAGCGTTTGAGTTGTTCAGAAAAATGGAAAAGTGAGAGAGTTTCCGAGTTTGAGAAAGAAACGAATGAGAATGTTGTTTTTATTTAATAAATATGATTTCACTTTTTTATTTGATTAAAATAATTTTATTTATTTAATATAATTCAATTATTTTTTATCCAATCCTATTACATACCAAACATATGATTGAATAATTTTAATCCAATCACATGTTGCACCAAACACGGGAAACAATATAATTAATCCAATCAAATCTTATCTCATCTCTTAAAAATAGTTCAATCTTATCCCGTACACGATAAGAATAATGTTTAAAAAAACACCTGGACCCACTTTTGAGAGCCTTATTTATTTGGTTTCTATTGTTATTTATTTATCATCGCTCGATTGCAGAGAATCAATCAAAGACGTAGAAGATTTGATAAAGTGGTGGGACCTATCAGTGATAGATCTATGTGGTGGGGGCCAGCATATTCATTGAACGGCGACTGATTGTGATGAGAACTTGTTATTTTGTCTTTTTCTTTGTACATCTATGGTTTTTTATTTCTTTTTTTATTTCTTTTTTGGTTTCCTTTCTTTTTATTTCGTTTTTCTCTTGATTAATTTTTTGTAGCTATTTATTGCACGATTTTATGATTCTCTGACAGGTGCCACGTGGGCTGACGTGGTTTGTTGGAACAAAGGAAGAAACACAATAAAAGAAGAAAAAGGTTTGTAGTAACAGTTGAAGGTGTTCATTTGGCACATATAATGTCTTTTGGTTTGAGTTGTCCAACCAGTCTAAATCATTATACATTTTATTTACATATCTACTTCTATAATTAACGAAAAACTCTATATATATTTATAAAATATATATAATATTATACAATCTCATACCATATGAGATTATATATATATATATAGATTGAGAGACTTATACAATTTCATTTTTATTATAAATTGTGAATGCAATTGATCGTGAATTTTAAGGAATTAATGAGATTTTGCTGTCATACCCTTTAGGTCAGTGTCACACTTTTTTTTAAAGACTTTTCACCTTTAAGTCACATTAATACTTTGATTTGTCATTTAAAATATTAGTATAAGAACAATTATGAGATGTCCATAACATCAATGTTAGGATCTCACATTAACTAAGTGTGAGATTAGTCAATGGTATATAACTCATTGGACACCCTCTCCTTACAAGTCGGTTTTTAAGGATGAGTTCTACCTGGTGGGTTCGTATCATTTGGTATCAAAGCCTACACCACACCGAGTAACGGGTTCGTCGTGGAAGGGGCGACCTGGGGAGGGCTGCTACCCGAGAAAATGGGATCCGCGAGTCACCCAGTTGGGAAAAATGGGCTACCGTGGGCGACGGCTGTGAAAACGTGGTGGAATGCTAGGATCCCACATTGACTAAGTATGTGATTAGTCAATGATATATAACTCATTGGGCACCCTCTCCTTACAAACCGGTTTTTAATGATGAGTTCTATCCAGAGGGTTCGTATCACAACTATATATAACATAATATATATATATATTAAAAAAAACAATACTTAATGATTTTTAAAATAAATTTATAAAATATCAAATATAAATTTTGTATTTTTATTTGGGATTTTATCTCCCGATTATAACTAGGATCTTTAACCTATTCGGTATCATATTAAAAAAAAAAACAAAAAGGCCGCTCCAAGGACCAAAAGTGTTTCTTTTAAGTTTAGAAAAGAGATATAAAAAAAAAAGTGAAAGGGATCAAAAAGGAAGAAAAGAATTGGTCAAGAGCAAACATAGAATTACTAAAAAGGAGTTTTTAACTTTAATCTAAAAACACAATTATGACTTGGTAGATCCTAGATTAATTAATCATAATGATCCTATTAACGTTATTGTTCAAAATCAAATAAACAATAAA
This sequence comes from Dipteronia dyeriana, assembly GCA_032871835.1. Lineage (NCBI taxonomy): Eukaryota > Viridiplantae > Streptophyta > Magnoliopsida > Sapindales > Sapindaceae > Dipteronia > Dipteronia dyeriana. The sequence goes on along the minus strand of CM065301.1, from coordinate 2,720,598 downwards.
ACAAATGTGTTTGAAAAGTCATGCAAGTGATGATAATTCAATCACAGAAACAAAAACAAATTATGTATGGGTAAACCGGCATCGTGATTGCAGTCACGAGATGTCGTTTTTCATGGCAAGAACCAAGATGTAAACAACCAGCAATTATTGTATTGATTATTCAGTGAGTGATGAATCCAGTTTGTTCAAAGACTTTTCAGTTTCAAGTAGCAGAAGATGTTTATGGGGTTCATGGGTTACAGTGTTACACAATTACACCGATAACACTCACAGCAAGTTACATAGTTTTTGTGTCATGTCATGTTTGTTTATTTTTTGGCTTTGCATGTGAACTTTTGTTAATTTTGTCATGACCCAAAACAAATTTTTATATATATATCGAGGATCCGGGACTTCATCATGCACTTATCCGTCTATTCTTCCCTAACTGAATGACTCACAGTGGTCAGTATATTGGTTGGTTAAATCATAACTTACTCTCCTTTGAATAGGATTCGAACCGTTGACTTTGATGTCTTCCAAACCACAAACTTTTAACACTATATGGAATCGAACATATGATAGTGTCTAACCACCCATCACATACTCGACCTTACCGATAGACCAACCCCTTGAAGTTGACCCAAAACAAAATTAGTTGTCATGTGTGTTAAATCATAATTAAGTTTTTTTTCTTTCCATTTTTAATGGGAGAACTATTATTCAAGTGTACTTCCCTCCCCCCTATGACTGTATGAGGTTGTGGTTGGAGGTTTATGTATCACCATACGTGTTTTTATAAATATGTGTGATTAGGTTTTTCTTCAATATTAAAATGGTAGATATATAACATATCTCGATTGTTGGAGTAGATATTTAAGTCATACATATAGTGTATGATCTCAATAAATTAAGTTATGATACACTTGTAATCTCATTTAGTGTCAATACATAATTCTTAAAAAATAATTATATTAAAACGACAAAAATTAAGGTGAACTAATAGTAAACCCTTTACATATACACGTTAAGGCATTGAGTTCAAGCTGTATTGTTCCTCCCCAAATCCAAAATCTGTGTTTACAAAGTGAACTTTTCTCACTCACATGCAGAATAACTATTTTTATGCACTAACACTTAACCAAAAGCGAATGTATAGACCAGATAGTTACTCTTCCAATACTACGGAGAAGTCTCTTTTATTGGGTGTGCAACCAAAGTCCCTCATTGGCTAGACATGGGGATGATCCTGGGTATATAAGTATAGAAATAATCTCCATTGGTATGAGGCCTTTTGGGTAGAGACCCAAGAGCAAATCTGTGCGGGCTTAGCCCAAAGCTGACAATATCATACCAATGTGGAGAATGTGGGTTCCGTACTTCTAACAAGTGGTATCAGAGCCGTGCCCCCAGACTTGCCCGAGACGTAGCCGAACCAAGCCATGAGATGGTGGGCCCCATGTAGCTCGCGATGGGTCCGTGATGTTAGCTCTCGAGGCAGGAGATGCTCCAGATCTGCGCGGTGGAGAGGAGTAACCTCGATGGAGTGGTGCCTCTAACATTGACGGATGGATAATCGCTTGAGGGGAGGCCCGGACCGTGAAGATAATGATGGTCCTTTGTTCGAGGGGAGGATTGTTGGGTGTGCAACCAAAGTCCCACATTGGCTAGACATGGGGATGATCTTGGGTATATAAGTATGGAAATAATCTCCATTGGTATGAGGGAGGCCTTTTGGGTAGAGACCCAAGAGCAAATCCTTGCGGGCTTGGCCCAAAGCGGACAATATCATACCAATGTGGAGAATGTGATTTCCGTACTTCTAACAAGTGGTATCAGAGTTGTGCCCCCAGACTTGGACGAGACGTAGCCGAACAAGCCAGGAGATGGTGGGCCCCAGGTAGCTCGCGATGGGTTCGTGATGTTAGCTCTCGAGGCAGGAGATGCTCCAGATCTGCGCGGTGGAGATGAGTAATCTCGATGGAGTGGTGCCCCTAACATTGACAGATGGATAATTGCTTGAGGGGAGGCCAGGACCGTGAAGATAATGATGATCCTTTGTTCGAGGGGAGAATTGTTGGGTGTGCAACCAAAGTCCCACATTGGCTAGACATGGGGATGATCTTGGGTATATAAGTATGGAAATAATCTCTATTGGTATGAAGCCTTTTGGGTAGAGACCCAAGAGCAAATTCGTGCAGGCTTGGCCCAAAACGGACAATATCATACCAATGTGGAGAATGTGGGTTCCGTACTTTTAACATCTTTCACAATGATTTGTTATAAGTAAACTTAAACTTGAACTTCCATCACAAATACGATCAAAAATTTTACTAACCTAATAAGAATTAAAGGGCATTATTGAACGATAAGAAAACAAAAATTATACAGTAACAATTGATTATTAGTGTTATTGCTTATCATTAAAACTTTTTTAATTTTTTTTTATAATGACTGTAATCTGTTAATTACTACCAACTTAGTACAAATCTTATCATTAACAAAACAAATTTTTAAAAAATTCAACTAAAATCTCACGATGAGATTATTAAAATGTGATATCTGTGACCACTTGTTTGGCTGCCTAATTGTTGCAAAAATCTCAATAATTATAAAAAAATCTGTTCAGGTTAGGTTCTTGGAATTATATGTAGATGTTCACATCACGAATAATTCTCTCATCATTATTTAATTAGATATTATTAATGGCCGGCTCTTTCATTTCACTTCACTTGCCATTTGATTGCTTCAAATGATAATCTAAAAATTAATAACAAGTGCAAGGAGATAGATGTGTAAGAATTACATTCTGAACTGTATTAATAATAAAGAATTATAATCTAAAAGTTTGAGATTATATACTTAAAAATTATTATCAATAATAATGTTTAAATTCTAATTGATAAAATGGAATTAATCTGGTGATAAACTTCTCACACATACGTTATTAGATCGTGGAATTGAGTTCTTCTATTCTAATAAAGAAAGAAGCCTGAATTAATATAATAAAAAGTTTAAAATCTAATAACAAAAGTCCAGGCCACATGCTCACATCTGTGATCTGGTGGCCTTTCTCTTGTTTTATTTATAATAAAAAGTAGTCAACATGTGTTATGGCCTGCTAGATAATATGATATGATTGCACATTGAAAATACTCAAAAAATAAATTAATTATATAAGAAACTAAACCATTTGATTATAATAAGATTGTGATGACCAAATATCTTTGAAACATGGTTATGCATTAATTTATTATTTTATTTATTTAAAATTTTGACCAAAATTAATTGATTCCAATTAAAATAATAAATACCCACAAATGATGAATATTCATGAACTATTTGCCTTTATAAAAGGTAAAAGGTTGATGCCACTGAGTTAGTAATAAGTCCCACCTCTGTTATCATCTTTCAATATACAAATAATTCAATGTTGATTTATTTAAACATTCACTCTTATTTAACTGATTATATACTTCCCGTTTCATTTATACAACAACGGTTCAAATCCCATATTTGTTTAAACAATTATAAAATATAAAAAAAATCTCATTATAAAAATGAAGTTTTTAACCGAACCATACTTATTACCATAGATATTATCATATCCTTCTAAACTTTTAATCTCTTTCTTCTTCTTCTTTTTTTTTTTTTTTTTTATAATCTTCATATGTTTAAGGTAGGAATCTGACAAATTCAAAGAAACTTTGGATGGCACTAAATAAAAGCAAAAACATCGTCCAAAAAAAAAAATTGAAGTCGTGATAAGATTCATTAGTAAATACATCATCATCATGTGGTGATCAATGATCATCATCATATGTATCTTTGAAATAATAATATTAGTATTCCTTTCACCATTGAATTAGAATAGAAATCCACCGACTTTGGACCCATATGTTTCTACTTTCAAGGCACTAACTCACTAAGGCAGCCTCACTGTTGTTTAAGAAATAGAGACTGTGTACAAAAAAATAAGACAAAGGGGTCACCTATATTGTACGGCTCAGCCGCTCATGTACACGTTTGTTTCATTTTTTTATACTTAATAATTGCATACTTTAGAGATGGTTCGTTATCGTTATTGGTACTTTTCTGTGATCAAACGGTATGAATAGTTACTCTTACAATAGAATATAGAGGTTTTTTTTTAGATTTGTAAAGTAAATTTTGTGAATTACAAGACTGGTATGTTTTGTCTAGTATAACAAACATGCATGAAGACATATATGATGAGAACATAAATGAATCATCGGAATATAACCTAGTTTGAACACATTGGCTTGTTTTGATGTGAACAAGAGTTGCTGTTTATAGGGAGCTTGATGTTGAATTCCTCAGTCTACTAAAAAAAGAAATAAACCTTAATTTGGTGTTATTATAGTTAAATTATTTCATCTGGACTCTGCAGCTTTTTGGGTTCAAGCACATGTAATCTTATCATATACACCATGAATGATGTTGACTTTTGGGACAACAATTTTGCATCTCTTCAAACAATATGAATGCAGATTTGGAGCACCTCAAGTAAGGTTTTTTTTTACATCCACAATATTCATATTATAGTCTTATTTGCTATTTATGACTAGCAAGTAACAACTCTATATTCAAGTGGGTGCATTTGGCATGTCCATACTTAATGTATTGGAGAGCATTGTAGATAATAATGAATTATATTGTAATCGACTTAATTGACACCAGCTGGGTCAAGAATCTATTGGGATTTTAAATGCAAATACGGTCATCGACACAACATCGAGAAAAAATATCCTAACACATATTGATGATTCTGTGTCACAAGACTTGAATTCCCACCAACAATGTGAAAAGGGACGTGGACACAAAAATTGATTAAAAGAATTATTTAATTTACTGAGTATTAATTTATTGGAATTTATAATTGATTATTTGTTTGTGAACCAAGTTGGGTCATATAATTTTGGCCCTGATCCATTCTCTATAGCAAAAGCATAGGCTTCAAAGCCTATAACAAAGCAAGTCGAGAACCTTCTAGCAAGCCCACAAAATTCGAAACTTCTAGAAGACTCAAGATAACAAGTAACGACTAAAACGGAACAATTGCGAGCGAAAATACCAGAAACTTCTAATGGTCGATACTCGATATAAATAAGCAACTACTTTTTTCATCCAAAACCATCCAGTGAAATTCAAAGCAAGCAAATTTGAAGCCACCAAATTCAACTTCCACTGAATCTCATCTCTCGTTCTCGTTCTCAGAGAAAATATAAACAATGGCGATGATGATTCCAAGTTTCTTCCGAAACAAACCCATCAACAACAACAATAACAACAGTAGCCTTTTCGATCCCTTCTCTTTCGACATTTGGGACCCTTTTCAGGACTTTCGTTTCCCTTCAATTTCCTCCTCTGGTTTGGTCAACACAGGTGTGGACTGGAAGGAGACACCAGAAGCACACGTGTTAACAGCGGATCTTCCGGGGGTGAATAAGGAGGAAGTGAAGGTGGAGGTGGAAGACGACAAGGTGATTCTGATTAGCGGAGATAGGAATGTGGAGAAGGAAGACAAGAACGACACGTGGCATCGTGTGGAGCGACGCAGCGGTCGGTTTATGAGGAGATTCAGGCTGCCGGATAACGTGAAGATAGATCAGATCAAGGCTTCGTTGGAGAATGGTGTTCTCACTCTCACTCTTCCCAAACATGAAGTGAAGAAACTTGATGTCAAGACTATTGAAATCTCTAGACTCTAGTTGAGAGACAAGAGTGTCCGTTTTCTCAGTAAAACATGTAAAAGTGTTGTTAGTTTGATGTTGATGTTACTGGATTTTTCTATGTAAAAGTTTGGATTTTTTAATGTATATTTTAATATAAAATTGTGAAGAACCCCAACTCCATTGTTGCTATCTAAAAGAGTCAAGTTGAGTTTCAAAAAAGAAAATTGGCACATGTGTGGACACATCAGCAAATCACACACGACGTGATTAGCCACGTTATCAGATATCTGAGCGGTTACCCGAAAACCCAACCAGGTCTTCTTCCAAAAGTCTGTGTTTTTAGGTCAAAATCAAATCCAAAAAAAATTATCAGGAGATTCTTGGAAGCAATTGGCAAATTGGGTTTCTTCCAATTGAAGAAAGAGCTTCCAAGTTGAAAAAATTTCAACAGAAAATGGACCCAACATCCTCTAGCTGCATTACATGGCTTGAAAACCGATATGAGAATTCACATTCAGTGAAATATCCAAGTTTTGAAAGCACAGTAACCATGGATGGGAAAGAGCTAGCTAGTAAAAGCAACACCTTTCTTGTGGGTGTTGCTGCTTAGGTCAGTTCATGAAGCAAATTCTGTCTATTTTCTTTTTGAAATCTATTAATGAGTTACTTTTTAAGAAGTACGGATACTGGCACGCGGATACGATACGAATTACGATACGATGTAGGGATATAATAAATCTAAAAAAAACTAAGACACGGACTCGGCACGATACGTCAATTAAAAAATATATATTTATATTTTAAACAAATATATATTTTAAAAATTAAAAACATAATTCATTCAATTTATAAAATTTATAATTATAATTTATAATTTGTAATTTGTAATTTATAATATTTTATAAAATTTATAATTTGTTCCTAATTTTTTTAAAAAAATTATAAAATTGACCCCATTTTTTACAAAAATAATTACAAAAGTGCCCCAAATGTGTTCCAGACATGTTCGTATCGTGTCTAAACGTGTCCATGCCATGTCAGAAAGTCAACGGATATAGAAAAATACGTGTCTGACATGTGTCCACGTGTGTCCGTGTCGGACACATGTTATCTCTCTCACAAAACGTGTCCGTGCTTCAGAGGTTACTTGCGGTTGATTTGATAAGATATAATGAGTGATTATTAATTATTTACACAAACAATGTTTTGAAAGGTGAACATTACCTTGTAGTTGTAGAGAGCCCTTGTGAATTATTAATGCAAAATCTAAGAATCAAATATAGGAGAGAGAAAGAGAGAGTGAGTGAAAACAGGGGTTACGGTTTCTCATTATTCTACTCTTATAATTAATATAATACACTCTAATAGATCTCACTTGTTTTGACTTTTAAGCTATCCGAATCCTCGGCTCCAAAACAAAAAGAAATGGAAAAACAAGGATTTAGATGCCGCCAGCTGGTGCTAGTTCCATGTCCATTTCAAGGCCACATAACTCCAATGCTTTGGTTGGGCACCATTCTTCATTCCAAGGGCTTCTCAATCACAGTTGCTCACACCCAATTAAGTTCTCTAAACAGTAAACACTCATAACAATCATCCTGATTTTGTCTTCCTACCATTGTTGTTGTTGCGGAAAATTCGCTCAAGATGAGGAATATCGGTTAACACCCTCGAGACCACAATCTCAGAGGTCGCGATCGGGGTAGGTACCCTCGATACCGGGGTAAGATGTTAAGAAGGAGGATGTGAAATGACAACTAAACACTAAAGGAGAAATGTGATGAAATGACATTGTTTCATTGGTTGTTTTTAACTAATTACAAAGGGGGAGTAAATAATTCGATTTCTCTCTCTCTCTCTCTCTCTTTTTGAGTGGACTGGAGATGGCAACCTCGTGCCTGTCGATAAGTGGATAAATTTTTCGGTTGGTGGCCGTGTTCTGTCAGCAAAACCTAGGCGACAATGGAGCTTCGTTTTCTGGTGGTGAATTTCAGTCTTGATTTGTGCGTATCCCAGACCTCTCTTCTTTCGTGCATACCTAAGCATATTTATACTGCAGATTTTAAGTTTATTCTCCCGCCTTCAATCATTGAATCAAATCCCTCCTTATTAGATGGGATATTACGTTTAAATGCGTTTGACTTTAACTGAGTAACTGATTCGAGGATATCTTGGAAGGAGATAATTTTGTTTCCTCTTTGGTTTCAATGACTTGGCCTGCACACGTGTAATGGTTAAGTGTACGTTGGAGTGTAGTTCTGATACTGTGTGTTGCCCTGGTAAGGTGCCTTATAGAGGTTATCGAACGTGGCGCTTGTTACTTCGATTAGCGATGTGTGTTTTAGTATTGATATTGTTATCGACCATTTCGGGCCTTCATTGGAGCTTGACCTAACAGTTTTAGTGCTTTTCGGTGATGACAGGACTTTGCGGGCTTCCTCTTTACCTGCTCAGACAGGTTGAGATTATACCTCGATGAAGCAGGAGGGCATTGCAAGACAAGTTCAGCACCCTGAAGGTCTCTTGGTGAAAGTAGAGATGGTAGCAAACTCTGAGGGAGGTCGCAAGATACCTCGACCTCGGAGAGCCCAGGTCCTCCCACGTCGACCTAGCTTCGGGCTTCTACCCTAGTATAAGGAACTTCAAGTGGTCACGTCGGGCTTTATTTGGTGAGCCTGGATGCATGAAAGATGCTCAGATGGTATGGATGGCCTGGCCTTGCTCCTACAGGATCGAGTGGTAGGTCGACCTCGGGAACTTTGGTACCTCGTTACATAAGCCCTTGTATAAAGGTCAGGAAGTGGAAAATTTTTCTTTGATCCTTAGCCAAATTTGGCTATTAACTGTTGTCATTATTAGAATGAAATGGTTCTGATGATTTTGCAACTTTTCTATCAAAATTTAAGTTACAGAGCTTTTCTCTAGGAACTATTGACTGGGATTGTAGAGGAGGAACATGAGCAGTAACGAGAAGAGTCTCATTGCGTAATTTATGATGCACTTATGTACTTTGTAGAAGTAATTGCTCATTCTCTGAAGTTATCAAGCATCATCTTACGCACTATGAATGCTTGGCTAACATATATTGTAACACCCATGTCTTTCAGGCCCAATTGAAAGGCCCAATTTTGAAAAAAAAAATATTTGGATAAGCGTGAAGTAGAAAAGGCATCAGATGAGTAAGCCTAAGTGAATTGCATGGCTGACAGGCAGCTGTGAGCTTGGTTAATTAGCTCACAACTTCAGCTGTGTCCTTCCATAAGTATATATATATTAGAGGATAAACATTGTGAGAGCTAGAAAGCAGTAGAATCCAACAGAAGAAAGGAAAGAGAAGAAAGGAAATAGGAGAAGTCAGTGAAGCTCTCTCTCGTGATTATAGATTTCAGTGATTCTTCTTTGATATCCAGTTTCTAATTGGATCTTGTGATTGTTAGGGAAAGAAGACGAAGTAAGGGAACCTAGCATACTCAGTCTGAATTAAGCTTGACGTCTAAGTTGTGAGTGAATTAAGTTTCAATTTTGTTTTAACTCAAGTTTACAGTTTTAATTCAAGTTTACAGTTTTATGCTTTAATTGCTGCAAATCATTTTAAGCTTTTACTGCTTTTTATGATTGATGGTGATGATACAGAGAACTGAAAGTATATATTTTATGCTTATATTAGCATTCAGAATCAGTATATTATTTTTATGAATTATCCATAAGAGATTATGATTTCTACAAAAGCACCATGTATGTACCCTTTCCCAATTATGATTATGGTTGGCTTTTGGGGCCGTTCTACACATGTGTATGTCATGAATCGCTCTGCAAGTGCATGACCATAGAAAGAGAAATATAGTCGCTCTGCACTTGTATGACCAGAGAGTCGCTCTGCCCGAGCATGACCAAAGAAAGAGTAATTGAGTCGCTCTGCACGGGTATGATCAGAAGTTATTCATGACTGCGTTTGCCCGAAGTAAATCGGCTTACGTATTGAGGATATCTCTGGGTACGAATTTGGTGCAGATTAAGATTTTATAAAGTATTTATTCTTGTTCAGCAAAGAGAAGCATTCAGTTTATTCAGTTTATTCAGCACAAAAGTAGATATATTATCTTATACTATGTATTACTGAATGCTTATTGTAAAGTGGTTTAGAAAAGTGTTTTTAAAAGTTTTCATTCACTCACTGGGCGTTAGCGCTCATCCTTTCACTCTTAAATATTTATCCAGGTAGCTGCTCGGTTGTACGGACTCAGAAGTTTTGAGGTGGGCCACTCGATGACATCATGAAGCATAAAAGTCATGCATTTTAAATTTTCATGTACATATTTAGAAATATGAGATAGGCATGGTCGGGACGATAGGCATGGTCGGGACGGTAAAGTGGTCGGGAGGGTAGGCATGGTCAGAACGTGATCGGAATTCTACTCGGTCTGTTCGGCCTACTTGACCTACTCGGCCCACTTGACCTACTCGGCCCACATAGCCTATTCGGTCTACTCGGCCTAATCGGGTTTCTTACTCGGCCTGCTCGGATTTCTGGTCGGGACAGACTGATGTGTTAGTTTTTAAAGTGGTCGGTTTTTGATCGGATCGGTCATTTTTGACAAACTTTTTGTAACGAACAAAATTCATAAAAGAAATTGCAATTATGTACATTTTGTACTCTCCCATATTCTCCTTACATTTTGTTTGTTTAGAAGCAAGTATTTCCTATGGGAATCTTAGAAGAAAGTCCCTTTTTTCATGATAGTAAAAGTATAACCCACAGGGTCTTCGTCGTACTCAAGAGAGAGAAGTCGGGGTGGGTCCTGTTATATATTGCATATTCGCAACTTCGAGAAGAATGTAGTATCCCTTCACAAGGTATGCAATTATGCAAAATCGATATTTATTTCAATGAATTGTTGTATGTGTGAGAGTTTATTATAGTAAGATACAACATTCAACGTTTTATCCATGTAACAGTTTTCGATTCCTTAGACGGCCATTTTTTTGTTGTTGTTTATTATGCAGGTTCTGAGTCAATGGAGCTAGTGCCAAGCTTTCATTCCATCAGATTCAAAGATCTATCTGTTTTCGATTTCAAAAATGAAGATTCCTTACCTGAGCTAATAGCTATTGTACGAAATACTGGATCATATTCAGCCATCATTTGGAATAGTATGGACTGCCTTGAACAATCATCATTGGCACAATTCCAACAACAATGCCAAGTTCCGAACTTTTCAATAGGCTCCATTTTAGCCAAGACAACAACCCTGAGAATGATCAAATATTGAAGTTGTAATCTTGTATTTTCCCTGGAAAATAACTCCACCTTTTGTTGTGATGCATGAAGTTTTTCTTCCAATAAGTTTCAACCATTGAAAGTATAAGTGAAGGGGACTTTGTAGACAACAAATCAACAGAATATGGGCCAAATGTTGTATGCATTGTTGCAATTTGTATTATAATATTGAAGATTCCTCTACTGATGGAAGTGAGTGAAGGAATAAAATATAGGTATCGGTATCGATATCGATATCGTGCTTCTAAATTGATAGATATATCAGAGATATTATCGATATCGGTGGATATTCTGTCAATTTTTTTTTTAAAATGATGTATATTTACATCTAACGTTAGATTTTTTTTTTTGTGAAATTTTAGGACAAGCTTAAACAATTAATTATACATCAAATGAACCATATGTCAAGGATAAATTTGTATAATTATGAGTTTCAAAGTTATAACATAGATAGAGTCTGTATTTAATTTTTTAAATTGAGTATTTAATAGAATAATATTTTGTTTCACTTTTATAATATTATTTACAATATAAAGAGATTAAATAATTAATAAACAAAATTATCATTAATATATATATATATATATATATATATATATATATATATAAATCATAATTCATACATAATAATACATTGCATGTCTAAAATTTAAAACAAAATAGAATTCCTTACTGGTTAAATACATAAGATACGTTTACATTTTAATTCGAACAATAATTTTTCCAAGAAAATGTGCTTGCATAGCTTTCAAGGTAGTTATTAATATGCCACATGTATGTTACTTGATCTCTCCCAATCAATCCATGAATTGGGTAGTTTGGATTTACCCAACTTGATGGATGTTGTTGATCTACTCTGTGGATACTCATCCTATAGAACAAGATCTTGAGATCGAAAGAACTTTCCATCAACTTCGAAGAAATCAAGAAAGAAACATGGCAGACGATCTTCCATCAAATCAAGTGGTTGTCTAAGTGGCATTGAACAATCTCACTAGACCTCTCAAGGAGTTCACAATCCCTAAAGTTGTCTAAGTGGCATCATTCTTCCGTCCAACATCAATTTCGAGATCAAGAGTGGTTCAATCCATCTTTTTCCGATATTTTATGGAAAATCGGAGAGGATCCTCACATCCACATTAAACAATTCTTTACGGTATGTACCACTATCACCAATGGAGGCGAGAATGATGAAGGAATTCGTTTGAGACTTTTTCCTTTCTCGCTCAAGGAAAAAGCTAAGGAATGGCTCTACTCACTACCAAGTGGATCCATCAGAACATGGGTTGATCTAGCGGCCAAGTTCCTTTCAAAATTCTTTCTAGCTCAACGCATAAAAAAAAAATTCAGAAAGAAATTATAGGGGTGCAGCAGCTCGATGGTGAACCATTCCTTGAATATTGGGAGCGTTATCAACGGCTACTCAACTCATGCCCATATCATGGGATAGAAGAACATTACTTCATTTAATACTTCTATGAAGGGTTGCTTGACTCTGAGAGGATCATGGTTGATGCTACAAGTGGAGGGGGATTGATGAACAAGAATGCATTAGAGGCTTAAGAGATAATTGAGAGGCTTTTAGAGAATTCTCAACAATTCAACTATTGAAGAACCCTTCCAAAGAAAGATGGAATTTATGAGGTGAGCAATAATGATTATGAACCCCAAATTGCCCATTTGACAAAGTTAATTCAACAATTGGTCCCGAATTCTCAAGTGTGTGCGGTATGCACACATCCGGGACACTCTTCGGAGACAAGTCTAGGTAGCAATGAGGAGGAGATGGCAAATTACATGCAACAACAAAGGCAAATCAATGACCCATTCTCCAACACATATAATCTGGGTTGGCGACAACATCCAAAGTTTGGGTGGAAGAATACTCAAAATACATTAATGCCACCACCGATTCAAAATCAATTTACACCTCAATAACCTCCAAGATAAGGTAAGTCCCTTGATGAACTCATGGAATATTTATCACTAAGTACCCAATCTTTTGTACATGAAACAAGACAGTCTATCAAGAACATAGAGAACCAAATTTGGGAAATAGCATCCTCATTGAGCCAAAGAGACCAAGGTAGACTTCCAAGCCAAGTGATCCAAAACCCGAAGGGAGATCAAGAATCCGTAAAGGCAATCACTCTTCAAAGTGGCAAGGATGTGGGACAAGGAAATGAAGAGATGGAAGTAGTCATGGAGGCCAAAGAAAAACAAGAAGAAGTCCCTCAAAAGAATCGATAACAAAAGAAGAAAGATACGGTGGTGGAGGAACCAAGTGCTGAAATTTTAGCACAAGTACCATATCATGGAGACTTGTAAAGGGAAAGAGAGAGCAAAGCATGAAATACGTCCTTGATACCTTTCAGAAAGTATAAATCAACATTCCTCTATGGATGTTATTCAACGAATTCCAAGGTATGCAAAGTTCCTTATGGAATTGTGCACAAACAAGAGAACATTTAAGGAGAAGGAAACAATGACTCTAAATGAGGAGGTCTATATTGTGATCTCATGCAAGCTAACTCCAAAACTCAAGGATTCAGGGAGCTTCACGATTTCGTGTATCATCGGAACCCAAAGTTTTGAACGGGCTACTTGATTTAGGTCTTCTATAAATTTAATACCCTTTTCTGTGTTAGAATCTTTGAAGATATGTGAGCTCAAGGAAACCTCTAAGATTATACAACTTGCGGATTGATCCATTCGATACCCAAGAGGAGTGCTAGAAGATGTACTAGTCAACGTTAATGAATTAATTTTTTCAGTCGATTTTTTAGTACTTGAGATGGAGGATGGTCCCGCTCTCGGAAGAGATCTTCCTTTGATCCTTGGAAGACAGTTCATGAGGACCGTAAAGACAATGATCAATATTTATGAAGGAACACTTACAATGTCAGTGAATGAAGAGACGGTAAAATTCAATATTTTTTATGTTTTTAAGTTTCCTAACCTTGAGAGTGCTTGTTTTTTCTATAGATATTATGGATGAATTGGTCTAAGAGGCAATTGAAACATCACAAGGGGAAACTCCTTAGGATAGGGTGTTAATTCATGTGTTGAACACAGAGGAAGAAGCATCCACCATTCTTTTTGACAAAGACGTCATCCCAAGAACTTTTCTGATCATGAACATATTAGGTGCATCCCCAAAACACCAAGGTAAGTATTTCAACTCTTTTGAATCTCTTCCCTTATCTACTAATGAGTTTGTTCCATCTATTGTCCAAGCACCAAAGCTAGAAATGAAACCTTTTCCCGAAACTTTACGCTATGCGTACATTGGGAAGGAAGAGACATTACTAGTGATTATTGTATCGGATTTGAGCAAAACGGAAGAAGACAAACTCATTCGAGTCTTGAGAGAACATATCACGGATATTGGGTGAACAATTGTCGATATCAAAGGAATAAGCCCCACCAAGTGCATGCATCAAATTTTCATGGAGTGGGAAGCCAAACCATCAAGTGAAGCATAAAGAAGACTCAATACGATAATGAAGGAAGTGGTGAAGAAAGAAGTCTTCAAGCTTTTGGACGTGGGAATCATCTATCCAATCTCAGATAGCAAACGGGTTAGCCCCGCCTAAGTTGTGCCAAAGAAATCCGGAATCATCGTGGTGAAGAATGAGAACAATGAGTTGATACCCCAAAGACTACAAACCGAATGACGAGTTTGCATTGACTCTAGGAAGCTCAACGTGGTAACATGTAAGGATCATTTTCCCTTACCATTTATTGATCAAATGCTTGAGCGCCTCGCTGGCTATAGTCATTATTGCTTTCTCGATGGATACTCGGGGTATAACCAAATCGTTATTACACTGGAGGATCAAGAAAAGACCACTTTCACTTGCCCATTTGATACCTTTGCATATAGACGCACGCCTTTTGGGCTGTGCAATGCACCCACCACCTTCCAAAGATGTATGATGTCTATCTTCTCTAACATGGTTGAAGACATAATCGAGGTATTTATGGAATATTTTTCTGTTTTTGGTGATTATTTTGATAATTGTCTTCACAACCTTTCTTTAGTGTTGTAAAGATGCCAAGAGTTCAACCTTGTTCTCAATTGGGAGAAGTGTCTCTTCATGATACAACAAGACATTGTGCTTGAACATGTTATTTCTTGTAGGGGTATAGAAGTGGACAAAGCCAAGATCGAAGTCATGAAGAGCTTACAACCACCTAAGACGGTAAAGGACATGTGCTCATTCTAGGACATGTAGGTTTCTACCGAAGATTCATCAAGGATTTCTCAAAGATCTCAAGCCCATTTACTCCAAAAGGATGCAGAATTTGATTTTAATGAAGAGTGTTTGAAGGCTTTCAACATATTGAAGGAGACCTTAACTTCATCACCTATCATGATGCCACCTGATTGGAGTCTACCATTTGAGCTCATGTGCGATGCTTCCGATTATGTTGTGGGAGCCATGCTTGGAAAAAGAGTGAACAAAGCACCTCATGCCATTTACTATGCATTAAGAACTCTAAACGATGCCCAACTGAACTACTCAACCACGGAAAATGAGTTGCTACCTGTTGTTTTTGCTTTAAAAAAATCGATCATATATTGTTGGAACTAAAGTGATTTTTTTCTCTAACCATTCAGCTCTTAGGTACTTATTACAGAAAAAAGAAGCAAAGCCAAGGTTGATTAGATGGATTCTCTTGCTCCAGGAGTTTAATCTGGAGATCTAAGACAAGAAGGGAAGTGAGAATGTTGTTGCTGACCATTTAAGTCGATTGGAACATGGATCCAATGATGAAGAAGACTTACTTACGCTTAGGGAAAGCTTTCCCGATGAACAACTCTTCGTGATCAAGACGAAAAAGCCTTGGTTTGCCAACATTATCAACTACTTTGTCTCAAAGCTATTCCCTTACCACTTTTCTCGAGCTCAAAAGGACAAGTTGAAGAAGACAAGTAAGTATTTTGTTTAGGATGATCCATACTTATGGGATTTTTTCCCCGATCAAATCATTTGAAGGTGCGTACCTGAAGCTGAATTTCATTCTATTCTCCCCTTCTGTCATTCTTCTCCTTGTGGTAGCCATTCTGGTGCCAAAAAGATAGCCTTAAAAAATCTTGAAAATGGTTTTTATTAGCCTACCTTATTCAAGGATGCTCACACTTTTTGTGTTACGTGTGATAGATACCAAAGGATGGGTAATATTAATTCTAGAAATCAAATGCCATTAACATTCATTCTTATTGTTGAAATTTTCAATGTTTGGGGCATTGATTTCATGGGACCTTCTCCCACATCTTTTTGTTTTCTTTACATTCTTTTTGTTGTGGATTATGTTTCTAAATGGGTGGAAGCAATTCCAACCCGTACTAATGATGCTAAAATTGTCTTAAGTTTTGTGAAGGATAACATCTTTTCTAGGTTTGGGACACCGAGAGCAATCATAAGCGATAGAGGGAGCCACTTTTGCAACAAATCATTCATTGCTCTCTTGAATAAATATGGAGTCACACATCGAGTGTCCACACCATACCATCCTCAAACAAGTGGTCAAGTGGAGATAAGAAACCAAGAAATCAAGAACATCTTGGAGAAGACCGTCAATACGAAAAGATTGTAGTGTGCGTATCAACGATGCACTTTGGGCGTATAGGACAACCTACAAGACACCCATTGGGATGTCTCCTTTTTGGTTGGTGTATGGCAAGGCATGCCATCTTCCGTTGAGCTCGAGCACAAGGCATATTGGGCGATCAAAACATTCAATTTTGACATGAAAGAGGATGGAGACAAGAGAAGGTTTGAGCTAAATGAGCTTGTGGAAATAAGGAATGATACATATAAGAGTGCTTGGATTTACAAGGAAAAGACTAAGGTGTTTCATGACAAAGCCATTCAATGGAAAGACTTCGTTGTTGGACAACTAGTGTTGCTCTATAATTCTCGCCTTCGACTCTTTCCAGGTAAGCTTCGCTCTTGATGGTATGGTCCTTTTGTTGATACTAATGTTTTTCCTCATGGTGCTATAGAAATTCACAACATCAAGACGATGAATATATTTAAAGTAAATGGACATCAATTGAAGATTTATTATGAGCCATATGAGATAGACAAAGAAGGTATTGATTTGATCACACCTTCCTGTGGGATGGATATTTTATGTGAGCTGAATGCGTCGAGCCGGAACGTTAAATCAAACGCTACGTGGGAGGCAACCCATCTAGGTTTTTCTTTTTGTTTTTCTTTGTGTCACTCCTCCATCCCTATTTCTTTCATTTTATTTCTTGTTCACACATTGAGAACAATGTTTAGATTAGGTTTGGGGGTGTGGTTTAATTTTTCATTTTTATTTTTGTGTGTTTTTGAGTCTTTGAGTTTTCATGTTCTGCTAGAGATATTTTTTTGTAAATTTTTTCATTAAAACTGTACCTTTCAGAAAGGAAATAATTTTTTTTGTCCTTGATAGGTTCTTTGATTTTTTGATATGAGTCCAACGGTATAAAGAACAAAAAATTCAGTGCGGTATTTTTAAAGTTATGATCAATTCTTTGATCAAAGGTCAGAAGCGATACTTTGTTTCGTGAATCCGCAAGTAAGTTGTTTTCATCGAATGTTTTCACTTTTTTCTAAATCGATTTTTAAAATGTGTTCTGAATGAAAGGTGTTTGTTTGCATGTTTATATCCTTGTGTTAAAATTTGAGAATTTTTTTTAAGCATTTTGAGAGATGTGCATCAGTTAATAAACATAGGTCAATTTTGAAAATCATCGGTTTTTGAAACTTTTGCTCTATCTTTTTAGATGCTTCTTTTATGTGCTTTAAGAGCCATAATGTATACTTTATTCACTGAGTTTATATTAAAATCTTGCCACTTAGAGTATTGCATTGTATTTTATAAAATTTATGACATGCTCTTGATGTGATAATGGATATGATACCTAGTTGGATTGTCATGATTAATAGTGAAGACTACCTTTGTGAGTTCACTAAACCAAAAAACGTACAATAAATGACATTATGTGAGGGTTTTATTGTTTCTACTCCTAAACACTTATTAGGTTATTAGTATTAGAATTGATCTCAATATGTTTTACATTGGATATTAAAGAACATTCATAATTAAAATATATCACATGTGGACTCTGCTATTCTGTTTTGGTTGAACCATTAGAAGAGACATAGGCAATGTGTGTTTAACCTGCATAGAAGGCCTTAAATACCCCTACCCATGTGTGTGCTCCATTAACCCTTTTGAAGCCAAACACTTATAAACCTTTTTCTTTCATCACCCACATAATTTCTATCCCGTATGCCCAATATATATTGGCCGTACCCTAAAGCTTGGGATCATGTCGAGTGGAAGAAGAAGAAGAAGAAGTTCAAGTTCAAGTTCAAGATGAAGATGAAGATGAAGAAAAGAATAAGAGAACTGTGAGTAAGTTCTATGGAATGCTTGTACTAAGGTATAAAAAGAAATAAACATTTTTTTTTAAAAAGAAAGAAAGAAAAAAAAACATAATAAAAAAGGCAAAAGTTGAAGAAGAGCAAAGCGAAGAAGAAAGAAGAACGATGGAAAAAGAAGAGGAACACAAGTTGAATATTTACTTGAAAAAGAAGTTGAAGAAATCGTTGAAGAAACTTGGATGCAATTACAAAGAAGATTCAGATGAGAGATGTCCATGCATCGACATGTCAAGATCCAACTCGTGGCATGATCTTAAGCTTTTTGAATTTCTTTTTTCCGTTCTTTCTATTATCTTTTAGTCTAATGACCCCATTACAACCAAAGAAAAGACCTAATTGATCTTTTGAGAATGCTAGCTTGACAGTAAAGGTAAACATGTGCTCTATCTTGTTCTTAGTATCTGATTCCGTTCATGAGGTCATGTGCATTAAAATAAGCGTTTTTTCAATTGTATATTCATATGCAATAATAACTTAAATTTCTTGTGCATAAACTCCATTCGCATATGCTTGATGAGTGTATTTTCTTAGGTTCTATGTGAAATTAATTAGCGACATCTTGTGAGAATTAGAATCGAGATGAATTATATCTATGGCATTTGAAGATGTGTCTTTGAAGCTATAGTGCTATGAGTATAGGCTTTTCATTCAAATGAAGCAATGCATTCAAATTTGTGACATAATTTTAGTCTTTATTTAATGGCTTTATCATGCATTGGCTTTGAATGGTACAATTGAGTTGTATTTTGATTATTTGATTTTCCGCATATTTATGTTTGTGGGTAGCATTGCTGTAAACCCTCAGGAGACTATAACTCCTTCTACTAGGGACACCTAAAGGTTTAAGGGCTTGTAGCATATGCTCAATGCTATCGTGTTTCTCTACGAAAATGGTCTAGTTTAGTTTAATTTAATTTAGTTTTAGTTTTAGTTTTTATTTCGATTTTACTCGAGGATTAGCAAAAGCTAGGTTTAAGGGTATTTGTTAGGTTGATAATTGTTGATATTTGAGACCCCTAATTCCTATGTTTTATGCTATGTTCTTCAGTGAAATTGAATATTTTAATGTTTTTGTTGATATTGTGTAGAAGATAGCTCTTAGAGTAAATTTAAAGATAAAAATGTGATTTAAATGATTATAGGTATTAAACTGTAATTATTTTAAGAAGTACCAAAGCGTATTTGCCCAAGTCAATTTGCAATAATTACACCTCTTTATATGTTCAAACAGCGGCCTTTGCAATTTAAATGTGCATCGCTGTTCCTATTAACAGCTCTCACGGTGGTCTATACAAATTGTGGAACCGCTGCGCTTTCCAACCGCAGTCGTGTATTTTTAACAGATTTTTATTTTGAATTGATCCAGAATTATTTCAAAACTTTTCAAATTAAATCTTAAAAAACTTTAAGGTTCAGTTTGATATTACTGTAACTTTTATAATAATCACTGTTAGTTATGTTGAATGAATAATCAACGGTGAAGTTAATCAACTGATGTTTGATTAATTGCATTTTTAAAACTGCTATATAGCTTAAAAACAGTATACATATGTTGGTAATTTTATTATAAAAATACTGAGATTAGTTACAATGATTAAAATATATATGAGTTTAGTACCCTATTTCATTATTTTATATTAATTATATATATTAAATCAATATTTAAAGTAGAATATATAAATTGAAAAAATAAATTTATAAGAACAATATTTTTTAAAAAAGATTTTATAAATCAAATCAATATTTAAATAGAATATTTATATTTAATTTTGGGATGAAATAAGATATATAAATGATTTTAACTTAATTTCAAAAGGATAATGATAATATTTTAAAAGATACATTAAATGTTGAAATAAATTATTCTTTAATCACTTTTAAAAAGTAACCTCTACATACTTTTTAAAATTACTGTCAAAACTTGTCTGATTATCGATTAATCACTAATAAAATTTTTACTAAACATCATTTTATATCAAAATTATAAAATAATTTGATTTTAACTTTTCAAAAGTAATACCAAACTGGCCCTAAAAAATCAAGGCATGCTTGAAAAATTTCATAAACTCAATTTAGGAATTAATCATCAAAGAAGAACTCCAAGTTAGGAAATAATTTTATTCCTTAATTAATTCTATTTTCCTACTTGGTGTGTTTCCTACATCAAAGCAAATTGAGAATCTATAGGGAGTAGTCACCTATAAATACCAATAGTTTCTTCAAGAGAAGGGGTTAGAGATTCATCATTGAAGATTGAAGATTGAAGATCTTTCATAGATTTTATTTTTTCTTCTTCTACCTTTTTTTTATTTTTAATGTTTTTATTTGCTTTCATAGTTATGATGTGTAGCTAAACTTGTCATAACTAGGGCTAACTTGAAGCCCTAGATATGATTCTAATTCCATAGACATATTATTTTAATGAAGTATTATTTTTATTACATGATGATTTCAATTTCTCCAAAATAAATGTTTTTCTATTATTGTGTTTCTTTGATTGATCTCTTTAGGAGCATGGTTTTAGAATCTATGTTGTATGATAGAGGTTGAATCGAATGCCTTACGAACATATTCTTACATGCAACAATTAATTGGAATAAGACTTAATTAAGGAAATTGATTCATGAATTACTTGGAATAAATACCATATTCTAGGGTTTGTGTGATATTCATATTCTTTTTGCTCTTATGCTAGGTTATAATTTAAAATACACATATTTATGTAGATGACATGCAACTTACATACTAATTAAGAGAGAATCTATACGACTTGAATGAGATGCCAATACCTTATTGTGAATATCTTCATCATGTTTGATTGTTTATAAACTTCATTATTGTCTGTGTATTGGATGAATGTTTTAAGGTGGATAGGAGTTTCTAGCTAGCTTTTACATACTGATTTTTAAAAATAAATTTTCTGCTACAATCTTAGTTTCAATTCAATTTAAATTCTTAGTTTAAATAATCAATTCAAAAACCCTCGATTGCATGTGTGAGTTGTGTTTTATTTAAGTTGTCTTAGCATCGTAAAGTGTCTTAAATTAGTGTTTCTAAATTCAAAACTTTCTTAGCATCATAAAGTGTCTTAAATTAGTGTTTTTAAATTCAAAACTTTCATAGGTAATTTATTCCTCATCGGAACGACCCTTGCTTGCCTATTAAACTATCGTTTACGATTTATACACTTGTAAGGTTTGATAATATTTTTGTTTGCAAATTTTGCAGCCAACATCTATCAATTTGATTCTTTGTCATATGTTACAAAATAATTGACTTCTTATTTGTTTTCTTTTTTTGTTTTTTTGAAAAATATAATTGAGTTATTTAAATTATTTATTCAAAAGAAACAATTATGTGTTTTTACACGTTTTGCACGATCAATTTCGAGATTCTTTTATTTGGAATGTACGAACAAAGTAAAAAAGAAAAGCAAACTGTATTCTAAGAAGCAAATAAAATACGTAAACAGTGAAAGAGACGAAACCCTGCCATACAAACAGCCAAACAAATGCAGAAAACAAGAGGAAAGAAACCACAGGGCACACGGGTCACAGATTCACAGAAACCAGCAAACACAAAACAAAGACCACAACAACCCCACCCAACCAACACCAGCCAAAACAATACAGCAGGTTTCAGATAAGAACATCACCGATTCACCGTCACTCTCTGCTACATATTTATAAACTGATTGGTATATATTTAATATTATTTGGAGTTAGTTTTACACATTTGAGTCACAAACAATTTTTTTGATTGCTTTCACAAAGTTTTACATATTACACTGTCTTGAGATTGCAATAGCCTTCATTCACATCAGTTTTGTCAAAGCAAACCCTCCCAAAGAAGGAGAGAGATGGAAAAACAAGGACTTGGATGCCGCAGGGTGGTGTTAGTTCCATGTCCATGGCAAGGCCACATAAATCCGATGCTACGACTAGGCACCATCCTTTATTCTAAGGGATTCTCAATCACAGTTGTTCACACCCAATTCAATTCTCCTAACACTTGCAATCATCCTCATTTTGTCTTCTTACAGATGTTGTCTGAGAAGAAATCATCAGAATGTAATTATTCTGTTGATTTTGTTGTTTCTCTATCGAATCTTAACTTAAATCACAAAGCTTCTCTTCAGAAACTACTGGCACGGATTGCAGAACAGGAGCAGAAGCAGAATGAGGGGCTTCCTTGCATAGTTTACGATGCACTCATGTACTCCGTAGAAGAAGTTGCTAATTCTCTGAAGCTACCAAGCATCATCTTACACACTTCCTCTGCTACCTCTGTGGTGTCATTCTTTGCATATGCTCAACTCCGAGAAGAAGGTCGTATTCCTTCGCAAGGTATGTAAACTCGACATTGTTTTCATTGAGTGTTTAATAAAGAAAAATACGAACATTCTCTAACGTGAAAGGTGTGACAGAATTCGAAGTCTTATTTATGTAACTCACTGTATTATGCAGGTTTTGATTCAATGGAGCTGGTGCCAGGCTATCATTCCATCGGATTCAAAGATCTACCTGTTTTAGATTTCAAAAATGAAGATTCCTTACTTGACCTAACAGCTATTTTACGAAATACTGGATCATCTTCAGCCATCATTTGGAATAGTATGGACTGCCTTGAACAATTATCATTGGCGCATTTCCAACAACAATGCCAAGTTCCGAACTTTTCAATAGGCCCTATGCAGAAAATGGCACCAGCATCCTCTAGTAGTTTATGGGAAGAGGACCTTAGCAGCATTACATGGCTTGACAAGCAAACCGAGAATTCAGTTATATATGTAAGCTTTGGAAGCGTTGTAAACATGGATGAGAAGGAGGTAGCGGAAATAGGTTGGGGTCTGGCCGATAGCAAGCAACCTTTCTTGTGGGTGCTTAGGCCTGGTTCAGTTAATGGATCGAATTCTACTGATGATTTGTTATCTGCTGATTTTAAAGAAACAGTTGGAGAAAGAGGCTGCATAGTGAAATGGGCACCGCAGGAGCAAGTGCTAGGACACCACGCTGTAGGAGGATTTTTGAGTCACTGCGGTTGGAATTCAACCCTTGAAAGCATAAGTGAAGGGGTTCCCATGATTTGTAGACCAAGTTTTCACGATCAAAGGGTAAATACAAGATACATAAGCCATGTATGGAGAGTTGGCATTGCATTAGAGAATGGTTTGGAAAGGGAGGAGATAGAGAAAGCTATAAAAACGTTGATGGCTGAAAAACAAGGGGAAGAGATAAGGGAAAGAGCTGCAAATTTGAAGATGAAGACTGAAATTGGCATCCAGAAAAATGTTTCTTCGTATAATTCCTTGAATGAATTAGTAGAGTTCATTATATCACTTTGAAGCCATATGTGGCTTGATTATCAAACATTGAAGTTGTATCTTGTAATTTCTCTTGAATGACTCCACCTTTTGTCACTGTTTACAAGTCAATCTTGTACTGAATAATATCATTAATTAGTCCAATTCAGAAACTAAATCAAATCAAGGACCACAATTAGCTACGCATGATAGGATGGAATCTGTCTTAATTTTTTTTTAATCAAATGGGGAAAATGTGGTCCCTTTTGTTTTTCTTTCAGGTTTCGTTTGCGATTTGTGAACCACAAGTTGTTATCTCTAATCCAAGTTCAAGCTCCGTGTTTACTGATGATGTTTAGTTAGAAATTGTATTTTTTTAAAGCTCTATCTTCTTCGGTATAATAGGACCAATTACAAGATGGGTATGTTTTGTGCGGTATGAAACACATGCATGGAGACATATATGATGAGACGTAAATGAATCAATGAAATAAAACCTAGTATGAGCACATTATATATAATTATTGTCCTGTTTGATGTGAACAAGAGTTGCTGATTATAAGGGAGCTTGATGTTGAACTCCTCAGTCTACTTTAAAAAGACAAAAACCTTAATTTGGTGTATTTAAATTATTTCGTCTGGACGCTGCAGCCTTTTGGGTTCAAGCACATGTAATCTTATCATATACACCATGAATGATATAGACTTTTGGGACAAAATTTTTGCATCTCTTCAAAGTTCAAACAATATGCATGCAGATTTCGAGCTCCTCAAGAAAGGTTTTTTTACATTGACAATTTTCATATTATAGTCTTATTCTCTCTCTCTAATATGAAAATTGTCAATGTAAAAAAGCCTTTCTTGAGGAGCTCCAAATCTGCATGCATATTGTTTGAACTTTAAAGAGATGCAAAAATTTTGTCCCAAAAGTCAATAGAGAGAGAATAAGATTATAATATAAAAGTTGTCAATGTAAAAAAGCCTTTCTTGAGGAGCTCCAAATATATATAGCAAGTAACAACTCTATATTCAAATTGGTGCATATGGCATGTCCATACTTATTGTATTAGGTAGCATTGTACATAATTATGAACAGTGTTACAAAAGTTGCTAGGCACAGAGACGACCAATTGTCTAGCGCCTATGACCTAGAGGGACTAGTCGGGAACTAGGTGAATGGCAGCATGTCAGCTGCCAACCGATCGGTGGCTGGCCAAAAAAGTTGTAACCCACTAAATTATAAATTTATAACTAAATATTTAAATCAGCATACAAATTTGTAACCCATTAACACTTGTATAGTTGCATATAAAAACTAAGCATAACACGTGTAACACTTATACATGACTGCAGTTCGGTTCCGGTTCGAAACCGCTGATTCCATTGTTTCGGTTCGAAACGGCCAGTTCCTCGGTTTCGGTTCAATTTTTCGGTTTTGGTTATGTTTTTATTTATTTATAATATATACTAACAAAAAAAGTATTAGACATGTATTTATGTGAAATTGTAAATAAAGTTTATTGGGTAAACCGAAATTAAATATAAACAAAACAATTTTTTTTTAAAAGAATGGGTGGAACCGACGGTTCCAGAACCGGAATCGAACCATTGGTTTGAACCGCTGGTTTGAACCGCCAGTTCCAGTTTTTTTTTTAATGGAACTAGACCTTGAACCTTAAGCTTTAAGGTTCTTGTCCGATTATGGAACCGAAACTGAAATTTCGGTTACATTTCGATTTCACGGTTGGAACTGAACTGAACTGCGGTCATGTCTAGTAACACTTGTATATAAAAACCAAACATAAAAAAGTAAAACACCATATAACACTTGACTTCACAACTTTGTTGATTGTGTTGTCAAATAAATAAATCACTGACTCACCTCGACTGATGAAGAAGTGAAGAAGTGAAGAAGTTATGACCGCCGATCGATAGCAAGGAGCGACGATGATCGACGATGGGTGACGACAAGCAACGAAGGAGTGGATGATAGCGGTCAACGAGAGAAGAAGAGAGCATGCGACGAATGTTTGTTCTTTTTGATTTGCTGATCTGATTTTCGTCGACTTCGGTTAACATCGGTCAAATTTCTTCTAAGTCGGTCTACATCGGTCCACCGACTTAGCCGTTTAATTACCGACTGGGACATTAGGTGGTGACTAGACCCGACTTGCGAGTTCTCCGCTTGGGCAAGCCGACTCGAGAGAAAGTTGGTCGTTGGGCCTCCGACTTCCGACTAGGCTGAGACTTTTACATCACTGATAATGAATTAGATTGTAATCAACTATTTGATACCGTATGGGTCAGGGGTCTATCAGGATTAAGAACTGCTAGCGTGATCCAATTATATACTCTTGTAACCGAAAGATATCTATTGACACAACATCAATATTGAGAAGAAATATTCTTACAAATATTGATAATTATGTATGACAAGACTTCAACTCCTTATATCAACATAAACCAAAATCGATTTTACTGATTAAAAAAATTATTTAATTTATAAAAAATTATAATGGATTATCAGTGTCTGAACTAAGTTGGGCCATTTAATTTTGGGCCTGATCCATTCTCTATAACAAAGCAAGTCGAGAACCTTTTAGGAAGCCCACAAAATTTGAAACTTCAAGAAGACTTAAGATTATAAGTAACGACTAAAACGGAACAATTGCGCGTGAAAATACCAGAAACTTCGACTGGTCGTTATAAATAAGCAACTACTTTTCGCTTCCAAAACCATCAAGTGAAAATCAAAGCAAGCAAATTCTAAGCCACCAAGGTCAACTTCCATTGAATCTCAGCTCTCTTCTTCATTCTTAAAGAAATTATAAACAATGGCGATGATGATTCCAAGCTTCTTCGAAAACAAACCCAGCAACAACGACAATAATAGCAGCCTATTCGATCCCTTCTCTTTTGACCCTTATCAGGACTTTCGTTTTCCTTCGATTTCCTCTTAGTTTCTTGAAGAAACCTTCTCTGGTTTCTTCAACACTCGAGTGGACTGGAAGGAAACCCTAGAAGCACACGTGTTGTAGGTGGATCTTCCGGGGTTGAAGAATGAGGAAGTCAAAGTGGAGGTGGCAGACGACAAGTTGATTCTCATTAGTGGAGAGAGAAATGTAGAGAAAGAAGACAACAACGACACGTGGCATCTTGTGGAGCGAAGCAGAGGTAAGTTTTCAATGAGATTCAGGCTGCCGGAGAATGTGAAGTTGGATCAGATCAAGGCTTCTTTGGACAATGGTGTTCTCACTTCACTCTTCCCAAAGAAGAAGCCAAGAAATCTGATGTTAAAGCTATTGAAATCTCTGGTTGAGAAACTTGAGAGACAGAGACAGAGTATCTGTTTTTTATGAGAAAACATGTAAGAAGATATTAATATTAGTTTGATGTTAATGTTAGTGGATTTTTCTATTTAAAAGTTTTAATTTTTTTAATCTTATATTCTCAATAAGATATATATATATATATATATTAATATAAAAAATGTGAAGAACCCCAACTCCATTGTTGCTCTGCAAAAGAGTCAACTTGAGTTTCAAAAAAAAGAAAGATAAAAGTCAACTTGACTAGACACATCATCATTATTTGTTGATGTGTCTGCCTACGTAACCCAATCGTGCTCACATGTGGTGACATATAAGCAAATCTCTCATGACATGATTAACCACGTTATAAGATATTGTTGACGTGTCAATCGAAACTGCACGGTTACCCAAAAACCCAATCTGGTCTTCTTCAAAAAGTATCAAATCCAATTTTTTTAGGTCAAAATCAAATCCAAAAAAATTATCAGGAGATTCATGTAAGCAATCGGTGAATTGAGTTTCTTCCGATTGAAGAAAGACCTTCCAAGTAGAAAACTTTTCAACAGAAAATGGCTCCAACATCATCCTCTATCTGCATTACATGGCTTGAAAACCAACCGGAGAATTCACATTCAGTGATATATCCACAGTAACCATGGATGAGAAAACGCTAGCTAGTAAATGCCTTTATTGTGTATGCTGTTGCTACTTTGGTCAGTTCATGAATCAAATTCTGTCGATTTTTTTTTTTTTTTTTGAAATCTGTTAATGAGTTGCTTTCGGTGGATTTTGATAAGATTAGTGAATGACTATAGTAAAGTGGTATGCGTTTTACGTGGAAATATTATACAGTTTTATATATTATTTTTAATTTTAATAAATTTTAATTATCTAAATTATGAAAATATATATATAGGGTTAATCGTATTTTAATCCCTGTAGTTTGTCTTAGTCTGCGTTTAGTCCACGGTTTTTTTTAAATTGTAACTTTTAATCAATTATTTCTCTGATAATATGGATTTGAGTTCCTACCGTCCAATTCTGTTAGGGTTCCGTCAAGTCAACGAGAGTCAACGAGGGTAAAAAGGTAAAACAACATTTGATCTTCTAGAATCTTATTTAATCAAAGGGTATAATAGTAATATACAAATTGATTTTTTTAAAAAAATATTGTTAAATTAAATAAATTAATTTTAAAAGGTTTTTATATATTTTTAAAATGAAATAATAAAAATTAAAATTAAAAAACACATAACTAATGTACTCTTTCTAATTACATCCATCGATCAACCAAACCCACCCCACCATTCAACCAAACCCATTATCATCCCAGATCGACCACACCATTCAACCAAACCCATCATCATCCCATCATCATCCCAGATCGACCACACCATTCAACCAAACCCATCATCATCCCAGATCGAAATCCATCATCATCCTGAAAAAATCTCTCACACCCATCGCTCTCTTTCTCACAAAAATAATCTTCTCCACCATGTCTCTCACACCTCACTCACACCGATCTCCACCCCTCTCCAATCTCTCTCACCATCCATCGATCTCTCACTCTTTTTTTTTCTTTGATTTCTTCAATCATCTTCCTCACCATCATCTCCACGCATTCAATAATCTTCTCTACCATGTCTCTCTCGGTCTCCTCCGAGTTGAGATCGGTGCTCGACCACCTCTGAGTCGAGATCGGCGCTGGATCGACGCAAGTAATCCTTGAAGCATCCTCTGTTTCGACCACCATTGAAGCCTTGACACAGAACTCCGGAGTACTTGCTCGAGGGTAGAACACAACCTCAAACGGCTGTCGATTGGTGCTGGATCGGCGCACCATGTCTCTCTCGGTCTCCTCTGAGTCGAGATCGGCGCTCGACTCATCGGCGATGGGTTTGGATTGGATTTGAGATGGTCGCCGGCGATGGGAGAGCTGATCCCTTTTTTATTTTTTGCTTTTAATTTGATTTTATTAAAAAAAAGTGATGACTGGTTTGATTTTGGTTTTAATTAGTTTGACAAAAAAAAAATTAACTACTTAGAATCTATTTTTGAATGGAGTTGCAGGTTGGGAAATTGGATGGATTCGTTTTGTTTTTTTTTTCTGTTGAGGTGTCAGTTCCTGGGTTCAGAAAGTATCTTCTGGGTTTCAGAAAATGTCTTGCGGGTTTTTGGGTTTCATGATGATGATGATGGTTTGGTTGGGTTTCATTTGGGGTTGGTTTGAATTAAATATGATACGTGTTTTTTATTTTTCAATTATTGATTTGGTATTGAATCTGAATAGAATATGATGTTAATGGTGGTTTTGTTCTTGTTTTTCAATTTTTTTCATTTGGGTTTGGATTGATTGAATTGAATTGATTCCGATGTTGTTGTGGTTTGTTTTGATGGTGGTGGTGGTGGTGCGAGTTGTGGTGGTGGATTGGTGGGATTTGGTGGACTGTTGGTGGTGGTGGTAGAGTTGTGGTGGTGTCTGGTGGAGAAGATGATGATCTGCAGATGGTGATGATGAGAATATTTATATTTTATATTTTTGTTATTTTTAATTTATGTTCTAAAATGTAAATAAAAACAAAAAAGAAAGATATTGAAAAATATAAAAATAAGGGTAAAATGGTCATTTCAAAGTGGTCAGCAACCATAAGGGGCAAAATGGTCATTTTTTATGTCTGACATGCCAGAAAGTGATTTTTTCACTGTTTCTGTTACAGAATGACTAAAAGTTACCATTTAAAAAAACCGTGGAGTAAACGCATATTAAGGTAAACTACAGGGACTAAAATATGAATTACCCTATATATATATAAAATGTATTTTAATCAAACATAAAAGGATAATAAAGTAAAATAATAATTCTATACCAAATAAAAATTAAATATAAGTTATATATATATATAGTACATTGAATATTAATATGATAAACAAAAGTCTATATATTAAATATTAATGTGAAACAAAAGTATCATACATTACACATATTTTGTCTATTAAAATAAATTTATTTAATTAAATGGACAAGTGTAACAAACATTAAATATATTTAATATTAAACTTATGACATATCTTAAAAGCTAAGTAGACTCAAAAATCGAAAGAAAATAAGTTGAATTTTAATTTTGATTTTGGTTGCATAAATTTATAATCAATTCAAATTGGATCTTAAAACCTGAGATTATTTTATAACATATCTTAAAAGCTAAGCAAATAGTTTTTTTTTTTCAATATTTACGATTTGAAATTCAGTTGCACTATAAAGAAAGCTTTGTTCATCAACCAAATTTAAAAAGCAAGTCTAGTAATTTTTTAACTACGTTTTATTGAAGTTTGAATTAGTGGTAGTGAATTAGTGTCATTTTATTTTATTTTTGGTTTTTCTATTTAAAGGAAAAATGGAGAGAGAGATTGAGAGTAGGAATGACAATGGGTCAGGTTCGGACGGATTTGGGAAAAACCAAACCCAAACCCACGAAAGAAAATGATATCCAAACCCATCCACGAACCCACGAAATCTGGTGGGTTCGGGTTCTGGTTTCACCCTCGGATTTTAGTAAAATCCAGACCCGCATACGAACCCGCGAACTCCTGAGGATTTGTTGTTCCAAAGCGACTCACTCTTGTGTGCGTAACTCGGTCCGAGTCAAACCTAGTTGCCGATAGTCATCCACGTTAGTTTTCTTCTTTCGGACTTCAAAGAAAATGAAAAAAAGTAAGAGAAAAAAAAGACTTTAAAATGTCTGAAAATAAGAATATATGAAGAAGAATTTAAATTTTGAAGAGAAAAAAAAAAGTTGTAGAGAAAATAAATGGAGAAGATGAGTTTTAATTTTGAAGAGAGCATGTGGGGGTTGAAGATCGAGAAGAAAAGAAAACGAAGACAAAAGATAAAAAGAAAAAAAAAATTAATAATAAAAGATATTTTAAAATCTGAAAAGACAAATGATGCGGGCCTGCTGCATATGATGTAAGATAAAAATGAAATATAAAAATAGTTATAATAAAATTATTTGTTAAATAATTATTATAATATTATTTGTTAAATAGTTATTAAATCAAACGGGTTCGTGGGTTCATGTTTGTTTTTTTTTCCAGACCTGAACCCAAATTTGAACCCGTGACCGGTTGAGATTTCAAATCCAAACCCGTCCACAGGTTCTATTTTCACATACCAAACCCTTTCCAAACGGGTTGGGTTCGGATTTAATTATCATTCCTAATTGAGAGAAAGAGAGAAGAACGGTGGATAGGAAAGAGAGAGGGAGAGAGGTGGTGGTACTGTGGTAAGGGTTGATCGTCATTTTTTTTTTTAGAATGATATTTTTGTAAATAGATATAAATTTATTAAATTTTAATATTCATATGAATAGTTTAATTTTAAAAGATCACTTTTAAGAGTTGTTTTAGTATATATAATAATTGTTAATCATTTACACTAAAAATGTTTTGAAAAGCTGAACAATTTACCTTGTAGAGAGTCCGTGTAAATTATTTAATGCAAAATCAAAGAATTTAAAGTTGCAGGCATCTAAAGTTGAAAGTTTTCTCATATTTAAAATAAGGAACGTGTGTTGGTATTATGCAAACGTTGATTTCAAATTCTAATTCTATGTCTGCTTGCTACACAACATTAAGATCTACAAAAACACAACATTAAGATCTACAAAAAATATAAAAAATTCGATCAAAAGGGATTCATTAACAAGTTATAACTTTAGTCCCCACTAAGAACTTTTAACAAGGCTCTTATACCAATTTGTAGAAATTGGATCGATATATTGTCGTAGAACTAACAGCTAAACAGAGAAGAAATTAATTTGAAGGTTTATTTTTTTTGTCATTCAATTTCATGCCTTAAGGAGATTACGCAGCAATCGCTAAATATGTAGTATTACAGATGACACGTTGAAACAATGAAAGGACACTTGGAAACAAATAAAGGATTTTTAAACTTTCTAGGTTCATTGAGTTACATTTTAAACTCCCAAGATTCATATATAAAATTCAACTTCTTATAAACTTTTAATCTCCCAAAGTTCATAAATAAAGTTCAACTTTCCATGGTTCACGAATATTGAAAAATGTAAAGTTGATGTAACTTTCCAACAGATCCCAATAGCCTTCACCGTCTTGAGATTTCAATAGCCTTCATTCACATCAGTTTTGTCAAAGAAAGAGAGATGGAAAAACAAGGACTTGGATGCCGCAGGGTGGTGCTAGTACCATGTCCTTGGCAAGGCCACATAAATCCGATGCTCCGACTAGGCACCATCCTTTATTCTAAGGGATTCTCAATCACAGTTGCTCACACCCAATTCAATTCTCCTAACACTTGCAATCATCCTGATTTTGTCTTCCTACCGTTGTTGTCGGATAACTCATCATCAGAAAGAAATGATTCTGTTGATTTTGTTGTTTCTCTATCGAATCTTAACTTAAATCACAAAACTTCTCTTCAGAAACTATTGGCTCGGATTGTAGAACAGGAGCAGAAGCAGCATGAGGGGCTTCCTTGCATAATTTACGATGCACTCATGTACTCCGTAGAAGAAGTTGCTAATTCTCTGAATCTACCAAGCATCATCTTACACACTTCCTCTGCTACCTCTGTGGTATCATTCCTTGCATATGCTCAACTCCGAGAAGAAGGTCGTATTCCTTCACAAGGTATGTAAACTAGACGTTGTTTTCATTCAGTGTTTAATAAAGTAAAATATTAACATTCTCTAACGTGAAAGGTGTGACAGAATTCGAAGTCTTATTTATGTAACTCACTGTATTATGCAGGTTTTGAGTCAATGGAGCTAGTGCCAGGCTATCATTCCATCGGATTCAAAGATCTACCTGTTTTAGATTTCAAAAATGAAGATTCCTTACTTGAGCTAACAGCTACTTTACGAAATACTGGATCATCTTCAGCCATCATTTGGAATAGTATGGACTGCCTTGAACAATTATCATTGGCGCATTTCCAACAACAATGCCAAGTTCCGAACTTTTCAATAGGCCCTATGCAGAAAATGGCACCAGCATCCTCTAGTAGTTTATGGGAAGAGGACCTTAGCAGCATTACATGGCTTGACAAGCAAACCGAGAATTCAGTTATATATGTAAGCTTTGGAAGCGTTGTAAACATGGATGAGAAGGAGGTAGCGGAAATAGGTTGGGGTCTGGCCGATAGCAAGCAACCTTTCTTGTGGGTGCTTAGGCCTGATTCAGTTAATGGATTGAATTCTGCTGATGATTTGTTATCTGATGATTTTAAAGAAACAGTTGGAGAAAGAGGCTGCATTGTGAAATGGGCACCGCAGGAGCAAGTGCTAGGACACCACGCTGTAGGAGGATTTTTGAGTCACTGCGGTTGGAATTCAACTCTTGAAAGCATAAGTGAAGGGGTTCCCATGATTTGTAGTCCAAGTTTTCACGATCAAAGGGTAAATACAAGATACATAAGCCATGTATGGAGAGTTGGCATTCCATTGGAGAATGGTTTGGAAAGAGAGGAGATAGAGAAAGCTATACAAACATTGATGGCTGAAAAACAAGGGGAAGAGGTAAGGGAAAGAGCTGCAAATTTGAAGATGAAGACTGAAATTGGCATCCAGAAAAATGGTTCCTCTTATAATTCCTTGAATGAATTAGTAGAGTTTATTATGTCACTTTGATGTCATAAATAGCTTGATTGCTATCCCTACTATATATGTCATCCCTGAGAATGATCAGATATTGAAGTTGTAATCTTGTATTTTCTCTTGAAAATAACTCCACCTTTTGTTGTGTGATGCAGGAAGTTTTTCTTCCAATAACTTTCAACCATTGAATGTATAAGTGAAGGGGACATTGGAGACAATAAAGACCAAATGTTGCACAATATTTCAATTTGTTTTAGAATATTGCAGATTCCTGTGCTGTTGGAACTGATATGTTATTTGCTGCATGTGGCCTTTTACTTGATATTTTCATGTGTTGAAAAGGATCCATTCACATTTACAAGATCTCAACTCTAGGTTGGGAAAAACAAATAGTCAATATAACCCTAATACAAGCTAGTTAAATGCTGATGCTGCTATCCATATTGGTTCTAAGTTGATAGGGGTTGGTGCTTCTATCAGGGATGCTTCAGGTAGAGTTTTGGTGGCTGTGTCTGTTCCTATGGTTCGTGTGTTTTCTGATTAACTTGGTGAGATGTTGGCTCTCAGGGAAAGGTTGTTGCTTGTGAAACTATATAATCTGAGGATTCATGTGGCTTGAGGTTGACGCTACCAATGTGGCATATTCTGTAATTTGAATGATTCAAGTTTTGGTGATGCCTGTTTCGTAGTTGATGATACTAAAGCCTTTTGTAAAGAGTCTTGTGACCTTCAGTGGCAAGCAATCCCTAGATTGTGCAATGGCTTGGCACATCACTTCGCTTCTTTGGCCTTCTTCTCTCGCTTTGGGAAGATGTTGATTCTAGAGGTATTTTACTTTCTTGTCAATGAATACTGTTAGTTTAAAAAAAAATGTTAATATATTTTACCGTTGTAAAGTCCATATACGGCAACTTTTCCATTGTACTTGATTCCCTATATACTCTCATACTTGCCGGTGTAGTCTCTATACCGATATAGGTGTGTATCTAAATCATGGTTGCCTTCAATCACCCACCTTGAATTTACCAAATTGCACCGATCTCGAACCCGAAGACAAAAATTTCTTCTTGTTAATGGTACATCTCTCTACCATGTAAAATTGTTAAACCTAGGGGCTTTTTGTATAATTAACTCATTATATATTAATAATATTTTGTTTTTTTTGTTCATGAGGCTATCTAGGCTCCTGTCACAGGTTTGCCTCTGCTATCAATTCCCAGGATGACTCGATTCGAATACGTATCTCTGATTCGGTTCAGTTTATTTTGGATCGTAAAAAACCGTGCTCACCCCAACCCCCGGTTTGAATTAAAAAAAGAGGTGTATACCCCGTCCTGCAGCTTTTTTCAGTCCGTTTTCGTTTTTATTTTTCGAAAACGATTTCTAAAATGCGTTCGTTAACCGTTTTTCATTTTATTTTCAGAAAACGAAAAAAAATGAAAAACAAAATCAGTGTTAAAAGTGAAAGATTTAAAAAACACAAAATACTTGTTTTTCGTTTTTCTTTTTTGTTTTTCTTTTTTGTTTTTCACTTTGTTATATAAAAAAAATTATTTTATTTTTCATTTTGTTTCATTTAGTTCTATTA
Organism: Dipteronia dyeriana; assembly: GCA_032871835.1. NCBI lineage: Eukaryota > Viridiplantae > Streptophyta > Magnoliopsida > Sapindales > Sapindaceae > Dipteronia > Dipteronia dyeriana. Next base: position 2,685,361 of record CM065301.1, on the reverse strand, counting down.
TGCGTTTTATACGGCTAGGATAAGACGGGACGAGATTTTTAAATGACCAAAGTGCCCCTATATATATATATATTCCAGAATAATTTACTTCCAACTAGAATTAAAAACATTAATACAATAATATATATATATATATATATACATTATAATTATTATATATATATATATATATATTATAATATAATATATTATTAGTTATATTTTTATTATATAGTAATATATATATACATATTGTAATTATTTATTTATAAGTTTATAGTATAGTTTTGATTAATTCATTTTTTGTTATGTTTTTTTGAATTGATTTTTGATGTGTTACTTTTGTTTAATTTAAAAATTACAATACAAAAATTATATCGGTTAATTATGTAATAAATTTTTGATAGTTTTCAGTTAACCTACCAGACGCGTTTTTTCCGTTTCCGTTTTCGTTTTCAAAAAATAACTTTCAGTATATGCTACCAGACGTATTTTCGGAATTCGAAACTGAAACCAAAAATACTGTTTTCATTTTTATTTTTATTTTCGAAAAACAGCAATTGAAAAACGCTTACAGGAAGGCCGCCGCCGCCGCCGCCGCCGCCACCACCACCACCAGCAGCAGCAGCAGCAGCAGCAGCAGCAGCAGGAGGTATGATTTTTATGATTTTTGGGTTCAGGTTGCCGGAGAATATGAAGATGGATCAGATCAAAATGGTGTTCTCACTCTCACTCTTTCCAAACATGAAGCCAAGAAAGCTGATGTCAAGTCTATTGAAATCTCTGGTTGAGATTCTTGGGACACAGAGACACAGAGTCACTGTTTTTCTGATAAAACATGTAAGAAGATATTAATATTAGTTTGATATTAATGTTAGTGGATTTTTCTATGTAAAAGTTTTAATTTTTTTAATCTTATATTCTCAATAAGAATTATATGTGTAAAAGTTTTAAAAATATATATATATATATTAAAAATGTGAAGAACCCCAACTCCATTGTTGCTCTGTAAAAGAGTCAACTTGAGTTTCAAAAAAGAAGATAAAAGTCAACTCGACTGGGCACGTCATCTTTATTTACTGATGTGTCTGCCTATGTCACCAGTCGTGCTCACATGTGGTGACACATCAGCAAATCTCATGACATGATTAGCCACGTTATAAGATATCGTTGACGTGTCAACCGAATCTGGACGGTTACCCGAAAACCCAACCGGGTCTTCTTCAAAAAGTACGGGTTCGGGACGGGGTGACTCTTTCCACACCCCGTCCCATTTATTTTTTCAAAACTCATATCCTCATAAAACCGCACAATAGATAGAGTAGGGTGAGATGAGGCAGGACGGGGTACGCTTTCCTCACCCCATCCAATTTAACTCATTTAACCCATTTAATAAAATTATTTATTAAAATTTTGTCAAAAAAAATGATATTTATTAAAATAACAAATGTATAAACTAAGACCATCTCTAATGTATATGTCAATACCAATACTAAATTTGATACAAAAAATAATAAAATACTATATTTACCACATCATTTTAGCATTGTACTCCAATACATAATTTCATTTAAAATGCTATTTTTATTTTTATTTTATTATAAATTAAAGAAATCAACAAATATAATTAACAATTTATATAATATTTTTATTGTTTAAAATTATAAAAGTCATCAATTAATGCATTCAATGTAATTATATAATGGTATTTTTGCAATTAAAAAATTAGTATTTATTATTGTGCCAAATTTAGTATATGCTATTATTTGTGCCAAATTTGGTACACAGAATAGCATATGTCAAATTTGGTACGACATTTGACATTGTATTAGAGGGTGATTTTTTTACTTTATACAAAATTATAACATTAGAACACTCAAATAGCATTGCATTAGAGATGCTATAATAAATATGATATAATATATAACGTAATTCTAAAAAACAAATTGAAAACCATCGTATAAACATAAATCTTAAAAATAAAAATAAAATTCAATCATTTTAGAATATAAACATTGGACTAAATAATAATAAAAAAAATAAGTATTATATTTTAAACGGGACGGGACGGGACGGAAATTATAAAATCCTTCCTTGTCCCATTGTGAGTTTTACTATCTATCCTCACCAAATTGAAACTCATCTCACCCCATAAGTGCAGGTCCCATGGGTTATTTTGTCATCCCTAGTTTTTAGGTTTTAGGTCAAAATCAAATCCAAAAAAAATTATTGTCGGGAGATTCTTGGAAGCAATTGGCTAGTTGGGTTTCTTCCGCTTGAAGAAAGAGATTCCAAGTTGAAAACTTTTCAATAGAAATTGGCTCTAACATCATCCTTTAGCTGCATTACATGGCTTGAAAACCAACCTGAGAATTCACATTTAGTGAAATATCCGAGTTTTGGAAGCACAGTAACCATGGATTAGACAGAGCTAGCTAGTAAAAGCAATACCTTTCTTGTGGGTGCTGCTGCTGCTTAGGTCAGTTCATGAATCAAATCCTGTCTATTTTTTTTTTTTTTTTTTGAAATCTGTTAATGAGTTACTTGCGGTTGATTTGATAAGATATAGAGAGTGATTATAAATTATTAACACGAAAAATGTTTGAAAAGCTGAACATTACCCTGTAGAGGGGCCCTTGTCAATTATTTAATGTAAAATCAAAGAATCTAAAGTTGAAATTTTTCTCATAAAATAAGGAACGTGTGTTGGCATTATGCAAGCGTTGACTTCAAACTCTCCTTCTGTGTCTGCTTGCTACACAACATTAAGATCTACAAAAAATATAAATAAATCGATCGAAAAGGATCCATTAACATGTACAAGATCTCAATTCACTGTCTTGAGATTTCAATAGCCTTCATTCACATCAGTTTTGTCAAAGAAAGAGAGAGATGGAAAAACAAGAACTTGGATGCCGCAGGGTGGTGCTAGTACCATGTCCTTGGCAAGGCCACATAAATCCGATGCTTCGACTAGGTACCATCCTTTATTCTAAGGGATTCTCAATCACAGTTGCTCACACCCAATTCAATTCTCCTAACACTTGCTACCGTTGTTGTTGGATAGCTCATCATCAGAAAGAAATGATTCTGTTGATTTTGTTTCTCTATCAAATCTCAACTTAAATCACAAAGCTTCTCTTCAGAAACTATTGACTCGGATTGTAGAACAGGAGCAGAAGCAGAATGAGGGGCTTCCTTGCATAATTTACGATGCACTCATGTACTCCGTAGAAGAAGTTGCTCATTCTCTGAAGCTACCAAGCATCATCTTACACACTTCCTCTGCTACCTCTGTGGTGTCATTCCTTGCATATGCTCAACTCCGAGAAGAAGGTCGTATTCCTTCGCAAGGTATGTAAACTCGACATTGTTTTCATTGAGTGTTTAATAAAGTAAAATATTAACATTCTCTAACGTGAAAGGTGTGACAGAATTCGAAGTCTTATTTATGTAACTCACTGTATTATGCAGGTTCTGAGTCAATGGAGCTAGTTCCAGGTATTCATTCCATCAGATTCAAAGATCTACCTGTTTTAGATTTCAAAAATGAAGATTCCTTACTTGACCTAGCAGCTACTATACGAAATATTGGATCATCTTCAGCCATCATTTGGAATAGTATGGACTGCCTTGAACAATCATCATTGGCGCAATTCCAGCAACAATGCCAAATTCTGAACTTTTCAATAGGCCCTATGCAGAAAATGGCTCCAGCATCCTCTAGTAGTTTATGGGAAGAGGACCATAGCTGCATTACATGGCTTGACAAGCAAACTGAGAATTCAGTTATATATATAAGCTTTGGAAGCTTTGTAATCATGGAAGAGAAGGAGGTAGCGGAAATAGGTTGGGGTCTGGCCAACAGCAAGCAACCTTTCTTGTGGGTGCTTAAGCCTGGTTCAGTTAATGGATCGAATTCTGTTGATGATTTGTTATCTGATGAAAATAAAGAAACAGTTGGAGAAAGAGGTTGCATAGTGAAATGGGCACCGCAAGAGCAAGTGCTAGGACACCACGCTGTAGGAGGATTTTTGAGTCACTGAGGTTGGAATTCAACCCTTGAAAGCATAAGTGAAGGGGTTCCCATGATTTGTAGACCAAGCTTTCACGATCAAAGAGTAAATTCAAGATACATAAGCCATGTATGGAGAGTTGGCATTGCGTTGGAGAATGGTTTGGAAAGAGAGGAGATAGAGAAAGGTATAAAAACGTTGATGGCTGAAAAACAAGGGGAGAAGATCAGGCAAAGAGCTGCAAATTTGAAGATGAAGACTGAAATTGGCATCCAGAAAAATGGTTCCTCTTATAATTCCTTGCATGAATTAGTAGAATTTATTGTGTCACTTTAAAGTCATAAATGGCTTGATTGCTATCCTTACTATATATTTCATCCTTGAGAATGATCAAATATTGAAGTTGTAATCTTGTATTTTCTCTTGAAAATAACTCCACCTTTTGTTGCGTGATGCAGGAAGTTTTTCTTCCAATAAGTTTCAACCATTGAAAGTATAAGTGAAGGGGACATTGTAGACCAAATGTTGTACATTGTTGCAATTTGTATTAGAATATTGCAGATTCTTGTGCTGTTGGAACTGATATGTTATTTGCTGCATGTGGCCTTTTGCTTGATATTTTCATGTGCTGAAAAGGATTCACTCACATTTACAAGATCTCAACTCTAGGTTTGGAAAAACATGGAGTCAATATAACCCTAATACAAGCTAGTTAAATACTGATGCTGCAATCCATATTGGTTCTAAGTTGATAGGGGTTGGTGCTGCTATCAGGGATGCTTCAGGTAGAGTTTTGGTGGCTGTGTCTGTTCCTATGGTTCGTGTGTTTTCTGCTGAACTGGGTGAGATGTTGGCTCTCAGGGAAGCGTTGTTGCTTTTGTAAAGAGGTTGGTGACCGTAAGTGTCAAGCAATCCCTGGGCAATGGCTTGGCACATTACTTAGCCGCTTGGGCCTTGTCCTCCCGCTTTGGGAAGATGTTGATTCTAGAAGTATTTTACTTTCTTGTAAATGAATACTGTTAGTTTAAAATATATATATATATATATATATATATATATATATATATATATATATATATATGTTAAATGTATTTTAAGATGTAAAGTCGAATTCGGCTATATATGGCAACTTTTCCACTGTAGTTGATTCCTAACATACTCTCATACTTGTCGGTGAAAACTCGGTGCCGATTTAGATGTGTATCCAAATCATGGTTGGCTTTAATCACCCACCTTGAATTTGTCAAATTGCACCTATCTCAAACCCGAAGACAAAAATTTCTTCTTGTTAATGGTACATCTCTTTATCATGTAATATTGTTAAATCTCGGGGCCTTTTGTATAATTAACTCATTATTTATTAATAATATTTTGTTTTTTGTTCATGAGAGCTATCGGGCTCCTGTCACAGGTTTGCCTCTGCTATCAACTCTCAGGATAACTAGATTCGAACATGTATCTCTGTTTCGGTTCAATTTATTTTGGATCGTAAAAAACCGTACCCCCGGAGGAATTAAAACAAGAGGTGTATGTTATAATTTTTACAACAGATTCACCATTTGAATGACATAGATACATAATTCAGTGATTGAAGTCAAGATGATTCAATATGGAATTTGTTCATTTCTTCTCATACAAGAATTCTTTCACCAAAGCATCTATAAAGATGCTTTGGTGAAAATGCTTTTTACATTTAGTTACTTTCTTTGAAACTGTTTTTTTTTTTCTAAACCCTTCTTCTCTCCAGATTACCAGGTAGCTGCATTTGCTTGCTCATCATCAACGTCACTCACCAGGTATGATTTTTGTGTTCACAAGTTATCAGTTATTTTACAACTTTGAGTGATTGAACTATTTTGGAACCATAGCATGCAAAATCTGTCTGGTCTATAGTTGATTACCTGTTACTTTCACTCACTTGTACTTGAAAATTGTTAATCATGTCTACCCAAAAAGCTGTAAATTTCTTACAGCTTGTATAGTTCTATGGATCCTCCCACTTACATGATCAGTACTTTTGCCATTCAACTTGGTAAAACACTAAAACTAGAGACCTTAAGCATTAACTTGAAGGATCTTGTAACAAATAGTGGTCGTGTTAGTTCTACTTGAAAGACTATTTGTTAAAGGCTATACCGATCCAAAAGCTCTACTTGAAAGATCATGCCAAACACACCCTTAGAAGCCTATAATTGCTCAGGCAAGAGCTTCGATCACCAGAGATTCTTATCCTTAAAAACTGTCTTCTGTTTGAATGATGTAGGAAAATGTTGGGAGTCAGTTTTAGATAGCGTACTGGTTAGAGAATTCGTGAAGGCTTCCATGGCGGTTTAGTATTCGTAGGCAGTGCCAGAAAGGCAAAAGCAATTAGCTGCAGCAAAACCTGGAATTTTCTACACGGTCCATGTGTTTCTGTGCATTTTAGTGTCATTTTACACACGCTTACACACATATAGAGACAGAGTGCGCATAGCATGGTTCGTGAAGATGGATTTGTACCTTTCTATTTGAATGATCACAAAATATCTTTCTTCATCAAGAAGATCTTCGTCATTCACATTTTTCCTATATGCAGAGATGGATATACACAATGTCAAACCTCATGGTAGTAGCTTCGGATTGGAGACGAAAATGGCTTTTTTTTTGTGCTTTTACAAATCATGAAGTGTACGGAACATGTGCTTCGGATGAGAGGAGACTCGTTGATTAACCATTGATTCTGCAGGTTGGTTTAAATAGTTGAACAAGAAAAGAATGCAAAGCCTACACTCCTGTGTATTGGGACCTGGTATAGGCTTAAAGGCCTTGGTGAACAAAGAGAACAACAGAGATATCAAATTCAAATCAGATGAGGATTTCATCGACGTTCTCTTCAGTTTCTTGACAATGCCAATGGGAACAATCATCAAGCTCATTCGAAATAAATCACCAACATCAAGGATAGGTTGTATGGAAAATCTGTATAAAAGCATTATGAATCTCGGCGGGCAGCAATTTCGAACTGAAGCATGCAAGACCATGTTGCTACACCCCAGAAATGCAGCTGAAGTTGAGTGCAAGAGACTGAATTGAACATTGATGACGGCACCCTGAAGTACTTTGTTTGCAATGAAAGCGATTGCAGGCGTTTTGGGAACAAGCTATTGAGTCAATATAGAAATATAGTTTGTGGTTGTGGAGAACACATGGGTTTAGAGATGGTTCTGTCCAAGAAAGAATCGGAAGCAAGCGTTTTTGATGCTCGAGACAGAGGGGTCTTTCTTAAAGGACTGACCCGATTTATAATAACCGATGCAATATAAGTAATGCCTACATTAGTGGTATCAAGTCATTCTTTACTTTACGCGCTACAAGTCACAGATGGAAAGATCATTGAGGATCATAGTTTCTACATAGGAGTAGATAAGGTGACCAAATTCAGGAGTAGATAAGGTTTGTGATCCAGTGTCTTCTTTTCAGGTTCTGACTTTGCTCAAGCACTCGTTGGTAGAAGAGGCACCGTTGACGAAAACTTTGTTGGAGCAAAATCCAGAACCTGAGTTGGGTAAAAGAAGATTTTTGTTGCGGCAGATACGCTAAATCTAGAATGACCCCAGCATCAAATATGCGTGGTGGGGGGATTAGTGTGAGGCTTACCGTCAGCAAATCCAAGAATATAGTTTGTTATGCAGAACTGTAGAAGCAAGTGAAGATTTTGTTGATTTGCTATTCAGTTTCCTCACCGTTCCAATTGGGTATGTAGTAAAGAAAATGTGCAACGCTTTTGGAGGGTGCATAAGTCACCTGTATAAGAGTGTTGAGAAACTTGACGCCGACCAATTCCTGAAATCCTGTAAGCACAAGGAAATGCTACTCAGTCACAAGCTCGCCTCTGATTTTAGCTATGAGAACCATCCATTATACGTTGCGGAAGATAGACATTCGCTATACTATTATGAGTCGTGCCATATAAATTGTGTGAGAGTTGATGAACTGAAATCTCAAGAACCGTCTACTCTTACTGGAGGACCATCTACCTTGATGACTGCCATGGATCCTAAGTCTCACTTTAAAGAAGCTACAAGTAGAGGGTTTCTGATGGGACCTGCGACGTTTACAGTACCCTAAACGTCTACCGATAATTTAATCGTAACACCTATATCCCCAGTCTCATGTCTGTCTCTTCTGAACAAATTGGAGGTATCTCTCAATGATGTCAAGGAGTGTGTTGTGCATGTAGGCTATGAGGAGGTAAGTTAACATATCACATGCTACTATGAATTGATGTTCAAATAATGATATTTTGACAATAACAAGCCTTGTTACAAAGTTATGGTGAATTTTGTCTTACAACTTTATGATTTCTTCCACAGTTATTACAACAGATTTATCTTTTCCCACCAGTTAGTAAGATTAATCAATTCCATTGTCGGTAACTTGCAGTTTGGCTTTGCATTGCAGGCTTTGACGTTATTGCTGGCTTCGTTCGAGTCTGAGTCCGCTTTAACCAATACTTTCCTTAGAGAGTCCAATCCATAACATTGAGGAATTTCTCTTACTGCAGAATCAGCCAAAGATATCAGTGTAAGAATTATATATATACATCTGCTCCGCTATTGTCTTGCTTGGAGGGTGTTGCAATATTGTATAAATATACACGATACGTGTGCGCGTGTGGAGAGAAGCAGAGGCAGGTTTTCGAGGAGGTTCAGGCTGCCGGAGAATGTGAAGATATATCAGATCAAGTCTTCTTTGTCACTCTTCCCAAACATGAAGTGGAGAAATCTGATGTTAAAGCTATTGAAATCTCTGGTTGAGAGTCTTGAGAGACGGAGACACAGAGTCTCTGTTTTTCTTTCAAGTGTAAACAGAGTTCGAGTAATTTAATGTTAGTCTGATTGTAAAAACTGAAAATAGTAAAATTGTTTGAGAGTGATGTAATATTTTTCTACATGTTCATATTTAAATTTGCTAATGTTATCTTTTGTGGATTAGTTTAATGAAAAAATGAAATAAATTTAACAAACGGGACCAAATCGTTTACTCGACAATTTTCTCGGTTACCAAACAGCATCCAATTTGTTCATTAGCAACACTTAGCATGGCTGTTTAAAAATAGTCAGCTTGACTGGGCACGTCACCACTTTTTTACCTACGTGTCTGCCTATGTCTCCTAATCTTGTCCACGTGTTTTAGAGATATCATGTTAGCAGATTTTGCTGACGTGCCTGGGTGGCTGTGCACGTCATAAGAATTTGGGTCGGTTTTTATGTTACTTTGGAATTTGGATCAGGTTACTCGAAAACCCAACCGGTCTTCTCCCCAAAAAAAGCAAAAACCTACTACCAAAAAAGTCTCTGTTTTTAGGTCAAATTCAAATCTAAAAACTTATCAGGAGATTCTTGGAAGGTGTAATGAGTTTGATGATTAGAAGAGGATTTATTTTCACAGTTTCGAATATTGTTTTCTGTTTGCTAACAACTTCAACAAAAATCGCAACAATGGTAGTTTCAAAGAGGCCAAATAAAAAATAAAAAAATAATAAAACATTACTTTGACGATAATCAGCAAAGATTCTTCTTCTCTTTGACCGAATAGCAGGTAACTTCTTCTTCTCTTCTGTCATTTTAAAGAATTTTAGGGTTTTTTTCGATTTTCAATCATTTTGCTGATGTGTCTGGGCACGTCACGCGGAATGGTTGATGTGTCTAGACAGGTAAGCGTGCAGTAGATCACGTGACCAGTTATCAGATCTAATTTTACTGACGTGTTTAGACACGTCATCACCCAAGCCAATATGTCTTACACGTGAACAACTCTGCGCTGACATGTTATGACACGTCGGTCATTCGTAGTGACGTGCTCATACACGCCATAAATTTCTGTTCTTCCAAAAATCCCCAAACAAAAAAAAAGTCTCTGTTGTTAGGTCAAAATCAAATCCAAAAATGTTATTATCAGGAGATTCTTCGAAGCAATTAGCGAACTGGGTTTCTGTCGATTGAAGAAGAACAGGTTCCGTTTAGCTTTCAAGTCTGGATTCAAAGAAGAGCTTACGATTGAAGAAGAGCCACCAAGTTGGAAACTTTTCAACAGGCCGTCTTTAGGAAATGGCTCCAACATCATCCTCTAGCTGCATTACATGTCTCGAAAAGCAACCTCAGAATTCAATTCCAGTAATATATCTAATTCCTTGAACAAATTACATCAACTTAGATGCCATAGAATGTCTGTTTTGATCATCAGCGTATTATTCACCTATAAAGTTCTATAAAGTTCAAGTTAAGTTACTGTCTCTCTTGATCACTCTCCATTACTGATATCGCATAGCTAACACTTCATTTAAAAGTCCAAATTTTTTATTGCAGCAATCACACTTCACACAGTACCACAGAGACACACATAGCATGATTACAACAGTTTACAAGCATCTCCACATCAAGAAATCACAAACCCAACAACATATTTCTTGTATTTTTCATGGGGCACTAAACTAACATGATAAGCTCTACTAATTCATACAATGAATTATAGCAAGAGCCACGTCTCTGAGTTGAAATCTCAAGTTGTAGCTTCAAATCAGCTGCTCTCTGTATCATTTCCTCACCTTCATTTTCTATCATCAACCTTCTTATAGCTCTCTCTATTCCCTCTCTTTTCAAATCATTTTCCAACTCAATCCCAACTCGCTTATACTTTCAACGGTTGAATTCCAACCTCAGTGACTCCAAAATCCTACCAAAGACTTATGTGCTAACACTTGTTTTTGTGGCCCATTTCACTATATGGCCTCTCTCTCCAATATTTTCTTTGAAATCATGAGAAGATAGAGCTATAGCTTCTTATCCATGAACTGAACCAGGCCTAAGCACCCACAAGAAAGGTTGCTTGCTGCTGGCTAGTCCCCAAGTCATTTCGGTTAGCTCTTTCTCATCCAAAGAAGCAATGCTTCCCAAACTTACATATATAACTTAGTTTTCGGTTTGCTTTTAAAGCCTTGCAATGCAACTTCTGTCCTCTTCCAGTAAGCTACTAGTACTAGATGAGGCTGCTGGGGCAAGTTTGTATAAATGTAATGGGCGGGCCTATTGGGAAGATTGGAACTTGGTATATTTGTCGAAGCTGTGTCAAGGATGATCGTTCAAGGCAATCCGAACTATTAAAAACTATAGCTGAAGTTGTACCTATATTATGTGCACCAGCCATAACTTGCAGAAAGGCATCTTTGTTTTTGGCATTGTAAACGGGTAGATCTTTGAATCTAAGTGGATGGAGTCCTGGCACTAGCTCAATTGACTTGGAATCTGCATCAAAATTCAGCCATCTTGGTTATGTTCATAGATTGATCAGTTACGGAAATTGTCTCAGAATCACTGAAAATAACTGAGTTTACCTACCTTGAAAAGAAGAGTAACCTTTCGGATTTAAGGACATATGCGCATAAAAGTAGCACAGCTTGTGTCAAACATGATGCTTGTTAACTTCAGATGATGAGCCACCTCTTTTGTAGAGTACATGAGTGAATCATATATAATGCAAGGAAACCTTTCGTGTTGCTCTGTTTTTGGATCATCTCGATCAGTGGTTCCTGGAGAGAAACTCCTCAACTTGAGTGAAGATTCGTTATAACAGTTACGAAATCAACAGAATCATTGTGTTTAGATGGCATTGATTCATCCAATGATAATGGTAGGAAGACAAAATCAGGATGACTAGAAATGTCAGGAGAATAGGATTTGGTTTAAGCAACTGTGATGGAGAAGCCTGTGGAGTGAAGGATGGTGCCTAGCTGGAGCATTGGAGTTACGTGGGCTTGCAATGGATATGGGACGAGCACCAGCCGGTGAAATCTCTCTCCTTGTTTTTCCATCTGTCTATCTTCTGGTCTGGGAGGTTAGCTCTGAAACTAATGGAAATGTTGGCCACTTAGCACTCATCAAGAAATCCTAATAATGCCACTTTTTGAAGGCATGGCATGCCTAAAGTGGAGCCGATACTCGAGTCCAACCACATCAACATTGTAGCCAATAATGCTGCATACAACTCAGTCTTATGGATCCCTGAATATGATAAGTTTTTCTTGTTCTTTCTTCATTACCATTACTGTTAGCTTGATCATGGTAATCAAAAGGTGGATATTAATGGATCGGAACAATGACTCTTATCAGTTTTGTATACAACTTTCTGTTGTTGCTTGATAAAATTTGAAGGTATAATATGTTGGATAATTATAAGAGAATTTTTATTTTTACAGTTTTGATTGTTTCGAATATAGCTTGCTATTTGCCAGCAACTCCAGTAAAAAAAATGTGCTCCTCTGGATAGTTTGTTATCAGTACAAACATTGCATTTGATCAAGAAAAGAACAATTACCCTTTTCATATTCATGTGCATTATATATGCTTATTACATCTAATCAAGCTGATACTCTAGGGATATTGTAATTCACTGAAATGGCATATTTTGATGGTAAGAGATATTGCAATTACTGATGCGAGTAAAATGATGGATGCATTAAACTGACATGATATGCTCGATAAATTCATTCAAGGAATTATATGAAGAACCGTCTTTTTGGACAGAAAGTTGAAGCTTTAGTTTCAAATCAGCTGCTCTCCTCCTGATCTCCTCCCCTTCTCTTTCTACCATCAACAATTTTATAGCTCTCTCTATCTCCCCTCTTTCGAAAACGTTCTCCAATTCGATACCAACCGTCCATACGTGGCTCACATACCTGCAGTTTATCTTCTGATCCCAAGAAAATGGTCTACAAATCATAGGCACTCCTTCACTTGCACTTTCTAGGGTTGAATTCCAACCACAGTGAGTCCAAAATCCCCCCACCGCGCTATGAGCCAACACTTCCTTCTGTGGTGCCCAGTTCACTATACAGCCTCTCTCTCCAATAGTTTCTTTAATATCATCAAGCAGTAAGTCTACAGACTCCGACACATGAACCGAACCAGGCCTAAGCACCCACAGGAAAGGTTGCTTGCTGTTGGCTAGTCCCCAAGCCATTTCTGCTACTTCTTTCTCTACCATTGTAGCCATGCTTCCGAAACTCACATATAGAACTGAGTTTTCGGTTTGCTTGTCAAGCCAGGAAATGCAACTTCTGTCTTCCTCCAATAAGCTACTGGGGAGGGATGGAACAAGTTTGTGCATAGGGCCTATTAAGAAGATTGGAACTTGTAATTTTGGTCGAAGCTGTGCCAGTGACGATTGCTCAAGGCAGTCTATGCTATTGCAAATCAGGCCTGATGTTCGTAAATTCGTTGTTGTAGTTATAAATTGCTGAAACTCATCTACCCTTTTGCCATTGAAAACAGGTAGATCTTTGAATCTAAGAGGAAGGAATTCTGGCACCAAATCCAGTGAATTAGAATCTGCATCAAAATTTAGTCATCGCAGGTATGCTAATAAATTCAGTTACAGAATATATCATTGCAAAAATGAGAATATTATAATGTTGAGTTCACATACCTTGGAAAGGAGTGTAACCTTCCTTTTGGATTTTAGGACAAACATATAACGACAATGTCAAGGCAGCACAGCTTGTGCGGAACATGATGCATGGTAGCTTCAAACGAAGAGCCACAGCTTCTGCACAGTACATGCCTGAATCAAAAATAATGCAAGGGAGCTGCTGTTCATGTAGCTCCTGCTGCTTTTCGATCATCTCAATCAATAGTTCCTGGAGAGAAACTCTACAAGTTAAGTTATGATATGAGATAGAAGCTACGATATCATTAGAAGGGTTGTTTTTGGACAATGAATCATCGGATAATGGTAGGAAAACAAAATCAGGAAGATTGGAAGTGTCAGGAGGATTGAACTGGGAGTGAGCAATGGTGATGGAGAAGCCTCTGGAATGAAGGATGGTGCCTAATTGAAGCATAGGAGTTATATGGCCTTGCAACGGAAATGGAACAAGCACCAGACGGCGTCTTCTAACTCCTTGCTCTTCCATCTCTCTATCTCTGGGAGGTTTGCTTTGCAACTGAAGGAAATGTTAGTCAATTAGATCCACTCTGCATTCTGCAAGTGATATTCACCTTAGTATATGAACATATGCTAAAAATTTTATAATTGTTTATGCAAACCGTGGACTTCAAGATCATGTGGCCTTTTAATTAACAATTATGTGTTGTAATCGCCTTTTGTTTCTACTTGCTATATATAATTATTTTTTAGTATTAAATAAGGAGGAGTGCACAGCACTACCATTAAGATCTACAAAAATCTACTAATTTATTACTTAAAAAATGATCCATTTTTGTATTCTACTATCTCAGATTGTTATAGTCTACATTTCTACTCTCTTTCTTATACCACTCAAGGATACATTAATGGACAAAACAAATTGCGATCTGCTTCCACCAAAACCTGTGTTGGTCAAATCACAGAACATAATAAATGTGCATTGCATTGACACAATCACTATTGCCAACATGTGGATATCATATCACATATCGCACACCACACACCACACACCACACACCACATATCGCACACCACACACCACACACCACACACGGACCATGGATGTTCTCATTATTGTTTTTGGAGTGTTGGCATACCGTGCAGTGGGAGGATTTTTGAGTTAGCGTGGATAGAATTCAACCATTGAAAGTATTAACTGTTATACATTGTTGCGATTTGTATTAGAATATTGAAGATTCCTGTGCTGTTGGAACTGATACGTTATTTGCTGCACCAAGTTATGCGTTTTTTTATTATACTCAGTGTTCATTACATTTTCAGATATGAGAGCTCAGGAAGTTCAGCATTCAATCAATCAATGCCCATATAGCTTTGGCCATATTTTCTTGGCATATGATTTTACGCTCTCTCTTGTTCGCTTATGGTAGAACATTTTAGCACTTGCAGGCTTCTAAAGTTGACATTTTTCTCATATCTAAAATAAGGAACGTGTGTTGGCATTATGCAAACGTTGGCTTCAAATTCTCCTTCTGTCTGCTTGCTACACAACATTAAGATCAACAAAAAAAATAAAAAAATCAATCGAAAAAGATCCATTAACATGTACAAGATCTCAATTCACTGTCTTGAGATTTCAATAGCCTTCATTCACATCAATTTTGTCAAAGCAAACCCTCCCAAAGAAAGAGAGAGATGGAAAAACAAGGACTTGGATGCCGCAGGGTGGTGCTAGTTCCATGTCCATTGCAAGGCCACATAAATCCGATGCTTCGACTAGGCACCATCCTTCATTCTAAGGGATTCTCAATCACAGTTGCTCACACCCAATTCAATTCTCCTAACACTTGCAATAATCCTGATTTTGTCTTCCTACCGTTGTTGTCGGATGACTTCTCATCAGAAAGAAATGATTCTGATGATTTTGTAGTTTTTCTGTCAAGTCTTAACTTAAATCACAAAGCTTCTCTTCAGAAACTATTGACTCGGATTGTAGAACAGGAGCAGGAGCAGCATGAGGGGCTTCCTTGCATAATGTACGATGCACTCATGTACTCTGTACAAGAAGTTGCTCATTCTCTGAAGCTACCAAGCATCATCTTACACAGTTCATCTGCTACCTCTACAATATCATTCTTTGCATATGCTCAACTCCGAGAAGAAGGTCGTATTCCTTCGCAAGGTATGTAAACTCGACATTGTTTTCATCGAGTGTTTAATAAAGTAAAATACGAACATTCTCTAACGTGAAAGGTGTGACAGAATTCGAAGTCTTATTTATGTAACTCACTGTATTATGCAGGTTCTGAGTCAATGAAGCTAGTGCCAGGCTTTCATTCCATCAGATTCAAAGATCTACCTGTTTTCGAATTCAAAAATGAAGATTCCTTAGTTGACCTAACAGCTACTTTACGAAATACTGGATCATCTTCAGCCATCATTTGGAATAGTATGGACTGCCTTGAACAATCATCATTGGCGCATTTCCAACAACAATGCCAAGTTCCGAACTTTTCAATAGGCCCTATGCAGAAAATGGCTCCAGCATCCTCTAGTAGTTTATGGGAAGAGGACTATAGCTGCATTACATGGCTTGACAAGCAAACCGAGAATTCAGTTATATATGTAAGCTTTGGAAGCACTGCAACCATGGATGAGAAGGAGGTGGCGGAAATAGGTTGGGGTCTGGCCAACAGCAATCAACCTATCTTGTGGGTGCTTAGGCATGGTTCAGATAAAGGATCGAATTCTGCTGATGATTTGTTATCTGATGATTTTAAAGAAACAGTTGGAGAAAGAATCTGCATAGTGAAATGGGCACCGCAGGAGCAAGTGCTAGGACACCGTGCTGTAGGAGGATTTTTGAGTCACTGCGGTTGGAATTCAACCCTTGAAAGCATAAGTGAAGGGGTTCCCATGATTTGTAGACCAAGTGTTTACGATCAAAGGGTAAATTCAAGATACATAAGCCATGTATGGGGAGTTGGCATTGCATTGGAGAATGGTTTGGAAAGAGAGGAGATAGAGAAAGCTATAAAAACGTTGATGGCTGAAAAACAAGGGGAAGAGATAAGGGAAAGAGCTGCAAATTTGAAGATGAAGATTGAAATTGGCATCCAGAAAAATGGTTCCTCTTATAATTCCTTGAATGAATTAGTAGAGTTTATTATGTCACTTTGAAGTCATAAATAGCTTGATTGCTATACTTACTATATATGTCATTTTAGTATGGATAGCAAATATTGAAGTTGTAATCTTGTATTTTCTCTTGAAAATAACTCCACCTTTTGTTGTGATGCAGGAAGTTTTTCTTCCAATAAGTTTCAACTTTGTACTACTGAACAATCATTATTATTATTTTCTTTCTTGAGTATTGAATAAGGAGTGCAACTATCATTAAGATCTACATAAAATAAAATAAAATAAATCGATTGAAAAGGATCCATTCACATTTACAAGATCTCAACTCTAGGTTTGGAAAAACAAGGAGTCAATATAACCCTAATGCAAGCTAGTTAAATACTGATGCTGCTGTCCATATTGGTCGGTTAGTTCTAACTTCAAAAATTGAATACCAAACAACTTACAACTATTTGTTAAAACTTAAAAGCTATACCGGTCTAGAAGCTCTACTTAAAAGATTATGCCAAACACAACCTTAGAAGCCTATAATTGCTCAGGCAAGAGCTGCGATCATGAGAGATTCTTATCCTTAAAAACTGTCTTCTGTTTGAATGATGTAGGAAAATGTTGGAGTCAGTTTTAGATAGCGTACTAGTTAGAGAATTCGCGAAGGATTCCATGGCAGTTTAGTATTCATAGGCAGTGCCAGAAAGGCAAAAGCAATTAGCTGCAGCAGAACCCGGAATTTTCTACAAGAAAGAAAGGTCATACGGTCCATGTGTTTCTGTTCATTTTATTGTCAGTTCACATACGCGCGCTTACACACATATGGAGACAGTGTGTGCATAGCATTGTTCGTGAAGTTGGATTTGTACGTTTCTATTTGAAAGATCACAAAATTGACTTTCTTCATCAAGAAGATCTTCGTCATTCACATTTTTCCTATATGCAGAGATGGAATTACACAATGTCAAACCTCATGGTAGTAGCTTCAGATTGGAGAAGAAAATGGCTTCTTCTTTTTTATTGTGCTTTTCAAATCCTGAAGTGTATCTGTGTATGGAACATGTGTTTCGGATGAGAGGAAACTCATTGATTAACCATTGATTCTGTAGGTTGGTTTAAATAGTTGATCAAGAAAAGAATGCAAAGCCTACAGTCCTGTGTACTGGGACCTGGTATAGGCTTAAAGGCCTTAGTGAACAAAGAGAACAACAGAGTTATTTTCGGGTGAGGATTTCATCGACAATCTCTTCAGTTTCTTGACAATGCCGATGGGAACAAGCTCATAAATCACCAACATCACGGATAGGTTGTTTGGACAATCTGTATAAAAAGCATTATGAATCTCGACTGCCTTGAACAATCACCATTGGCAGAATTCCAATAACAATTCCAAGTTCCAAACTTTTCGATAGGCCCTATGCAGAAAAATTCTCCAGCATCTTCTAGTGCCTTATGGGAGGAGGACCGTAGTTGCATTACATGGCCATTACTTGTAGACCCATTTTCCCATGATTTGTAGACCCATTTTTTTGGGGATCAAAGGATGAATTCAAGAAACATAAGCCATGTATGGAAAGTTGGGATTGAATTGGAGAATGGATTAGAAAGAGAGCAGATAGAGAAAGCTGTGAAAAAGTTGATGGTTGAAAAACAAGGGGAAGAGATCAAGCAAAGAGCTGCAAATCTGAAGCTGAAGACTCAGCTTTGCATTCAAAAAAATGGCTTCTCTTATTTTGTCACTATGAAGCCATACATGGCATGATTACTACCATCCTTACTAAGAAAACAACCCTGTAACCCTGAGAATTATCAAACATTGAAGTTGTAATCTTGTGTTTTCTGTTGAATAACTCCAACTACGATCAACAAAAATCGCGTCAACAGTAATCTCACGGAAACATTCAAATGAAAAAGAAAAGAAAAAAAAAAACCATTACTTTGACAATCGTATTTCGATTTCAGCTTCTTTCTTCCTGTTATCCATTTTCTTTTACTTCTTCTACTACTACTATGTCGTTTTATCGATTCTAGGGTTTTATTCTTCGAAAGAAACGATTTTTAGGGTTTATTTGATTTTTGGCTCCTTTGCTGACGTGTTTGAACACGTCACACCAAATAACTGATGTGTCTGGATACATCAGCGTGTAGTGGTTCACGTGACTGTCATGGAAGTCAGGCTCACTGACATGTTTTGACACATCATCAAATAAGTTAACGTGTCCATACACGCGTACAAATCTTTGCTGAGGTGGTCGAGTTCGTCAGCCAAATATGATGACGTGCTCACTTACGTCAGTATTGTACCATCCTCTGCTGACTTGTATATACACTCGAAAACTCTTGGCTTACGTGTCATGACAGGTCGACCATTTTTAATAACGTGCTCACACACGTCATATTTTTTTGGAATTTGGATCAGGTTACCCGAAAACCCAACCGGTGGGTCTTCTTCCAAAAAAAAGACCTCCAACAAAAAAGCAAAGTCTCTGTTTTTAGGTCAAAATCAAATCCAAAAAAAAATTATCAGGAGATTCTTCGAAGTAATTGACGAAGTGGGTTTCTTCTTCGATTGAAGAAGAGAGCTTCCAAGTTGAAAACTTTTCAATAGACTCTCTACAGAATATGGCTCCAACATCCTCTAGCTGCATTACATGGCTTGAAAACCAACCTGAGAAGTCAACAATGAATTAGTAAAGTTTATTATGTCAGTATCAAGCCATTAATGGGGTGAATGCTATCCTTACTTTATATATATAATGTTTGGCTGCCATTAATACCCATAAAAGTGATTTCTTCTAAGTCTTTGCTTAAACAATTGTATATATATAATGTTTTTATCTACACTGCACTCCTTGATCTACTAAATCCTTAATGATTTCCCATCTGTCCAGATATATCAGCTGCTTATGGTGATCATCATTCATCAGGTATCATATTTTCACAACTCATTATTTTTGGGTTTTTGAACTAACATGAAAACTTGGGGCATGCTAATTTTATCTTGTTCGTTTGTTTGTTGAGCTATCGGTTTCATTTCAAATTGTTTAATTCTTGCAGCCACTCAATTTTGCTTGGTATGCTAGCTGCTATTTCAACACTATAAAGATGTTAACTTTGTAGATTTGTTTACAGCTTGTCTAGTTCTATGGTTCCACTTATAATTGTAGTTGTAGTAGATGTTGTACTATTCTTCGTTGTCAAGTGATGATCAGGACTTTTATCTGTCAATTTTTGGTAAAATTACAAACAATAATTGACAGATGTGGGTCCCCTATTAATAAGAGATCAAGTTTTTTGTTGAGCTATTTAGACTCTTGAAGTTGATGGAATGCAGACTTTGGACAGAATAGAAGTCATTGATTGATTAACCTTTGTTCACGCAAGCTGGTTCTCAAATATTTGAGCAAAGAAAGAATGCAAAGCATATAATCCATGGATGAGGAACATGTAAAAGGTATTTTCTTGAAGGTCTTGATCGACACAGTGAACAACAGAGTTATTTTTGCTGAATCAGATGAGGATTTTGTTGATGTTCTTTTAAGTTTCTTGACAATGCCCATGGGAACAATCATCAGGCTCATCCATAATAAACCACCCGTTGTGAGAATAGGTTGTTTGAACAATTTGTACAAAAGCATTGAGAATCTTGATGTGCATCGATTTCGTACTGAAGCATGCAAGACCATGTTGTTGTACCCCAGAAATGCTGCTGCAGCGCAGTGCAAGAGACTAAAGTTGAATATTGATGATGGTGAACCACTGAAGTACTTCATTTGCAACAGACCAGATTGCATCCTTTTGGAGTACCGGGTGTTGAGTCACTACAAAGGTGCTATTTGTGGCTGTGGAGTAGACATGGATTATGAGATGGGGTTGTGTGAGAAGGAACCTAAAAGAAGGGGGGATAGAGGAGTTTTCGTTAAAGGACTGACCCGACTTATAATAAGCGATAAATTAGAAGTAATGCCTGCATCAACTGAAACAAGCCTTTATTTACTTTCGAAGCTTGGGATCATGGATGGTAACACCATTGAGGAATGCAATCGATACATAAGTGAAGATGAGGTAGCTATTTCATTGTAATTCAAAGATCACATTAAATTTAATTAGATTCAATCATGTTTTTATATTGATTGTTTTTTTAGAGTTGTGACCTGATGTCCACTTTCAGATTTTGACTTTGTTGAAATGCTCACTGGTATCAAAGACACCTTTGACAGAAACTTTATGGAAGCATAATCTGGAACCCAAGTTGGGCACAAATGCTTTCGACATGGAAGCTGTAATGAATCCAGAATGGAAGAACCAGCGTCAAATGTGGGCGAGGAGATCCATGAGAAGCGTGTGATCATAGGCAAATCCAAGACAAAGGTTCATTATGCAGAAACAGTTGATGATTTTCCTGAGGCAAACTATAGTCTGGAAGAACCAGCATCATGTTTCGAATCACATGTGAATTGGGGGAGTAGTACTAGTATCAACCTTGTGATCAGCAAATCCAAGAATATTGTTTATTATGCTGAAGCAAATGAAGATTTTGTTGATTTGCTCTTTAGTTTCGTCACTGTTCCACTGGGGTATCTAGTAAAGGAAACGTCCGGTGTCACTTCTAAGGGATGCATAAATCATTTGTACAATAGTGCTGAGGAAGCGCTATACCTGAAATCATTTGAACACAAGGAAATGCTACTCAATCCGAAGCTTGCCCATAATTTTCAACATGAAAACCAGCTGTTAGAAATTGATGAAGTTATAAACCCGCAGAACTATTATGCAGAGCACTTTGGATGTGCTAACAACAAAATACTGACTTCTGATAAAACACTTATCCCTTCCAAAGGAGTGTTAGGTTCGACAATAACTGTCATGGATCCCAAGTCTGAATATGATGAAGCTACAAGGGGGGGATTTGTGATGGGATCAGCAAAGTTTAACATAACTGACAATCTGATTGTAACACCTATCTCTCCAGTCTCATGTCTGGCATTCCTGAAGGAACGTTCAGTTCTTTTCGATGACATTGAGCAGCGTGTTGTGCGAGTGGACGATGAGGAGGTTAGTTGCTGTATCAAATTCTGCAAAGAAAACTCTTAACAAAGCATCCCATGATTTCATACAATTTTTTACTCATTTCTTCCACAGTCAGGAGCAACATAGCTATGTGATCATTCATATATTGTTTCAATTACACTCTTATCACAGAAATTCACCTAGGATTGTTTATTTATAACTTGTGAATTTGTTACGAATTGCAGGCGTTTCGTCTACTGGTAGCTTCTTTTGTGTCCGAATCTGCTCTAACCGATGCCTTCCTGAGAGATCCAAATCCGGAATATTGAGGACATCTTTGTTCACTTAATACAGATGAACATAACATCTTTTTTACCAGAAGCCTATACATATAAATAAGAATCTGTGTTTGTGCTCTAGTGTTGTGTTGCAGTTATGGCATAAACATGCATATATATATATATATACATCAGAAACAAATTTGTAGTTATAACCTTGTGTGACCTCCACAAACTTTCCACAGTGGATGCCAAATAGCTATTTTTCATTGTGATTAATGCCACTGTAAGTGTGGACAGACCTTTCCCAGTGTTGGTTGCTGACTTTCTTTCGATTATGAAAATAGACATTCGGACCGAGCTGTGTTTAATCTTTCAGGTAGACATTGTATATAAACAAAAAAAAATGGGCCAACTGTATATTTAGTTTCTCTGCCATAATCTATAAAAAAAAATGAATAAAAAGATCATATTTATTATTTTAATATATGAATATATCAATTTACAGTTTTGTTGTTTGAAAATATGAGTTTTCATTCACCTTTTCAATACTTAAAACTTAAAAGAAGAATGTTGGTATTTTTTTTCTTTTTTTCTTTTTTGAATTATTACAAATTTTGAGTCATATTAAAGGTGAGGAAGGAGGAGGTGTTCATTTCTCACAAACAAATTGAATATAAAAATAAAAATAAAATCAAAAGCAATACTTTAACCGTGTTAGTTTTTGGATGATATTATTTGTTTGAGTAATCGGCACCAATACCCTTGAAGTATATATGAACTTTTATATTGTCTCGTAAACTAGTTTTTTAGACATTAATCTTTACGATTAGGTTTTATGATAAACGATAGTTCGGAGGTTTAATATAAAATATATATATGAGGCAATCCAGGAGCATCGGTGTCAATTACTTTATTTGTATTTATCTTGTGCAAGAAAATACAAGTCAAGCTGAAGTCAATTGTGGGACAGTGCGATATCTTCTCACTTAAGTATTCCTTAAAAGAGCACAATACAAAGGTTGTGTTGGTCCATGTCCACCAAACAAAAGTAACACAAGCACTTCTTCACTTTCACTTGCTATTACTTTGCTTTATGCTGCTTTTGTTTGTTATCACCTACACTCCGCTTATTTCCACACACACACACCTGTCAGAAATTGCAGCTGCATTTGGTGATCTCATTCTCATCATCAGGTATCATCTTGTTTACCTTCAAAAATTTATTAGTTGCTTACAGTGTGAGCTAGGTTCTTGAACTATATCTCTTTTTTTTTCTTTTTTCTTTTTCTTTTTTGACAGTAGTTATGTTCAAGACTTCAATCATTCAACTTGGTATATTTACGAAATTCTACAGTTAATTGAAATTGGAAAATAAGTTTAGGATCAGTTGATTTTCAACAACTTTTCCCTTTGCCCTGCTTCATGAAAATGGTTATACTTGTTGAATTTCAGCTTCTTTTTTTTAATTAAAATTATTTTCTAGATCTTGGAGCTTTGTTTATTGTGTTTTTACTGTTGTCAAAGTGAATTGAACTCAGGAAAGAATCACTGATTATATTAACCACATATCACACAGGTTGATTTCACTATTTGAACAAATAAAAGAATCAAAAACATAGAATCCATGGCTGAGAAACCTTTAGAAAGTATTAGCTTGAAGGCCTTGGTGGACAAGGAGAACAATAGGATTATTTTTGCCGAATCAAATGAGGATTTTGTTGATATTCTCTTAAGTTTCTTGACAATGCCAATGGGAACAATCATCAGGCTCATCCGTAGTAGTAGTAGTAGTAGTCCGCCGCAGACATTAGGAATAGGTTGTATGAACAATTTGTACGAAAGCCTTGAGAATCTTGATGTGAAGCGACTTCAGACCAGAGCGTGCAAGGCCATGTTGCTTCTTCCCAGAAATGCGGCTGTTGCTGAGTACCAGAGACTGAAATTGGAATTCGATGATGAAGTGGATGAGTCCTTTAGGTACTACATTTGCCATACACATGACTGGGTGCTTTGCAGTCACAAGCGAATATGTCAGTTCAGACATGGTTTTTGTGTTTGTGGAGGGTACATGTCCCGTAAGGTTTATCTGAATCCGGATCCGAGAGAGGAGAAACATAAAGAAAGGGTTAAAGGGGTGTTTGTTAAAGGACCAACCTGCCTCATAACAAGTGATGAATTAGAAATAATGCCTGCATCGATCGAATCAAGCCTTTCGATATTTTCCAAGCTAGGAGTCACAGATGGGACTACCACCGAGGAACGCAACCTCAACATAGGAGTAGATGAGGTAACTATCTCATTAATCTCATCAGATTCAATCATATAATTTGATAGAGATCTTTGTTAGAGTTGCTTAATGTGTCACGAATCAGTACACAGTACTAGAGCTTCGAATTAAATTTAAATTTATGAGTAGTTGCATAGTCGAATTGTTTATAATTATGATGGATCATGGGTAGGATCTGATGTCTTCTTTCAGGTCCTCACTTTGCTCAAGTGCTCATTGTTATCAAAGATGCCTTTGACAGAAACTTTGTTGAAGCATAATCCAGTACCTGAGTTGGGCAGAGTAGATTTCGATCAAGGCAGCTACGTTAAATCTAGAATTAAAAAACCAGCATCAAATGTGAACGGAAAGATTTGCGTGAAGCTTATGGTCAGCAAATCGAAGAATATTGTCTGTTTTGCAGAAGCAAGTGAAGATTTTGTTAGTTTGCTCTTCAGTTTCCTCACTGTTCCACTCGGATGTATCGTAAAGGAAATGCACAGCGGCACTTCAAAAGGTTGCATAACTCACCTGTACAATAGTGTTGACAAACTTGATACCAAGCAATACCTGAAATCCACTGAGCACAAGGAAATGCTACTCAGTCCGAAGATCTCCCCTAATTTTAGCTATGAGAACCATCCATTAGGCATCGAGGAAAGTAAACATCCACCATACTATTTTGCAAAGAATAAACACTATGTGCAATTTCTGAGTCCCGATGAAACATACATGTCTTCTCTGGGAGAAACGGTTACAACTTTAACTTTCATGGATCCTAAGTGTCGCATCAAAGAAGCTACCAGCAGAGGATTTGTGATTGGACCGGCAAACTTTACAGTAACCGATAATTTGGTCGTAACACCTATATCCCCGGTCTCATGTCTGTCCCTTCTGAACAAATTGAAGGTACCTTTCAGTGACATCGAGGAGCATTTCGTGCATGTGGGCACTGAGGAAGTAAGTTTAACTTATCGAAATCTACATTAGTAGTTCTATTTCAATAGCTTTATTTACTTATTATTCAATACCAATCACTAGCAGTACTATTCAATAGTTGCTTCTGTTGCCACATTACACAGCCAGTTAGGAAGATTATCGGAAGAAGAAATCCGTTCCCTTGTTAATTATACGTTGCAAATGTTTGCTTTGCATTGCAGGCGATACGGCTACTGGTGGCTTCATTTATGTCTGAATCTGCTCTAACCAATACCTTCCTTAGAATGCCTAATCCAGAATATTGAGGACATTTTGGCAGCTCATTCAGCAGAAGCCTATTTACGTCATCAATGTGAGAATCTGCATGTATCTGTATTCTAGTAGTATTGTCTTTGCCTTGGAGGACATTCCAAATACCGTATAAATATATGTATAAGGGATGCATTTGATTTTTATGTGTACCCTCTCTCAGTCTATCTCTATCTCATATGCACGTGCACGCAGACGAACACAAATACAAACACACAGTATGATATAGTGTTGCTTGAAGGACATTATTGATCTACCTCGAGTATTGTCTTTCCTTGTAGGCATTGCAATACCTTTGTAAAATTATGTATAATGGATGAGTGGTTTGCAGGGTTAATATCCTAAATTTATCCCTTTGCAAAATATCCACAACTTTGGAAAATTCAACACAAACATATCCGGTCGTTAAAGTCAACGGTTGACAAATCAAATCTATGAAAGGTCGAATTTTCCCTTGCCACATTAGATGCAAAATAATTTACATTCAAACTCATATATTTTGAATACGGACCGATCTTGTCACAAAGCATAGTAAAATAATTTACATTCAAACTAGTATATTTTTTATACGGACCAGTCTTGTCAGGGGAACGAAACAAAATCCTTCTTTTAACTGCCAAGGTCTTAGTTAAGTGGCAAGTTAGTTAACTGTTAGATCAACGAATTTCAGGAAAAGTTTGTTGCAAATGAAAGATAATATGTTAGAGAGTTCAATTTCAACTGAATCAGAGGTATTAGGGCAATTTTTCCTTCAACGTCAACTAAATCAGGGGCATTAGGGCAAATTTTCCTTCAATTTAAGGGTGGAATAGTAAATTACATTTTAACCGTTACCACTGAAAGTGATTTGATGGTAAGAATATTTGTTCAACCCGGTAATATTTAAAGTGACCAAAAATTACATGTTCATTTTCACAAACACCTTATTCAACTAACAAAAGTACATTTTAACCCATTTTTATATTATACTTGATGTGCATCTTTCGTGTAATTTTCATATTGATAAAGGATGCAATTGTCATTCCAAATTACAACTAATTGCAAGAGAATAAAAACTTTTAAATGACACATAACCCTTCCTTAATAACATGTACACTGCATTAGTAAGTTTCCAATATATTAAGGGTGTAAAAGCCATTTCATTGTAAACCTACCAACTATGGCCTATAATTCTTAAGCCCATCCCATTTCTTCTTTATATACATATATATACAAAAAAAAAAAAACAAATCAGTATACAATTATATAAATTCGTCAGTGTATTGGATGTGTACCATTAGATTTACATAATTTGACTCAAAGTATATGCACTTGTCAAAACTTCTTCATATACAGAAAAACCACTATATACATGGTACAAATATTGACACCCAAAAAATTATATATAACTATACCGATGTTTAAAGACATGGGATAGGCTTAAGAATTATATATAACTAAGCCATTTTTTATGGGTGTCAATATTTATGGGTGTATATATGGTACAAAGAAGGTAGTACATCAATTTTTATAACTACACCCATATCTAAAAATTTAAAAATAAATATTATTTTTAACACATATCTTAATGTCAATAGTATTTTCATTGAAATAAATTTATTTTAATACATATTATTTATAAACATTCTTAAATTATTAACACACCCGATTTATATAAAAAAAATCATATTATTTTTAGAATTAACTCCTCTTTTAATTATGATCTAATTACTTTTGAAAATATTTTGAATGTAGTTCCTTATAAAAGGGAATATAGAGTTCATAACAAAGACAAAAACAATATGATAATCATGTGATGATGAGAAAGTTTGATACCTTAAATAAAATTAGAGTTTAATTAGGGTATATCATAAAAATTATGGTTTATCATATGTTACGGATTATCATTTTTTTTAAAGTAAGTTTTTTTTAATAAAGAAATATAGTTGAAGATATGGGTGTAATTAATGAGTTTATAAAATATTTGGTTTATTTTTAATTAAAATAATTTTTCTTTGATGGTAAATTCCTATTGGGATATTTTAATAATTATATTTTTTAATAAAATATGAGTATACTAATAAGAGCATATCTAATGTAAACATGGCTTGTGAAAAAAAAAATCACGTAGAATTAATGGACATTCTGTTAAAAAATAAAATCTCAAATATAGTGCATATTAAACATCAAGCTGACGTAATAAAAAAAATAGGTATTGTCAACGTGACCGTTCACATTCAGACCGCCTATAACACAACCCTTTTTTAGGTTGACTCAGCAAACATTTGAAATTGACATTAATTTTTTATTTATTTTTGGTAAGAAAATAAGAAATAAAATTGGACACATTATTAAAACAAAATGTATTTTAAACGGAAGCATTGGAAATCAAATTTTAAGTTTATCGTATATTAAGTCCATATTTATGTCATATAAGAAGCAAGTTTTTTGACATTGTTGACATGTCAACAATAATTTATATGCAGGTTATTTTTGTATTGGGGATACTCTAAGTTTTATAGGTGTCAATATCGGCATCCATATATATTCTTTCTTTTGTTAGTTCGACCTGATATAAAATACATCGATATCATTTAAATGTTTTGGCTTGGACTGTATGCACTTGTCAGGGTTTATCCATAATCTATGGCCCATATGTAATGCATTGATGCATCGTATATAATAATTAAAAATTCATACTGCAATGAAACCAAATAGCAAATAAAAAGTCACTAACATAAAAAACTTATAATTACATCAAATTAGGTGTCACTTAAACATTACTTATCTTACATTTTTTGATGTAAAAATAATAGTTAAGTATTATAATTATGTTTTTTTTAAGAATCCTATAATTGATTTCAATTTTTTTTTCATATGTCTATAAATTGATATACTATTTGATCTGCTATAGATGTGGTTAAGTATTATATTTATATTTCTTTGGTGGACCTTTAAACTTTTATATGGTTACGTATATATTAGCTATTTTAAAAATGTAGATGTATTGATACTTATAAAACTCATTAGTACACTTATTTTAATAAGTACACATATGTCTAAGATTTTAAAAATAAATACTATAATAAACACTCATCATAATGTCACTGGTACCTTCATTGAATAAATATATTCATTTTAATAAATATTATTTATAAACAGTCTTAAATTATTATTACACATAAATTATAAAAATATCATATTATTTTTTAAATCAAATCTTCTTTTATTTTTAAAAAATCACATTATTTTTAAAAAACATTATTGATATCTACCGTTATCATTAAAAAAAATTATTTATTGATAGAGTTCATAACTATATATAAAAAAACAAAAACAATATGATAATCATGTGATGATGAAAAATTTTGATACTTGAAATAAAATTACAGTTTAAATAGGGTTTTTAAAAAATTATGGATTATCATATGTTAGGGTTTATCATAAGTTTTTTTTTAATAAAGAAATATAGTTGAAGATGTTAGTGTAATTAATGGGGTATATAATAGTTGGTGTATTTTTAATTAAAGTAGTTTGTACCTATTGGTAGATTTCTATTGAGATATTTTTATAATTAAATTTTTTAATAAAATATTAATGTACTAATAAGTTTTACGGGTATCAATAATATCACTCTTTAAGAAAAAAAAAACTATATAGGTATTTAAACTCATATTTGGTTAAGTGATATAAGAGTTTTTTTTTTTAATAAAAAAACTAGTTTGTGAGCCTCCAATCTTATTTGAAACAAATTTTATTTGAAACTCGAAATTTAGGACTCTTGGACAACAGATCCCTAAACAGTTGTAAGGTCGGATATATATATATATATATATATATATATATATATATATATATATATATATATATATATATATATATCTCGTTTTCGATGATTTATTTTTGTTATTATTGTTTTTCTATCATTTTTATCTAGTGTAAGAAAATATACGTCATCGAATGAGATTGGTCCGTAATAAAATCTTTCATACATATACCACGAGATTAGGTTCTAATACTTTAAATGTGTTTTATATATAAATATAAATATATAGTCAAGTTGAAGTCAATGACTTCTCAGTTAAGTCTTTGCTCTATTCCTTGAAACACTTTAACATAAGGACCCAACATGCACTTTTTTTTTTTTTTTAAAGTTAACTTTACTGTCCTTAAAACCGCTTTTTCCACTTGTTTTTATCTACACTCTCTTTCTCTACGGAACCAGAATTTCAGCTGCATTTGCTACACTGATCATCAGGTATCATTCTTTCTTTCTTTTTTTTCACGAATCATGAATTGTTTATATTGTTGGCTTTGTTCTTGAACTATATTGGAACTGGAGCATGCTAATTTTGTTTAGTTTATTAGAGTACTTCAGCTTGGAATGTTTTTAACTGTTATCTCAACCCAAAAAAGCTATGAATTTTGCATATTTTTTACAGCTTGTGTGGTAGTTCTTAGTATATGTTACTCACTTGCACTATAGTCTTTCTTTTGTTTTCAAGTGATGATGATGATTTTTTTACAGTAGTGATGATCAATACTTAAATAATTCTAACTTGGTAAAATTACAAAATTTGAACTTTACTTGAAATTGGAAAAAAATTGGAGCAGGTTTTCGATTGCTTACTAGTTAGAGAAGTCTTCTAAGATTCATTTTCTCATTTATTAGCAACAAGAATTAAGAAAAGAGTATGGTTGGTTGTCCTATGAAATTGAATGGCCCCATTTGTCTTTGTTTGATGAGAGCATTAGATACATATTTAGAAGCACAAATCCTATCAGATTATATAGATAATGTTAATGCTCAGATTTGGACAATCGACCGGACAAAATGTCTTCGAAAATGTCATGAGAACATTTTCAATTATTTTTACATATATAGAAATAAGTTTGCCTTTCATATACTTGTTGAATTTAAGCTTTTTTAGTTAACATTGTTCACCAGATCATGGATCTTTGTTTATGTTTTAACGGTTCTTAATGTTCGTGGAACGCAGGCTAGAATCGTTGCTTATATTAACCACATATCATGCATGTTTATTGTTTTCAGTATTTGAACAAATATAAGAATCGAAAGCAGCATATAATCCATGGCTTTGATTCCTGGGAAACCTGTAGAATGTATTAGCTTGAAGGCCTTGGTGGACAAGGAGAACAACAGAGTTATTTTCGCCGAAGCAGATGAGGATTTTGTTGATGTTCTCTTAAGTTTCTTGACAATGCCTATGGGAACAATCATCAGGCTTGTCCGTAGTAAACCGCCAACATTAGGAATAGGTTGTATGAACAATTTGTACGAAAGTGTCGAGAATCTTGATGTGCAACAGCTTCAGACCAAAGAATGCAAGACAATGTTGTTATACCCCAAAAATGCAGTTGCTGCTGAATGCAAGAGACTAAAAATTAATATCGACGAGCCCCTTAAGTACTTCATTTGTGATAAAAAAAATTGTACCCTTTTCGGTTACAAGCCACTGAGTCACTACAGAGATATTATCTGTGTTTGTGGAGGAACTATAGCTTCTGAGATCGAGCTGTTCGAGAAGGTACAACTACAAGAAAGGGATTTGGATGCTCGAGACAATGGAGCGTTTGTTAAAGGACTGACTCGACTTATAATAAGTGATGAATTAGAGATAATGCCCGCATCATTTGAAACAAGCCTTCCTGTACTTTCCAAGCTAGGAGTCATGGATAGGACGGCCATTGAGGAATGCAATGTCAACATAGGAGTCGATGAGGCTCGTTCTAATTACTCGGCATTAGTAGTTAGATCGTCAAATAGTTACTTATGTGTCATTAATTTCTGATCTGATGTCTTCTTTCAGGTTCTCACTTTGCTCAAGTGCTCATTGTTATCAAAGATGCCTTTGACAGAAACTTTGTTGAAGCATAATCCAGTACCTGAGTTGGGAAGAGTAGATTTCGATCAGGGAAGCTACGTAAAATCTAGAATGAAAAAACCAGCATCAAATGTGAACGGAAAGATTCGTGTCAAGCTTGTAGTCAGCAAATCCAAGAATATGGTCTGTTTTGCAGAAGCAAGTGAAGATTTTGTCAATTTGCTCTTCAGTTTCCTCACTGTTCCACTTGGTTGCATCGTAAAAGAAATGCACAGCGGCACTTCAAAAGGTTGCATAACTCGCATGTACAAAAGTGTCAAGGAACTCAATGCCAAGCAATACCTGAAATCCTCAAAGCACAAGGAAATGCTACTCAGTCCGAAGCTCGCCCCCAATTTTAGCTACATCAACCATCCACTGGGCATTGTGGAAAATAAGCATCCAGTATATTATCATGCAGAGAATAACGCTGGTTATAAATGTGTGGCTACTGACAAAACAGACATCTCTCACAAGGCAATTAAAGTCTCGACTTTAATTGTCGTGGATCCAAAGTGTGGCGTTAAAGAAGCTACCAGTGGAGGAGGAGGATTCATGACTGGACCGGCTAAATTTACAGTGACTGACAATCTGGTCATAACACCATTATCCCCAGTCTCTTGTATGTCCCTGCTGAACAAAATGAAAGTACTTTTAAGTGATGTTGAGGAGCGTCTCGTGCATGTGGGCACCGAGGAGGTAAGTTTACTTGTCGAATTCTGCAATAGTAGTTACTATCTATCAACTCTATATGTTATAAATTGTTATCTATACCAATTAGGAAGATTATCCGAAGAACGATCCGTTCCCTTGATACATTATGAATTCTTCGTTTTGCATTGCATTGCAGGCTTTACGACTGCTGGTGGCTTCGTTCGTGTCTGAATCTGCACTAACCAATGCATTCCTTAGGGAACCAAATCCAGAATATTGAGGACATCTTGGCACCTTATTCAGCAGAAGCCTATGTATATCATCGGTGTGAGAATCTGTGTTTGTATTCTAGTATTGTCTTGCCTAGGAGGACATTCCAATACCGTATAAACCGTACGTATTTGAATGTGTTTTCTTGTGTTCTCTATCTCTATCTTTTACGTGCTTTTACGTGCAAGCGCAGGCGTGCACGAACACAAACACACTTTATGATTGGGACTGACTTGAAATTTCCAGGAAGATGAATAATCAGGACAGGTCAAAATAACTTCCTGCTAAACTTTGGCTTAAATTTTATAGCTTTCACTTCTATCAACAAACTAAACATTCTTTTATCAATATACACAAGACTTGACTCATCAAGAGAAAGCACTTAAAAGCTGCTTTTACAAAGCCAGTGGTTCTCTTTTCTTGTAGTGCCATTGAAGCTCTTTTAGTTCTATGCAATTATCAACATCTAATCTTATATCACTTTTAAGTTTCAGGAAAAATAGTAGAGAAAGATACACAAAGTAATGCATATAACGTCAATCATCACGGGCTCACGGCACATCCACTCTTAGCAAAGTGGTGGAGCACTTTCCCTTCATTTTAGTGATAAAAGTTTGATTCTCTCGTTTACTCATTAAATCGTAAAGTGTAAGAAGACCCCTCTCTACTAATGAGAATTGTATTCCGGATTATGCTTTTAGCATCGCATAGTGTGAAGAAACCCCTCTTTAATAACGAAAGTTGTATTTCAGACTGTACTTATATGTCTCGGTGGATCTGTACGACAAAAAAAAAAGACCATGTTTTTCATCGGCTTTATATACAATTGGACCGACGACATGATAATGTAGTCTTTTAGATTGTTAGGCTATCAAATAGATATTGTCTTGACCCTATAAATATAAAATTTGATATTAAACGAAGCATAGATTTTAAGAATGATTATTATTAGTTTATCAAAAATAATCTGTTTATACATTGTTTGAAGTTTTAGAGATGATAAAAAACTCTGTTGTTTTCAAGCTATATTTGGTTTTGCTTCCACGCAGCTAATAATATAATTTGTAAATCACAATCTAAATTAGTTTTAATGATTTGGATTTTTTTTGTATTAAATAGATTTAATTATTTTATAACTTCAAATTGTCTTATCAAAGCAGTATTGCCTTGAA
The DNA here is from genome assembly GCA_032871835.1 of Dipteronia dyeriana. Taxonomy (NCBI): domain Eukaryota; kingdom Viridiplantae; phylum Streptophyta; class Magnoliopsida; order Sapindales; family Sapindaceae; genus Dipteronia; species Dipteronia dyeriana. The sequence continues at coordinate 2,652,052 of CM065301.1, read as the reverse complement.
GGCAATGGCAGAGCTATAAAAGCCAAAAGGGAAATTGCTTCTTTCTGGTTTCTCAAAATTTATTATTTTTACTTCTTTTTTATTATTAGTAGGATCGACAAGATCATATTAAGATTTTGTCAGGGCCTATCTAGATACTCCAACAACCGTTACCATGCTCATTTTTTATAAGTAAATTGAGAATCAAACCCATGACATATTTACTAATTAAGAATTTTAACGAGAAAACGTAATTTTTATATATTTTATTTTCATTCATAATTGATAACCGTAAAATTAAATACTACATCCGTCACAGGAGAGTAACATAACCTCCTAATATGTCTATTGACCCCAGCCCACCACAACATTCTCTCAAGTTTGGTTAATGGAGTAATGGGCCCATTACAATTTCTGGGAAATTTCTCTTGGCAGTACATTTTTGGAGTATTTGGTTGCTTGTGGAGATCTGATTTGTGAAATGTGAAGAATTTCGTTTCTTGTTTGAATTGGAGCCTTTTGAGGACCACCAAAAAACGAATTATCGTTTTTGTAAAACGACAATTCATCGGAAAATTCATACCCATCCCTCATCAAAAACTTCATTTGTCACCAATTTTATCTATCCAAAAATGAAAAAAAAAATTAACAATTCGAAGCGTTACCATATATGTCCAAAAGTGTTTCTTACAAAAACCTTCATATATATAACATTTTTATTTTAAAAAAAAAAAAAGAATTTTAACAAGCATGTTTCTAACCTTATAAAAAAAAATGCACGTCACGTGCTCTTAATAATAAGTGGTTGCCGGTAAGCAAGCATTCGAAATTCAATGGGTTTTAAAGGGGATTTATTAGTGCAAGAAATTGATAGGTCAATCTATAATGTTACACTCACTTAGTCACTTAATGTCGGTCATTATATTTTTTATATAATTTTTAGTCGGATTGATCCAATGGTAAATGTTTGATTGAATTCTAATTATAAATTCTTTTTAAAATGGTTCGTCATTACCCTATTGTTGTTCAATTTCAAATCCAAACTTGAAATAGACTCAGACTCAGTTCCAATCAAACCAATATAAAATAAAAGGATTCAAACTCTAAACTCGTACGAAACCCTTTTTATAAAGATAAATTCAAGGTAAACTTGACCTAAAAAGGGTTCGAATTTTACCTATTTATCAGGATTTTGACCCGAATTTTTCATAAATAGTTAAAATATTCATTGCACAGCAGTATTTTTACAATATATATATCTCCTGAGTCCCAAGACAATTCGAAATCCAAATCCGATATCTCCTCTCGTGACGTGACCGATTCAATCACATGCAGTAGCACAGAAACTCCATGCAACCAACAGTCCCATTCCTGTCCAAAAACAATAAATTGAAATTCTCGCAACCCAAAAAAACCCGTCCAACCCATCAACATCTTCCCTTCCACGCAATAAAAGCTCCACTTTTTTTCCTTCTCTTCATTGAACTCCATTTTCAGACTCTCTCTCTCTCACACACATATTTTTCATTGTTGAAGGTACCGTGATCGATTGGTTTAGTAATTTCTCAGCTGCTTCTAGTTCTATTTAGAGTTCATTGATTTTCTGCTGAAATAGCTCTAGTCATAGCTCTATAATGCATGTTATGTCATTTTGATGAAGTAAATGTTCATTTTTGGTTCTATTTTGATGTGGGTTCTCTTTGATTGAATTAGTTTTTTTTTTTTTTGGGTTTAATATAAGTGAAACTGTGAGCTGAATCGTGTAGTTTCGTTTGTTATGGTAATTTTTGTTCATTTATTGTATGTTTAGTCAAGTAACTGAACTGGGTTTTTGTTCATTTATTATGGTTTTTTGTTCTTCCCTTTTTTGGGTTTTTTTAGATATTGTTTTCTTTGATTTGCAGGAGTTAGATATACGTATGTGCTAATGTAGTTTTTTGTTTTGCTTTTGATGAAGGTGAATGGAAAGAATTGATTGAATTTTAATTTGGTTTACTTGGGTGAGGCTATAATGGAGTTGTTTGCTTCTCAAAGTCTTCGAAAGATCTGTGCAGCTGTTTGTTTGTGGGTGTTTGTGGTGCTCTTTTTAGGGAACGATAGAGGGGTGTTATCGGATTCCAATTATTTGATCGGGTTGGGAAGCTATGACATTACTGGACCTGCTGCTGATGTTAATATGATGGGTTATGCTAACATGGAGCAGATCGCATCCGGGGTTCACTTCAGATTGCGAGCTCGTGCATTCATTGTGGCAGACCCACAAGGGGAACGGGTTGTGTTTGTGAACCTTGATGCTTGCATGGCCTCACAACTCGTGACAATTAAAGTGCTTGAGAGGTTGAAAGCAAGGTAATTATCATCTCAGAGTTTTTTGATACGTGATGTACTTGTTATTTATAAAGGTATTTGTTTGGAAGTATGAGTGATTTTATGTTTGAACAAAATATTATAGTCATAAAAATATAGCATTTTGATGTGTGAGTCATCAAGTTGCTAGTACTAGTTCTCTACTAGTACTAGCAATTTGATGCCAAGAGTTTTTGGAATTACTTGTGCACACAGCCTGCAAATTGATATCCTAGAGTATAATAAAATCTGTGTCATATTGGCAGGTATGGAGACCTATACACTGAAAAGAATGTTGCCATAAGTGGTATTCACACACATGCTGGACCTGGGGGTTACCTCCAGTATATTGTGTATATTGTGACATCTCTTGGATTTGTTCGCCAGTCATTCGATGTCCTCGTAGATGGCATTGAGAAAAGCGTAATTCAAGCTCATGAAAATTTACGGCCCGGATCAATTTTTGTGAATAAGGGTAAGACATAGGACTTTGATCCTTTTCACCTTGTTTTCTATGCATTAACTTGACCAAGCATCTGCCGTCTGAGTGGCATTTATATTTAGATGTGTGTTTGACTTGAGTAATTTTTCATAACAATTTAAGGTGTAAGAAACCAAATGTAAAGATGCATCTCACTTGGTTTAAGACTTCATGCATTGGGGTTCAGTCGTTTTTTGTGTATGTAAAGCCAATGAACTTTTTTTTTTCTTAATTCGATTTTGACATGTAGTTTCACTTTTGAAAAGACTTATTCTTTCAATGAATATTCTTCCTATATTTGCAATAAAAAGGAAAACCCATTTGATTTTCATCCTTGCTTATTAGGAGTTTATAAAATTATATCGTATTACATGCATGAGGTGCTTCTTACACACTTGGCAAAGTGATTTATGTCTGAGAATTGAATCTAGCTATGGTTCCTATTTTGTGCGGGAAGTGTTTTTCATTTTTCTAAAGTAATTAGAGCTCCAAGCCTCCATAGATCTCTTCCAATTCTCTATATAATGCAAATATAATAGGTAGATATTTACTTTTGCTGCTAAAGATCTACAATTTTTTGATCCATGCTCTCATCTAGGACTTCTAGGCTGTCTCAAAAAATGATAAGCTTCAACAGTTGAAAAACGTGATATCTTTTCTTACCATGCTTACGTTGCACCTATGATTATATGGTATTTTGAGAAAAGTTGTAAATATGTATAGCTTTTTTCCTCACCGGCATATGGATATACTGTTAAAGATTTTGGGGTTTAAAATTGCAGGAGAACTCTTAGATGCTAGTGTAAGCCGCAGTCCAAGTGCTTATCTTAATAATCCCACAGCAGAGCGCAGCAAATATAAGTATGACGTTGATAAAGAAATGACCCTTTTAAAGTTTGTTGATGATCAGTGGGGTCCTGTGGGTAGCTTCAATTGGTTTGCAACTCATGGAACTTCTATGAGCCGTACAAACTCTTTGATAAGTGGGGATAACAAGGGTGCTGCTGCGCGATTTATGGAAGACTGGTTTGAGCAGAATGGAGTTGGAAGCTCGTCTGCTGATGACTTTGGTGGTGCTGGAATCCCCCGAAGAATTTCTAAGATAATCTCCAACCTTCATGATAATCGTAAGTTACTAACTTTTCATTTTAAATCAAAAAGCGTTGCGTCATAAAAATATTAAGAAAAAGCTCATCTGACTCACAGTTTCACAGTACTGTTTTTGGTCTGCCATAGACATCAAATCTATGTCATGTGGCTTCAACTCATCAAAATTCCATTGTCTGTGCCGATACTTGATTGGGAAACTGCGTGAGAGTGATTTAGTCATTTTTGGCAGATGGATCAGTCTATAACTCAAAGCATTGTTATCAATATCATTCTCATGTAATTTGTGGGTGGCTCTTATTGTTGTCTGAATGGCTGCAATTTACAATAGCACTTCCTCTTGGTGTTACAAAATGTTTCATAGTTTGCACTATGTACCACTCAGTCTTAGGATAAAATGGAACCAATAATTTTGGCTTATCAGAAATAGAGAATAGTTAGAAATGTAACCAAATATGTAATGGCGTTGATCTTAAAATCATCCGAGTAACAGCAGTATTTCTTACTTGCGATTTCAATCACTGTCCACCCTTATTCACATTCAAGCTGAGTCTGCTATGTTCCGCTGTCACATAGGTCTGAAAGGGTATTTAGAGCACATTTAATTCCTTTTACGCATCATTGCTAAAAATTTATTGGTTTAGCAAGGACTTGCCAGCATAAAGAGATAAATGAGCAAATTGTATCCTAGTTTTGGTATACTGTTTTCCAGATCATGAATAAAACACCTTAATACCTTGTAAATTCCACATTTATCATGTGACAACTTTGTGATTCAGGCCATGAGTTACTGGAACTTGCTGCATCCTTCCAGTCACTTCCTGGTAGACCAGCAACAAAGATTCTGAATGTTGCAAGACGTGTGAGGGGTGCTCTCAGGCAGGCTGAGAAGCCTCAGTTTGTATCTTCGTTTTGTCAATCCAACTGTGGTGATGTTAGCCCAAATGTGCTTGGAGCATTCTGTATTGACACTGGGCTACCTTGTGACTTCAATCACAGCACCTGTGGTGGGAAGAACGAGATGTGCTATGGCCGAGGACCAGGGTATTTAATCCTCTTCATGCTAAGAATTGTTTTCAGTATTGGATACAAATCTTGCAACTTTGTGAATACTAATTAGCTTGCTGTAATTAACATGGCAGTTATCCAGATGAATTTGAAAGTACATGTATTATTGGAGACAGACAATTCAGAAAAGCTGTAGATCTTTTTAACAAAGCATCTGAACAGTTAGAAGGAAAGGTTGATTATCGCCATACTTACCTAGACTTCTCCCAGCTTGAGGTGACACTTCCTAAACAGGGTGGAGGTTCTGAGGTGGTAAAAACATGTCCTGCCGCAATGGGATTTGCATTTGCTGCAGGAACAACTGATGGTCCTGGAGCATTTGATTTTAAGCAAGGAGATGATAAGGTAATTTTGACTGCATTATCGTGTGTCCTGCATTGTTCTGTGTTACCTGCCAGTTTTGTGTGTTTAAAGTTACTGAAATGGTTTGTCGGGTTGTCAGGGAAATCCCTTCTGGAGGCTGGTACGCAACATACTTAAAACCCCAGATCAGAAACAAGTTGATTGTCAGCACCCAAAGCCCATATTGCTTGATACTGGTGAAATGAAGCAACCATATGACTGGGCAGTAAGTTGCAATCTGTTTGGACTTTAGTCACTTGACTTTTAATGTGTAGGACAAAAGTAGCAATTTAAAGTCTCAAACAAGGTTAAATTCTGTTCCTGCAATATTGCTAGTTTTTTATGTAGCATTTGTTGGTTCATGATCTTTGCAGCCTTCAATACTTCCAATCCAGATCCTCCGAGTAGGTCAGCTAGTGATTCTCAGTGTACCTTCAGGTAGTACCTTCCCCTGTTTCTGCTTAAAGTCTCCTCTGTTATTGATTCTTCTGTAATAAATTGTTTTCTGTCTTTTTTTTTTTTTTTTTAAATAAACTTCGAATTTTGAATAGTGGCAAACTGCACATATTATATTACTATATATTGAATCAAAGTATGTCAAGATCAGGATGAGTGGGACCAGATTCATGTAGGCTTGGGAATCTAGGCGAGGCATGTCCAGAACAATTTTCTGGCCAAAATGCTTGGCTTTGCAATTCTTTTTGCAACTAGAACCTGCCATAAGAAAGCACTTTTAATGTTAAACATGCTATATGAGTTCTGTATATGTTGGTTGGATTCAATCCGTAGTTGATTATGGAAACACACTGCTTATTGTTTTGATTGTTATTATTTTGTATCCAACAGAGTTTACAACGATGGCTGGGAGACGTCTTCGAGATGCTGTGAAGACCGTACTCACTACTAGTGGTAAATTCAATAGCAGTGTTCATGTTGTTTTAGCAGGATTGACTAATACCTATTCCCAGTACGTGACAACCTTTGAAGAATACGAGGTGCAAAGATATGAGGTCAGTACTCGGTTTCATTGTTACCACCATGCAACATGCCAAGGTCATAATTCCCTGTTTCAGAAACTGATATTTTGCTTCCACAGGGTGCCTCGACACTATTTGGTCCTCACACACTCAGTGCTTACATTCAAGAGTTCAAGAAACTTGCGAGTGCTCTCATCAGTGGCCAACCTGTCGAATCTGACCTGCAGCCACCAGATCTCCTCGATAAGCAAATAAGCTTACTTACACCAGTCGTTATGGACTCGACCCCTTCCGGTGTAAATTTTGGGGATGTCAAGACTGATGTTCCTCAAAACTCTACCTTCAAGAGAGGTGACATGGTGTCTGTCATCTTCTGGTCTGCTTGCCCAAGGAATGATCTCATGACCGAAGGTACATTCTCCCTGGTGGAGATTCTCCACGGAAAAGATACTTGGATCCCAGCTTATGATGACGATGATTTCTGCCTACGGTTTAAGTGGTCTCGACCTTCGAAAATAAGTCCCCGAAGCCTGGCAACCATAGAATGGAGAATCCCGCAGTCTGCTCCACTAGGTGTGTACAGAATAAGACATTTTGGTGCATCAAAAAGCCTGATGGGATCAATTCATCATTTCACAGGTTCGTCTAGCGCTTTTGTGGTATCATGAAAAAAACCTTTCCACACTGTACACGTACGGCACGCTGTAAGATTTGAGTAATTGTTCTGTGCTATATATGTGATTGATTCTTAATTTCCAATGTATAATATTAGTTTCTTGAAATCAAGCAGCTCTACTCTGCCCTGTACAAAAATAAAGGCTATATCCAAATGGGTGAGAAGCTAATATGTTTAAACTTCTCCGTGCATATGATTTTGTAGTTGCAGTCTTGCATATTATCAAGCGCAAGGTCCGACTCTGTAATGTTACAGAGAGTCAAGATCCCACGTAGAAAGATGTGTGAGATCCCATATATAAAGAAATACGTGCTGATATCTCGTACTTAAAACCTTCTCATACGTAACTGTGTTCATTTTGTGAGAGGTCATCTATTTTTTTTTTATCATGGTTATTATTCTTGTCAATAACACAACCAGTCTAGTTAAATTGTATCATTAAAAGGTTTAATAACCCTAGAGGGTTGATTGCAATCTTTAATAATCTCTTATAGACTAATGCATTGGTGTTTGTTACATTCGAACCGAACCGAATAGACCAGACAATATTAAATTTGTTAGTATAAATAGACTAAATAATATTAATTGAGTAGTGCTAAACAACTTAAAAAGTTAGTTTAAATTTCAATTCAAATGATGTGTCAGGTGAGTTGTCAACACCGTACAAAACATGTGTTGATGTGTTTAATGGAGATGTAATGTTAGACGATCCAAAAATTTAACCTAAATTTTAATTCAAATAATGTGGTAAGTGGTTTTTTCATTAACCACATCATCTCATGTTGTATGTGGTGGTGACAACTCACTTGCCACGTCATTTGGACTGAAATTTAGGTTAAATTTGGAGGTTATTTAGCATTACTCTAATGAAAAAATCATTTTTCACGTAATTTGGATTAAATTTTTATATTCACTAGCATTACTGATATTAATTTTGTTACGTAATCGCATTATTTAATCTAATCTATATATTATATAATCCGTTACGGTGCAATACACTGACAAATCAATCATGGAAGACTTCGTTTCGAGATGATTTAATGTGATTTAACTAAAACCGTTAAATCGGCCGGACACAAATTTTGAGATTGGAATGGGCTAATGGGGCGGCCCAGGCCCATTCTAACGAAATACTGATATGGACTTAATGGGTTTCACTTACAGTTTACTCCATCTAATAGGAAGCGGCCACGTGTGTCTCAGCCAAAAATAGGCCCAATTTAACGAAACGCAGCAAAGCCACCAGCAGAAAACAGCTCTCTTCACTGAAAAAACACACAGCTGAGATTCACAGAATCACACAACACAAAACACTCGCGAGAATCATCACTGTCAAAGATCGAATCAATTAATTGCTCTACAAGTTTCAAACTCTGAAATTCAAATTACAATTGGAGCTCGAAAGTTTACAAAGAACAAGTGAAAGAGAAACCACAAAAAAAAAATGTCAGTTCAAGAGTATCTGGACAAGCACCTGCTCTCTCGCAAAATTGAAGACGCCGTCAATGCCGCCGTCAGAGCCAAATCTCCCGATCCTGTCCTCTTCATCGTAAGAACTCTCTCTCTCTCTCTGTCAATGTCACGTCATGTAGAGTCAATTACACGATACTGTTTTCTGTTGACTGATTTGTTTTCGTTTTTGAAATTACAGGCCAATCACATGCGAAAAGCGGTTTCATCGGTGATAACGAAGATAAAAGCGAGGCAGATTCTGGACAGCCGAGGTATTCCAACTGTTGAAGTGGATTTGTTCACCAATAAAGGCATGTTTCGCGCTTCCGCTCCCAGCGGCGATCGATCAGGAATGTGAGTTTCATTTTATTTATTTATTTATAAAACCGAAACCTATTCGTTTTATTTGAATTTCATGAGTTTATGCAGCTATCTTGTTTGTTTATATGTATGCTCACTGTTTCGGGATTCGAGAGGAAATGTTAGTGAAAAAAAAAAACATTATTTCATAGGTGAAAATGTTGGAAATTTTCGGTATCTATAGGTGAAAACCGCAAAACTTAATCATTCCTCAAATAAGCAGAAATGCGGAAAGAATAAGATTGATAAGACTGATTGAAGTGAGGGCAACGTTTTTTAGTTTACCCTTGTCTTACATGAAAATTAGCAATGAGCAAACAGTGGATAGTGACGCTATTATTTAAGTTTACGGTTTCATCACAGCGGCCAAGTAGAAAAGAAGGGAGATAGTTCTAAACATAGTAGGGATTTGGTGTTTCTTTCACCTTGCACGTGGGAATTAGTGAATTACCCGGGTTTTAAATCAGTTTGGAAATTAATTCGGATCGTTAATGCCAGGTATGAAGCTTTTGAATTACGTGATGGGGACAAGGGAGTCTATCTTGGAAATAGTGTGACTAGAGCTGTTAAGAACATCAATGAGAAAATATCAAAAGCGTTAATTGGTATGGATCCTACACTTCAGACTCAAATTGATCAAGCCATGATAGACTTGGACAAAACGGAAATGAAGGTAGAGTTTTTCGTTTTTCAGCAATTCAAATGTGAGTGGTTCCTTCTTGCATGCTCGTTTAAGTACATGGCATCTGGGTGGTAGTTATGGATGATGCTTTTTAAAATATTCTTCTTCATGCATAATCATGATTGAAGCTTCTCGTTCGCCGGGATAGATTAATGGTTGATAATAGATGTATCATCAGATGCTTACATATATGCAATTATTTATCCTATTAAATCTATTTGATTTTGGAAGTAAATCAATTACACCTTGGTTATAAAATGTGCATTTCTTTTATTTGCTAAACAAGAAATATATGTTTTTTTGCTTGTTTGAAGCTCAACATGTTCTCAAATGATCCAACTTGCAGGAGATTCTTTACTTGCTTCTTAAGAACATTTATAATCAATGTTTACTTTCTTGATGCAATTGGGAGGGATAAATATTTTCATAATATACACTTAAGTGTTATATAAAAGATCGTTTCATCCTTTTCTTTTTGACATTGTTTTATTTGTTCACATCTTATGGGGTGCTCTTTTTCTTTGTTTAAATCATCTTGCAGAGTGAACTTGGAGTCAATGCTATATTAGCAGTGTCAATTGCAGCATGCAAAGCTGGGGCTGGTGAAAAAGAGGTATGAATTCCTATCAGTTCTAATTTTTCATATCTTAATTTTTAACGTTGCTATGCTGAAAAGTTGCTTGCTTTTTTAAAAAAGATCTGACAGAGAAATTAATATCAGGTTCCACTTTACAAACACATTGCTGATCTTGCTGGTAAACCCCACCTGACTATTCCAACCCCTGCCTTCACTGTTATAAGTGGTGGAAAACATGCTGGGAATAATCTGGCCATTCAGGTATGTTTTATTTAATGCTAGATTCTTTCTTTTTCATGCTATTGTATTGTTTCAAATAAATTGTGCAATGATATTTATTGGAACATCTGATAGCTTCTGAAGAAGTAAGAGAGATGCAGAATCAATGATTTTATGATAGATTTTCATGCAAAATGTACAATTTGCAGTTAGACATATGTGAAACACAACAAGAGAAAATTATATGGAAATTGAAATTAGTTTCTTCATGGAGTTAGGAAAGGATAACCTAGGCCATATGATATCGAAATGACTCAGGGCAACACATATGGGGCTTCTACTTCATTTCCACACAAGAAATTAAATTTGTAAATCGTAATATAAATATCCATGCTATACGTGATGAATAATGCTATCATCAAAGGAGTGACTCGTGAAAAAACTAAGTATCAAGGCTTTTGTTTCCATGGAGTCTGATATAATCTTCTTTCCACTGGGCATTAGCTCGGCTGTATAAATGTGTTGTGGGCCTGTGCTAGGTTTTGGGTTTAATTTTACCACTTGTAGAAAATATAACCTGATAGATTTTGCTCTTATTGAACTTTTTGACATGACATCCCATTCTCTACTTGTGCCATAAGAATGTTATAAGTTATGACTTATAACACTGTTCATGCTTCAAATAATTTTATTGCCTAAAAAAAAAAGGTGTTTTCAGTTTGAAATTTAAAGGTATCGACCATGTTACCTCACTAATATTAGTTAGGTTGACTACTTGAAGAATACGGTTTGTATGTTTTAGATTACTGAGGTGGATCCAGTTATCAAACATTACAAACCCTGTATTAGGTAGAAAGCTATTATTTCGTGACTTACCTCTTTATCCCCTTCTTGTGTATTTATCTGCTGCATATGAGTCACTTCCCCTGCTGCCAGCTGTGCAATAATTAAACTTTCATAATAAAAATATGCTAAAGCTTTTCTTGTTTTAGTACATGCTTGACTTGCCACATGAATTAATTTGACTTGAAATATTATCAGGAAATCATGATTGTCCCAATAGGAGCAATCAGGTTTGACGAGGCATTACAAATGGGTTCTGAAACCTATTTTCACTTGAAGGTGATTTTTTAACTTTTACTGAATTATTTAGTCTCTTTAAGTTCTTTTAGATCTGTTAGAAGTATTTTAAATGGTTTGTGTACGAAAAGAAAAACATAAAAAAGTTGCTTTTGCTTGCTGAATGTCTCTGGTGTTACGATTTGAACATATATTTCAAGATTTTATTTCCAAGGAATAATCTTTGTAGGGATTTTTAAACTGAGTTCATTTATGAATCTATTCTCCAAATGTATGCTATTGCTTTTTGTTTAACTGGTAAGTTTTCAGCTCCATATGGTTCAGCCAGTAAATCTGTGCTGTTCTTTTTTATGAATTTCAACTATTAAGGAGTTAAGGATATATATCATGTGTTCATTTATTCATTAATCTTGATGCTGCCAATGAAAAGGACAGGCTGTTATTACAGAAAAACATGGTGCACATGGATGTAATGTTGGTGTAGATGGTGGTTTTACTCCGAACATCTCTAGGCAAGTCTCTATATATTATGCTTAATCTTCTTAGTATTGAGTACTTTATGTTCGCAAGAAACACAATCAACATCTCTCTTCCTTGCCTGAACCCCCCTCCCCCCAAATGGGAGTAAAGGCTTAATTTATGGAAGCACCTTGTTCTCATTTAATTATCTTTTATCATTGTTGGCAGCATAAGAGAAGGATTGGATCTTGTTAAGGAGGCCATCAGCAGAACAGAGTATACTGGGAAGATATCGATTGCTCTTGGTGTTGCTGCTTCTAATTTTTGCCAAGGTGATGAATTTTTACCTGCAAATTATCCTACAGCCATGGTAGCGTGAAGAGTTAAGAGTACATACATTATGAAGAAAAAAAAAAAAAAAACATCTATAAATTGCTAGTTGAGACCATTGTTGGTATCCCTATGTGCTAACTGTTGAAGAATATAACTTTAAGATATGAAGTAATTTTTATATGTTGCACATTTTTATATAGCAGATATATAATCTATATCCATACTGTATACTCTTAGTTCACATTGTCAACTTGTTGGTTTTCTGCCATGGGTGTACTTTTTGTCCGTAAATGTAGCTTGCTTTTTAACAATCAAGGTTTTTTTTTTTTTGTTTCTCGTTGATATAGGTACAAAGTATGATTTAGATTTCAAATCTCCAAATAAGTCAGGACAAAATTTCAAGTCAGGAGAGGAAATGATTGAGATGTACAAAGGATTGTGTGCTGGTATATCAGTCTCTCTCAACATGATTTTGATTGTTTTTGTTGCTTCAACTCTCAGCTATGACTAAATGTTGTTCTGTTTCTTTCTTTGGGTTGTTAAGATTATCCAATTGTATCAATTGAAGATCCCTTTGACAAGGAAGACTGGGAACATATCAAGTGTATATCTAATCTTGGAACTTGTCAGGTTTGTTCTGTTTCTTCTTAAATAAAGTTATTTGCGTGCTTTCTCTACCAGATTCAGACATTTTAGGTCATGCCTTTCAATTACAAAGAGTTTTATTAAGTGGACTGCCCAGTACCCCCTCTCTCCCGCCACCCCTTTGTAGCCTTCGTTTTGGATGATTTAAATATCATGATAATTTTTTCCCAGGTTCGAAAAATAAAAAAAGTCACATTTTCATAAGTATTTTCTACTTAGAATCATTTAATAGATTTGCCTTTATGGTGTACCCGAGAATCTGGATGGGATCTGGCCCTTACAACATAAATTTTGATGTTCAGTTGGTCTGTTGGATGCCCTCCAAACTTTCTCGATTCCATGTTATTCTATATTGACTAGACCTACTTTAAGAGGGTCATTTTGCAGGTAGTAGGAGATGAATTGTTGATGTCAAATCCAAAACGTATTGAGAGAGCAATTCAGGAGAATACTTGTAATGCTCTTCTTCTCAAGGTATCTAGCTTATCTTTGGATTAAATATAACTATATAAGAATATCGTTGTTGAAGTTCTTATTTAATAGAGCATTGCCGAAGCGCCTTCGTTTCTCACTTTAACTTCTTTCTTTATATTACTTGTGAAAAAGTTCTGTATGTCAATAAATATTAGCTGTGCAAATTGAGGCTGAAAAGATATTTTCGTGTTTGAATCCACCTAGTAGACCTTAAAAGTCTGATAATTTAATGGTTTTAAATTCAGATAAATCAGATCGGAACAGTGACAGAGGCCATTGAAGTTGTGAAGCAGGCAAAGGATGCTAACTGGGGAGTAGTGATATCTCATAGATCTGGCGAAACTGAAGATTCTTTTATCGCCGATTTATCTGTTGGCCTTTCCTCGGGTCAGATCAAAGCAGGTGCTCCTTGCAGAGGAGAGCGGTTAGCAAAGTATAACCAGGTCCTCTTTTTCATTGACACTGGCTTACTTTTCTATATTATTGCCAATTTTTGTATTTCATTACTTGTTGGAGACTTTAGTTTTACCAAAACTGTTTTCCGTTAGAAGTTAAAAGGTAAGGTACGAAACGTGTTATAGAATACGTGCTTAGCTGACATGAAGAATGGATAGACCGCCATTAGAGTAGCCCAATGCCATTAGAGTAGTCCAATGAAATTTATATGTCAAATAAATATTCAGATACGCATAAAATTCATGTTAGGTTCCGACTTGTGCCTCGTTTAAATGTTCCTCGACTCCAAACGAGCATAAAATTCATGTTAGGTTCATGTTAGGTTCCGCATAAAATTCTTGTTAGGTTCCGACTTGTGCCTCGTTTAAATGTTCCTCGACTCCAAACGAGCATTTGAACTCTCTCTAGTTATCGGATTCTTTATTGCGAACTAACTGCCTACAGTTTCTTTCAGTTGCTTCGCATCCAGGAAGAACTTGGGGATGAAGCATTTTATGCTGGTGAAGAATGGAGGCATCCGTCGTAATCCCACCAAGTTGTATAGCTATAATTGTCTCCTTTTTTGCAGAGTATTTTCTGCAATAACTCAGTGATTTCGTGGCTGGGTTTTTTTTTTCCGCTTTTTCTGTAACATTTTTCCTCCTTTTTACATTTTGGCTTTTGTTTTTTAAACATTTTGAGAGAAACATTTAGATATAGAGATTGTGTAATTGAGAGTGAGAAAACTGATTGCAGAACAAACACACAAAATGTTAACCGATTCACATTTCAAAAGCCCCTCAATTTATTTTTTTTACAAATGGCTCTACCATTCATGATTTCATGAAAAAATTGTAAGTAGGTTATGTTATTGTTTAAATGTATGTTCTTAAACACATCATATTTAACAATATAATCTATTTCAATCTATTTCAATCCCTCGATTACGATACATTACAATATAATCTGTGGGTACATTTTGCTCTACGTGAATGTCCAATGATGCTGGCTCGTTCTTTTCAACTATTGTTGCTCCTGGCTGCAAATTTTTTTACTCACAAATTGACATTCAACGCTAACAATAAACTAGACCTTAAAATTTATTCGAAACAAACTTTGTTATATATAAATCTCATATCCTCAATCTTGTCTTGCCTTACATTCAGTTCATAAACCTGAATAACTGATCTGGCAACTTATGTTCGCGACCTAATCAAATGGACTCGTTAATGACTTAATGTATATACGAATGAATGTACGTAAATAATTTCGAAAGAAAATCAAAAATAACCTCAATTATTATAAAAATTTTGTTTTAAACCACATACGAAAATTTATTTGTTAATAGCAACTTTTTAAAAAAAAATCCAGTATATGTCCGTAAATTATAAAAATACCCCTGGATTTGATTTTTTCTTTAAAATTGAAAGAAAACTTGAAATCATGACTAAAATCTGGAACCAAACTTGAAATCACGGCTAGGAACTTGAAACTTGAAATCTTGTTTAAAAAAATGAAAACTTGAAACTTGAAAGCTTGCTTAAATTGAAATGTTGAAACTTGAAATCTTGACTAAATTGAAAGTTGAAACTTGAAATGTTCTGGGTTTTTAAGTTCTTCGTTTTTAAATTTTGAAACATGAAATGTTGCCTAAATTGAAATATTGAAAATTGAAATGTTGAAAATTGAAATGTTCAAACTTGAAATGTTCTAGGTTTCTAATATTTCGTTTTCTTTCCTTTTTTTCAGCAGATCTAATCGCCGGCGGAGGGGGAACTCGACGGTGTTGCTGGACGGTCGTGAAGCCTAGGCGACGGCACTCCGGCAAGCCGTCGACGACATGTGAGAGAGAAAGGAAAGGAGAGAGAAAGAGATGCGAGTGAAAGAGAGAGAGAAAGAAGAGAGAGAGAGTTGTGGGGAGAGAGAAGAGAGGTTGAGTGAGAGAGAGGAGGTCGGCGACAGTTCGCCGGAGAGAGAGAGAGATCGGGGAGAGAGAGGAAAGGAGAGAGAAAATGGTTGGGGATGGTTTTTATATGGGGACATTCAAGTAATTTCTCAACAAATTGGCTATTAACAAATAAATTTTCGTATGTGATTAAATATAAAATTTTCATAATAGTTATGGTTATTTTTAGCAATTTCCACAATAATTTCTGTCACTTATAAGTGATGGGAAGGTCAATCCACTTGAAACAAGGAAGCATGTAAAAGTATCAAAGTACAATATCTCAAGTTTCTTCCATTTGAGACTTGAGAGATGTCATTGGAATGTAGAATCAAATTTAAAATGTTTATAGAAAAGTAATTTTTGATGAATGTGAAGCTTGTGCTTTTATTTGTTTGGACAAAACATAGACAACGAAGTTGTATGTGAAATACTGCAGATGGTATATGATGCTCTTGTTGAATATGGTTATTTGTTTCCTTATTTTCAGTATTTTTCTTGTCCTTATTTTACACAAATACATGTATAAACTACCTAAAAAAGTAAAAGAAATTTTACAAAAGTACGAAAACAATTAAGGATGGTGAATCCGTGAATTCTTACTCCTTTTATGTAAAAATTATCTTGTCCTGACCATCCGTATGATTTTTATCTGATCTCGTAACTTGAATAAATGGTCTCACAATCTAAATGCAAACTAGAAATAGAAAAAAAAGTTAGTCCACCTAACACAAGGAGGTATGTTAAAGAATCTAAAGATCTAATTTACTCTTTAACACAAGAACTCAAGAAGCAAGAAATTTGGCAAAGATTTGATCAAAATGCTTGAAAGAAATTCTATGATGATCATTGTAAGTTTGTAGCAAAATTAAAAGCACGTATGAGAAACTTATGTCAAGTGGTTCAGTGGTTGTGACAATGGAGATGTCATCTAGCTTGATTTGAAGTGAAAATGTACAACAAGAAAAGGTTTTTGAAGCATATTTTAACCATTTTAGTTTCCTTGATCTTTGGTCTTAAAACAAGCATATTGTTTTCTTCCAACAAAATTAATCTCTGCAAAAAAAAACGACTTAAATTGAAGCAGCGTCAGTCTGTCACAGGCTTATTAGTTGGGCTGAATTGGGATTTATTCACTGGACTTATTGACCAACTCTGTTAAAAAATACACATATAGACACTAAACAGCTGCCAAGACGACAAGTAAAAAAATGAACAATTTGATCAATTTGATGGCCGATTATATGGTCTAGACAGAGTCAATAAAATTAAAATATTGAATTTTTTTAAAAGATATTAAATAATGGTTTTATAAATAAGATAAATAATTAAAAATAAATAAATTCTCAACCGTGACACTAAACTACCGCCCAATTGACATCTGACGTTTACTTAAACACTAGTCTAACCCAAGTTTATTTAGACATTAATTCTCCAACCCACCCAAATACAAAAAAAACTTCCTCGATCCTAAAAAATAATCTGCTTATTTGGGTATTTAAATTAATTAAAGCTTCAAGTGTGAGCATATTCAGAAACAATCAAATTTTTATCATACTTGTTGATTTTCACGAATCTTTTGAGCTTTTATGTCTAAGGAAGATACCATCCAAGCCACAAACAGGAAAGAAACCCAGCAAGTACCAAAGAGATGTTTTTCACAGAACAAAAAAGATCCAAGCACAGTGAAGAAATTTTTTGAAAATTCTACTAGAACAATGCTTGGTGCATCAAGATACTAATTTTTTGAAAAACAAGCCTCTTCCTAATACAAACTTAGAACGGTGTCAGATGATAGAACAATGAAATAAGTCTGCAGGCTGCAGAGTAAAATACAGTGAGTGACACTTAAACTTGAGGCTTAGTCTCATGCTCATCCTCATCCTCTTCAATCTTGGGAGCCAAGTAGTACCTAATATAACCCATCTCAGCAATCTTGTACTCGATCACAACCGGCAGCTCTGTAGATAAGCTGATTGTGACGGTGCTCGACAATGGAGTAGCCTTTGTGAATGAGTTCATGTACCTCAAGGCGAATGTCAATGACACTGGCTCAGTCATTTCGATTATCGTTGCTTCTTCTGGCTGCAAGAGTTTTTACCCACAAATTCAATAAAACTAACTTGAACAATGACAAACAAGAACTCACAATTTACTCAAAACACAATTATAATCTTTCATTATAGTGATGCTGGTAAACAAGGATAAGACCACAACAAAAATACCTTGTCTACTGTAGTATTCTGCCTGAGTACAATATTAGCAGTTCCGATATCTCCTCTTGTGGAAAACTTCACGCCTTCCTTGGTCACGGAGATCACAACTGCATAGGCACATGTGAATCAATTACATTCCCGAAAAACTATTGACACCGAGTAAAAAGCTACATGAATTAAGTAAAGGAAACACAGGACAATACCAGTGTCACCGATGCTTGCAAGATCTCTACAAATCCTAGCAAACTCAGCTGAAGGCATCCTAACAATGGCCTGATATTCTGCCTCTGGAATTCCAAGATGCTCGCTATCAATGTCCATCAATTTCATCTCAAAATCCGCAATCTTGTCTTGTGCTGTATCCCAATTCATCAATTATCCAAATCAAAAATTGAACAAACAAAAATCAGTTAAAACTAATACGAAAAATTCAGTGGCGCAAAGAACCTCACTTTACATCAAAACAGTCGAATCATTTTACGAAACCGTGTTCTTGGATGAACAACATGAAGAAATAAATCTGAATTAGCAAATAGACTATCTTACTATTCCACTCATTTCTTCATTAACAAACACAGAGCAATGAAGACTACCCATATAATCAAATCACAAATCAAAGAAACCAGTTCTAGATTAGCAAACATATTACGCATACAAGAATCTATTGAATTGAGAAACACTATGAGTAATAAATCTAAATTAGCAAACAGACTGTTCCACTCCTTTTTCACTAAAACAGAGCAAGTGGAAATAACTGATAATATGACTTCTAACTCTCTTTGTCAATCAAAGACTTAACAAATGAACGACAAATCTAATAAATTTATTAAAACCCGGATAAAATCAAACCATCAAAATCCCAAATCAACGACCAAAACAATCAATTTATAACCAAAACACATAAACCCTAACCCAACCAAACCAAAAATATATATATATATACAAATCACCATGAAGTTAAAATAAATAAAACAACAGACTTACTGGGGCTTTCAAACATGAAAGTGACGGTATCGCTACCATCATCAGCCTTGATGGTGATGATATCATCGTTTCCAGCACACTTGAGCATCTTGGACATGTTTCCAAGATTCATGCCCATGGATATGTTACGGTCGCACCGGTAGTGCTCGAAGCCCTCCGATCTGAGCAGCAGAGCCACCAGGGCCACGTGGCTGGAGTCCATGGCCTGGAGAGAGAACCCAGTCGCCGAGCAGTCGAAGTTGGCATCGTTAACCAAGTCCTTGATCGACTCCAACACCTTCTTGAGAAGAGACCCTTGAACCAACCTCAGCTCCAACATTTTTTCTTCCTTTCTCTGGTGGGGAGTCCTCGATTTCTTAGGGTTAGGGTTTGATTTGAAAGAAATAGAGGGAAAATTGTTGTGGAAGATAAATGGATTCGGTTTCGGTGTCGGCTTATAGGGTTTATATTGCGGTTCGGTTCGGTTTTTTGAGTTTATTGGATTGTAATTGGCGGGATTTTGGGGTTTTTTGTTCCCGCCTTTGTTTTTTTAGAGGGAGTGATTGTGTGTGTTGTGATTGCAGTGTATTTGTATTTCAGGCCGTCGATGTTGGTGAGTTCTAGATGAAGGGGATCAAACGGTGAGAGTGAAATTCGTAAGACTGTATACAGTAAACTTAAAGGAGGATTCACAACACAACATCTTGTTTCCGGAAGACTTATAAAAACCTGAAATATAATCACAAGTATGCTGTAAACACTTTCAAACCCATGGGTCGATTTTTATTTTGAGTTCACATTTGAAAATCGCTGATTTGTTATAATATATTATTATAACTGTTTTTTTTCAATGTGTTTATGTAATTTATTAAAAACTAATGGTTTATCCTGTAAGTGTTTTTCGGTTGTTATTTTTTAAAAATTAAAAAAAAAAACATTATTTTTTGTTTCAGTTTTGAATTCTAAAAACACGTCTAGTAGCATATACTGAAAACTGTATTTTAAAAATGAAAACAGGAAAAACTCGACTGGTAGGTTAACTGAAAACTATCAAAAATTAAAATATCAATTTTTGTATTTTGTTTAATACTACTATTATAACTATAAACAAATTGATTAAATAATTAACCGATATAATTTTTATATTGTAATTTTTAAATTAAATAAAAGTAGCACATCAAAAATTAATTCAAAAACGCATATCAAAAAATAAATTAATCAAAACTAAATTCTTAAATTATAATATATATATATATATATATATATATATATATATATATATTATTGTGTAATAAAAATATAATTGTATATTATATATATATATATATACATACTATAATAATAAATAAAATATATATTAAATATTATTACATATATTATAATTTATATTATAATAATATATTATTAAATATTACTGTATTTTTATATCCTATATAAATATATAATATTTGATAAATTTATATATATTAAATTCTATAATATAAATATATTCTATAATATTATATATTAATATACTAATTATGTAAATATTATAATATATAATATTTTATATTACTATATATAATTTTATATAATATTAATAATATTATTATATTATATATTATTATAATATACATAAAATAAATTATATTTTATATATAAATAATAATTATAATATAAATATATATATATATATATATACATATTGTTGCATAAATGTTTTAAATTCTAGTTGAAAATAAATTATTCTGAAATATATATAAAAGATAGACATTTTAGTCATTTGAAAATCTTGTTTCGTCTTGTCATAACCATATCAAACGCATAACAGTACAATTAATAGTTTTTTAAAATATATATATACAAAAAAGGTGAAAAACAAAATGAAAAACAAAATGAAAAACAAAAATCATGTATTTTGTGTTTTTCAAATATTTCACTTTTAATACGGATTTTTTTTTCTGAAAATAAAATGAAAAATGATTAACAAACGCGTTTTCAAAATCGTTTTTGAAAAATAAAAATAAAAACAGACTGAAAAACAGCTGCAGGACGGGGTTGACGGACCCGTCTTGTAAGGGTTTTTCAGTTGCTATTTTTCGAAAATAAAAATGAAAATGAAAACAGTATTTTTGGTTTCATGTTTGAATTTTGAAAAAGCGTCTGGTAGCAAATACTGAAAGCTGTATTTTGAAAATAAAAACGGAAAAAACGCTTCTGGTAGGATAACTAAAAACTATCAAAAATTGAAGTATCAATTTTAGCATTTTGTTTAATATTATTACAACTATAAACAAATTGTTTAAATAATTAACCAATATAATTTTTGTATTGTAATTTTTAAATTAAACAAAAGTAACACATCAAAAATTAATTAAAAAAATGAATTAATCAAAATTAAACTCTTAAATTATAAATAAATAATTATAATATATAAAATTGTATATATTGAAAATTATTTTTAATAAAAATCTTGTTACGTCTTGTCCTAGTCATATCTAACGTATAACAGTAGAATTAATAGTTCAAGATTTTTTTAATATAAAAAAAATGAAAAATAAAATGAAAAACAAAAACGAAAAACAAGTTTTTTTTGTTTTTCAAATATTTCACTTTGAACACTGGTTTTGTTTTTCATTTTTTTTTCGAAAATAAAATGAAAAACGGTTAACGAACGCGTTTTCGAAATCGTTTTCGAAAAATAAAAACGAAAAATAACTGAAAAACAGTTGCAGGACGGGGGGCATCCTGTAAGAGTTTTCCAGTTGCTGTATTTCAAAAATAAAAATAAAAATGAAAACAGTATTTTCGGGTTCAGTTTCGAATTCCGAAAACTCGTCTGGTAGCGTATACTGAAAGCTGTATTTTGAAAATGAAAACGAAAAAAACGCGTCTAGTAGGTTAACTGAAAACTATCAAAAATTGATTACATAATTAACCAATATAAAATTTGTATTGTAATTTTTAAATTAAACAAAACTAGCACATCAAAAATTAATTCAAAAAACCATATGAAAAAAAAAAGAATTAATCAAAACTAAACTCTTAAATTATAAATAAATAAATATATATATATATTACTATATAATAAAAATAATATCATTAAATATTATTTTTTATATTATATATTATTATATATAGTAGGACAACTGCCTGATTCCTGCCTCGTCTACTGAACAATATGTTGACCTAGAAATTGGTCAACCACTTATTGAACAGTGGATCAGAGAAGGGTATACCCACTTGCATATCGGAGCTATCAGAATAATCCTTACCTTGCATGGCAGGAAAGGATTACCGGTCACGGCCCGGATTGCCCTGCTCAATACCATCTACAAACAGTATGAGCATGCAGTCATTGGCACGTGCCTCTCCACATTACATGCAGGAAGCATCTCGCTTACCTATTACCCGAACTTCAACATACCTCTAAGAGACCTGAACTTGCACAACTGCCTCAAGATCCAACTACAGATCATCGGAGCACCAATGATGCCAAATTCCTACATGGCAACTCTTCATCACCAAATTGCTTACAGGCTTCAAGATCATGCCCTTGATCTTCCCATCCCCGGACATTCAGGCGATACCATCTTCATCAAAGCTGAAAGAGAAGATGAAGTCCCTACCATTATCCAAATCCCCAAACAACTGCCCAGAGAAAAACTCACGGAGATAATGCCTCTCAACTGGATAACCAACTACGAAAAAGCCTTCCAAAACACAACACCTGTTGTGGCGCCCGAAACAAAATTCACAAAATTAGCAGACGGTTCAATCCAGACCACATATGAACAAGTTGGCACCTCAGGCGCTGTTCCTCCTGGCACAGAAGCATCTGCCAGAGCTCCTCCAGTTTTTCAAATACTGACGATCCGACCAGTCACCACTGAGCAAGAAATCCCCATCCGTCATTTTGAAACCGACGGAACCCCTGTCTATACTGACAAAATCAACGGGCATTTCATCCGGGACGTAGACCCAGACATGTGTGACGCAGACTGTGAATGCAGGTCCTGCTACAAACAGGAGAAAAGCCCCTGTAAACCTGTTGCTCCTTACAGGAAACCTGAGGACCCTCATAGCTCTTGGATCGGTCTCAAACCAGTAAAGAACAAGCCCCTTCCCATATATGAGAGAGCACTCCAAATCCTCGAGAAAGAAGGACTGCTCCATAGACAAC
Organism: Dipteronia dyeriana; assembly: GCA_032871835.1. Taxonomy (NCBI): domain Eukaryota; kingdom Viridiplantae; phylum Streptophyta; class Magnoliopsida; order Sapindales; family Sapindaceae; genus Dipteronia; species Dipteronia dyeriana. The sequence continues at coordinate 2,629,074 of CM065301.1, read as the reverse complement.
AAATCACTCCAGAGCCCATCCCATGTTATATGGCCTCCAACTACGACAAGGATTTTCCTCCTCTGGATTCATCAGCGAATCCTGACAGGAACCTGTATTCTAGACCCTTTATCCAGTCAGCAGAGGTCCTACCTGATGGATCACACAAACAGCCTTCACAGGCTGAACAAGTCCTCAACTGGCACACCCGCAATGCATCGGTTCAAAACAGAGTCCTTCACTCTATTGACCAAAAAATAGACAATGTCTCACATCAAGTTTCCCAGCAAGACAACCACCTCCAGCATTTAGATTCCACATTGCGGAATATGTACACGGACTTGCATACAAAGGTTGCCAGGCTAGATGCTGACCTACATCAGTACATTAGCCAAGGATATTTCGGCCCTGAATTTGATAACAAATAAAGGGAAATCAGACGGCTGAAAGACCAGTTAGAACAAATAACCAGATATCACTTTGTTACCTCCCCTTACGTTCCTAACCCTCATCCTTATTCCCCAGCTATAGTTTTCCCAACACAAACACCACCTCCCCCACTACGCCCTCCTGATCACTCACAGTTTTTCAAATCAACCGGAGACCTTTTCCGAAAGTACCCACCATTGCCCACAGACAAGCCTTCATCAAGCAAAGAGAAGAAACCAAAATCTTCCCAGAAAAAGAAAGAACATATTCCTCATTATTACCCTCCCCCAGATCACCATAAACAAGCTTTTTTTGCATCTCCCCACCACCAGTTTGCCCCAGACCTACCCTCTTCCGAAACAGATACATCGGAACCTTCTTCCACCTCGTCTTGGGAAACCTATCATTCTGACTATACACCAGACTCCTCAAATGGTTCGGACCCTGATGATCTGTCCCATGTTTTCCTAGCTACAAGGGCCGACCCCCAGCCCTCCACTCAACCTGATCCCCAACCATCCACCCAGGCCATGAGTACATCATCTGAATCCGAAACCACAGAAATACCTCGGCCAGTTCCAGATGACCGACCTAGCCAAAACCAAAGGGACACGACTCAGACAAACAATGTCTCCCCCAAACCTGCCAACGGCCCGTGGTTTAACTTCGATGAAGTCTCCCCCAGACAATGGCGCAAAAGAATGTCCGAAATGAGTGCCTGGTTGGACCCCCAGATTGCTAAAGGAGGTGACAATGTTGAAACCATTTTGCGTGAATTTGTCTCCAGATTCACTGGATCTCTCAGAGACTGGTATCAGGCTCTCGAAGAATACAGACAACTGCAATTGGTCCGATGTGGCTCAGTCTCAATAGCAACAGGAATCATCTTTAGAGAATTTCTCGGCGATGTTTCCCAGTTCTACAAACAGACGAGGCAAGAGTTTTTCGAAATGACAGTATGCTCCCTGAACAAGGAAGACATTGACTTCCACTACAGGCGCATGTCTTTCAGATACCACGCTCTGGGTGGTGTCAACGATGAAACTCTAAGACAAGTATACCTAAACTCGCTCCCATCAGAGCTCCAAGGAGAATTACAACGACTAATTGAATTCTCAGGAAAGAGCCTTAGAGAAATCACCTTGGGAGAAATCCATATGTTCACCCACACTGCTTTGGAAAAGCTTTGCGCTACTCAGCGGATTTTTTCAAATATGATAAAAGAAGGAAAGAGATACAGCAAGCACTGTAAATTCCCTCCAGATTACCACCTGAAATGCACTTCCGGTGAACATTGCAACTGCAGAGCTAATACCCCGAACAGAGATAGGCCTCACAAGGCACGGAACAAGAGGTTCCCAAGCTCCAGAAAATACAAGTATTACAGAAAGAAGCCGAGAAGATCCTGGAACAAATCAAATAAATGTTTTGCCTGCGGACAAGAAGGGCATTTTGCAAAACAATGTCCGAACAAGCGAGCAAAATCAGCCAAACTCATCAGGCAGCTAAGACAAGTTGCAGAAGAGATCCCCTCAAACGCTGAAGTCGAGTCATATTTCTCAGAACAAGAGGATGTCAGCAAACTAACTTCATTCATGATGTTAGATTCGGATATCACCAGCCCTTCAGAAGACTCATACGACTCCAGCATTTCTGGCCAAGGCTATTCATCAGAAGCCTACCAAGCCACAAATGAAGGAACCACTGGTCCACAAGTAAAAATCCAGGTTATACCTTCAAAATACTCCAAGCCAGTTCCTGTCATTGCTTATTTTGACACAGGAGCCCACTCCTCCATGATGAACCCGAATGTCCTCCCTCCAGACGCTTGGAAACAAGAGGAAAACAAATTTCTTGCTGCTGATGGCCAGCTTTTCAGCACCCACCTGATCTCAAAACAAAAAAATGGCCTACAATTCTTCCCGTCCTTCACTCTCTGGACCTACATTATCGGAACTCCCCTACCTGATAAGGACATCCTCATCGGCTGGGACATTTACAGCCAGGCAAAATCCATCAGAATCCTACCTCAGGGCATCCGATTTAAAAGAGAGTTTAAGCCGTTTATTGACATTCCAAAAATATTCCCTCTGACAACCATAAACCCTGATTTCAAAAATATTCAAAAAAGGCTCCAAAATTTTTGCGCCAACAGTCACACATAATTTTTCCATCCACACCCACTCTGGAAAAACCCCGATTTCTTCATAAGCCTCCCTTTCAAACTAAATGAAGACATCAACCCCACCAAGGCGACACATACAGGAATGTCCCCTTCTGACCTGGCCATGGCCACAGAAGAATGTCAATCCCTCCTCGCCCAAGGCCTCCTTGAGCCCACATCCTCTCCATGGGCCTGTCAAGCCTTTTATGTAGAAAAAAGGTCCGAAAAAACCAGAGGAAAGAAAAGGCTTGTCATTGACTACAAGCCCCTCAATCTCTTTCTACAGGACGACAAGTTTCCTGTTCCCAGGCCCAACACCTTATTTTCTCACATACCCGGCGCAACAGTTTTCTCCAAGTTCGATTTAAAAGGCGCTTTCTGGCAGATTGGTATCCATCCATAGGATAGGCCCAAAACTGCTTTCTGCCTCCCCAATGCCCATTACCAGTGGACAGTTCTCCCATTTGGGCTCAAAACAGCACCTTCCCTTTTTCAGAAGGCAGTAACCCGAATATTCCAGCCCCTGCTCTGCTCAGCCTTGTTGTATATAGATGACATCCTGCTGTTCTCCAAAGATAACCAATCCCATCAGCTGCTCCTGGAAAAGTTCCACCAAATCCTTCAAGATCATGGGATCATGTTATCCGACAAGAAAAGTTCAATAGGTGTCTCAGATGTTGAATTCCTTGGCATGCGAATCAAGAATGGTGCCTATAGCCCCGGACCTCACCTTGCCACCCAGTTGCTTGATTTCCCAGATAGCAACCTCAACTCGAAACAGCTCCAACAATTCCTGGGAATTGTCAACTATGTCAGAGATTTCATCCCACAAACAGGCCGTTTCACCACCTGCCTTGCCAAGCTCCTTAAAAAGGAGCCTCCCCAGTGGAATACTTTACACACTGAAGCAGTCTCCCATCTAAAAAAGGCTGTGCAGCATCCCCCTCCTCTGCACATTCCCTCATCTGGCCGCCTCATCCTGCAAACAGATGCCAGTGACCATTTCTGGGGAGCTATCCTCATTGAAGAAACCCCGATCACCCGCCAGTACTGCGGTCACGCCAGTGGCCAATTCAAGGAGTCCCAAAAACATTACCATACCATTTACAAGGAAATCCTTGCGGTAAAGAATGGCATTTTTAAGTTCGATTTCCACCTCAGGACCTCCAGCTTTATAGTCGAAATGGACAACTCCTCCTTCCCAAAGGTCCTAGAATTCAGAAACAAGCTTCCACCAAACCCCCAACTTCTCAGGCTAAAAGACTGGTTCGCTAGATATGATTTCTCAGTCAAACATATAAAAGGACACCATAATATTATCCCAGACATGCTCTCGAGGCCCCAACCCATCAACCTCCTTTCACGAACTGGTCCAATCCCTTTAATTTACATGGTGTCTCCCCAGCCCTCCTCGTCCACGGCCCCAATTCCGTTTCCCCCTGGTTTTCCTCCAGAACTCTCAGCCCTTTTCCCTCCGGACCACAACCCTTCTCCCCAGCAAATCTCCGACTTTGCAACTACCCACCTTCCTATTTACCTAGCCCAGGTCAATAGCCAAGGCTGCCACCATCAAGTCTCCAACATTAGTAGGCCTTTTCTTGACCCCTTCGTTTCCCCTCCCTTTTACTACTACTCAGACCAAGTACTGTGGTTTTTATGGTGTTTGTCTGTCCTGTACCACCATGCAATGGTCTTTCCCCTACAAGCCTTATACGGCTTTGTCCAAAGCTCTAGCCCATCTAATCTCCTCACCTTCCTACAATGGTTCAAGCCCATACATGCGTGGCAGGCCGAGCTCACAAACTTGATGGGCCAGTACCATCTCTGGAAGATGGACTCTGAACAGGCAGCAAAAGTTTGCTGCATCTGGATCTTTAGCAGGCCCTACAATATCAGCCCACTTACCCAGCTGCTGTGGACTACCAACATCTGTTACGAGTGGGACACTTCCTATGATTATGAAGCCCTGTACCTCGCTAACATACAGGTCCCACTGCTCAATTTCCTCTGTGACGTCAACAATGACTACACAGACGTCATCTTCATAATACCTGACGTCCCAAGGGACCCCACCAGAAGCCTCCATCCTT